>VZSF01002465.1:1162175-1210543 GCA_013398295.1 Chionis minor
AAAAAAAAAAAAAACAACCCACTCTGGATTTTGTTTCAAGGTCTGCATGAGTAACAAATGAGATACGAATGCACAGATCTCGCTTGTTATAAATATACTAATATAGATTATATTTCTGAACCAAGTTTGCCCTCTATTCGGCACTTCGGGGAAACAGAGGTACATTCATTCTGTGAGAACCTCTCCAAAGATCTATTCACAGACACTCATGGGAAGTGCTACACCTCTGGGCATGTGTGAGAGAAAAAGCACTTTAATTGAATGCATGAGTAACTGACTGACTGCCAGATTGTGACCAGCCTCCGTACAAGCCCAAGGTTGCACATGTTCTGCTGGGAGCAAAAAACCACTGTTGGGCCGCCCTGGCCTCTTGCTTGCTAAGAGCTGCCCAGTAGGCCATGCACTGCAGGATGAAGACAAATCCCTGCCTGCTCTTTCAGGGTACCTATGGGATCTGAAAACTTGGCTGCATACAATATAGAGCATTCATTCTCTACAGGACCTCCTAAATGTGGCTTCTATCTATGTACAGAGCTGTGAGCTGTAGGTACTCAAATAAAGTAGAATGTTTTTAGATTTGTTTAGGAAGGGAAAGTTTCTAAAATGCTGGGAATTAAGACTCGTCTGGGGCACAAAACTACTGTGAAATGGAAGGGACAGTTTCATGGTTTTATGCAGTGCTCTTTTGAATATTTGCCTCTACAGGTACCAGAATACCCTTTGTTGAATTTTGTTTCAAATGGTCATGTCTGTTCAAGAGCAAAATGTGGCTTTAGCTTCCCTACAGTGCTGTGGGATAATATTCTGCTCTATAATACATGTGCATGGCTCTTGCTACGTAGATGTGGAAGAACTGAGGTGCTTGAGTGTGTCCAGAGAAGGGCAACGAAGCTGTTGAAGGGTCTAGAGCACAAGTCTACTGAGGAGCAGCTGAGGGAACTGGGGCTGTTCAGCCTGGAGAAAAGGAGGCTGAGGGGAGACCTTATCACTCTCTACAACTACCTGAACAGAGGTTGTAGAGAGGTGGGTATCGGTCTCTTCGTCCAGGTTAGAAGTGATAGGACAAGAGGAAGCAGCCTCAAGTTATACCAGGGGAGGTTTAGATTGGATATCAGGAAAAATTTCTTCACTGAAAGGGTCATCAAGCATTTGAACAGGCTGCCCAGGGAAGTGGTTGAGTCACCATCCCTGGAGGTATTTAGAAGATGTGTAGACGTGGTGCTGAGGGACACGGTTTAGTGGTGGACTTGGCAGTGTTAGGTTTACAGTTGGACGTGATGATCTTAAGGGTGTTTTCCAACCTAAATGATTCTATGATTCTGTAAGAATTCACAAGTCATCATGTAGTTTTAAATGGGGAGTTCAGTTTCACTCGGCACCTTTGCCTGCTTGCTGTATAATATGTTTCATTTTCTGTCCTTCCATTATTGAAAGCTGATCTGCTTTCCTAGAAAAAACTCTGATGGATCATGACTAATAACACAAAGCATCCATAAAGAAGGTGAAACAGGATGAGCAAAGGCATCAGGATACTCAGTGATGCTCTTGCACTCTTCATTAAAGATGCACGTATCTGCTTCAGGAGATTTGATAAACATTGATTTTGCTCGTAGAGAGCAAAAGATAAAAAAGCATGCCCCCTCCTCTTTTTCTGCAAAATGAAAGGAACTGATGTAATTGTTCTAAATTCAGCACAATGAAGTGCTATCGGACCAGTGCCAGCAGTGTATTTCCTGCCAGTGTCTGCTCCTCCAATCAGTTTAATTATGAGCAATTGTTTGGGTTGTGCTGCAAAGAAATATTAGAGAATGGAAAAAAGAACATGGTTCAGGTCATTATTTTGCAACTGATTCATGGTTTTGGCAGCAACCGTTAACTAGATTTTATGCTTTACAACACTGTAATAGTATCAGCATGGATCAACCTTGCCATATAAGCACATACAGCACAAATCCACTGTTTATTTTGACAAGGTTCTAGTTGAAGCATTTGAAAAATGCTGAAATAACATCAGCTATTGGCTAGAATTTTTGGTTAATCATGCGCCTGCTCTTATCCAAGGGATCTAAGCAGGCTATGAAAAAACTGGCTGTTGTTAACGCCTCCTATGTTTATCTGTCATGTCAAATTTTGATGATGATTTTTCTTGTGCTTGACACACATCTCGTGTCCTGCTGCTACATGCAGAGGCATTTTGTAAGCCGTTCTTTTGGAGGGGCAGACTGGAGGAAGACGGTTCTTTCCCAAGCACGCAGGATTGCTCTCCTTCTGACAGTTTATTTTCCTTGGGATGCTGAAGGCTTAACAGAGCTAACCGGGTTGCTCAGGAAGGGAATCCTGATTAAAGTGCCCCTCATCTTGCGTACAACGGTTGCAATGCAGGCCAGATAGGGTGGCTACTGGGGCAGTGCTTCTGTGCTGAATGGTCTTAGTGCAGAGCTCTTGCAGGATAAAACCCAAAATACCAATTAGTGCTGCTCGACAGCCTGGTCAGTTGCCAGGACAGGAGCCAGCCGGGCACCGCACTCCGTTCTGGAGGGGGGAAGGTCTTCACGTTGCTGAGGCTCACGTAGCCACCCTTGGTGTCATTCCTCTGCAAGCAGAGGATTTTAGATTTCAGGCATTGTCGGTTATTATTTATCAGTAAACTAGAAGAAAAATCCCTCGGAACACAGAAAACCAAGAATTTATAACACCTGTGGCAAGTGTTGATTTTCAGGGGCTCATGCCTAGATCTGATATATGACATGCTACAACAGCATGCTCCATCCAGGAATGTAACATAAACTAGCCTGATCTAGATCCTGTTCCAACAGAAAACAAAAGATGCACTTGTTTTCAGATTTGCTAATGGAAAATGTTCTTTTTTTTCCCCACTTGAGCATGACTTGTATACACTCCTATGTTTTCTGATACCAGAATGAATCTCGGATAACTAACACATCTCTCCTTGCATCGAGTAATATGGGATTAAAGTAAATAAACTGGATAAGTGCTGCAGGTGGCATTTTACATCTCTGCCAGGTTCTGCAGTCTTTGTATTAAGCATGTTTCTTAGATGTAGTTTAAGACTGCAAAGCTCAAGGGGCACAAGGATCCAGCTGTTTGTAAAAACAAGGGGATCCAGCTGCAAATCATCCAAGACTTGGGCTGCTCTGATTCTGCTTTTAAAATGTGAGAAATGGTAATTTCTGGCAGTGAAGTTCTGAATTTCAACAGACTTCAGATATATTAGTTAGAGGCACTGAAGTTCTGTGTTTGGGAACGACGTTTAGTACTTTCACATATCTGCTTAGCCTGGAGATCATTTAAAATGGAAGAGAATGTATTTTCCCTGACAGGGTGCTGCACCTCAGTTACCTAAGCGTGGCTGGGAAAACCATTTTCCCTTAGGAAGCTGTGTTTCCTGTGAATACAAAATCCTTCCCGTCTCGTAGAGATGTTACAGAAGGAACAGTAATGTTGGTTGCTGCAGGAAACTGAGACTGGGGAAACGAAACTGATGTTTGGAAAAGTAGGATCAAAAGCATAATGGGAGATGAGGAGATAAGGCCATGTGATGTGTCATAGATGTTACCAGGGAAGAGTAGAGATTAAAATTGCACTACCCTAGGTCAATTTAATAGAATAAACCCATGAAAAATTATTTTATTCTAGGCACTGACATAGCTAATGAATAAGGGCAGAGGTGGGTCTCATAAAGAAATTTCCATTACCACTGATGTTTTCAAGCATCATATTTTGACAACAGTCTAAAAATAAAATTATCTGTGTTGCCAGATTTGTAACTGTTTTATTTTTTCCAGCTGTATTCTTAGAGTTACCCAGAAAAGTGTTGATTTGAAAGCAAGGCTATGATCTGCTCTGCCACTGTTGCTGCCTTCTGCTGTACCTTCAGGAATGGTAGAAATCAGAAGAGGACTTATCTGGGCCTTTTACCAGCCTCATTATACCACTTAACATTACTTGCTGATTGTAAACTTTTTGCATCGTGGGAAACTGTCCCCCTGACATCCTCTGGCTGTTTACTGTTGAACCTCACCTTTCGTTATACCGCCTGATTGCTGAGTTACATGATATCCTCTTGACTCTTTGCTTTCATTTATGTTAAGCTCTTTTTCTGTACCACTTACGAGTACATCGAAAGGCACAGTTCCCTACAGGAACACAACCACCACTGTGGAAGCTGGGTTTTATTTCTACCTTTTCTCCTCCCACCCTTAAAAACATTATTTTATAGTGAGTCTCCCCTTTTCCTTAACACCAGTCTTAGTTTATTAGGGGTCTTTGGGAAGAACATTGTTCAAAGCTTTTTGGAAATCCTAGAAAATTACTTTAGGATATCACTCTTCCAGTAACCCCTGTAGTTTGCTGAGATGTGACTTCCCTCTTTTCTAGGAACACGCCTCCGCAGGCCAGCATGTTGGGCAGTGTCTGATGCTTCTGTTTCTTGCTATAGTTCCTACCAATTTCTAAAGTCCAGAGGTCAAATTTTTTGGTTAGTAACTCTTCAAGTCATGCAGACCTCTTTAAAACAAAGCTGGAGTTGGGTGTTACTGCCAAGGAACAGTTTTAGTCTCTATATAGCATCTCCCAATAAAGATTTACATAGTCTTTGCATATAGCTTAGTATATAGATGAACTGTAGCCTATACAGCCTATACATACACTTTTATGAGGAGCGGCTGAGAGAGTTGGGATTGTTTAGCCTGGAGAAGAGAAGGTTGAGGGGAGACCTTATCACTCTCTACAACTACCTGAAAGGAGGTTATAGTGAGGTGGGGGTTGTAGCGAGGTGGGGGTCAATCTCTTCTCCCAAGTAACAAGCAATAGAACAAGAGGAAATGGCCTCAAGTTGTGCCAGGGGAGGTTTAGGTTGAGTATTAGGAAAAGCTTCTTTACCGAAAGGGTTATCAAACATTGGAACAGGCTACCCAGGGAGGTGGTGGAATCGTCATCCCTGGAGGTATTTAAAAGACGGGTAGACGTGGTGCTGAGGGCCATGCTTTAGGGGTGGTTTTGGCAGAGGTTTACGGTTGGACTTGATGATCTTGAAGGTCTCTTCCAACCCAAGTGATTCTATGATTCTATGATTCTATACAGTGCATGGCAGGAATTAGACTTGTGCTGGGAGTCACTAGCTGTGTTTATGGCAGTGAATTGCACAGTGCCTGAGCGCTGGTAACCCAGTCCCACCCGTTGTGTTAAGCTGTTGGAAAGATCTCTTGCATGGTTTTGGCCTGAACCAACTTTTGCCCTCGTAAGCAATTCTTGGGCATAGTTTGGGAGTTGAGAGTAGCCATCATACTGTGCTAATAGCCATTTTGCATGCAGCCCCTCTGTTCTGGAGAGTGGATTTAGCGGTAGGGATGCAAGTCGCTTCATGGCATTTGGCTCGAGTGCTGGGGACTGGTCCCATTCCTGGTCAGCTGGGGACTGGTCCCATTCCTGGTCAGCATACAGCTGTAACCACGATGCTTGGCACGCTGTGCTGGTGACTCTGCTAGGTACCACCCTATAACTGCTCTTGGGCAAAGGGTGTTAATCTGTTTATTAATTTTCCCTCAGAACATCTCAGAAGATCCCAGCCCACCTCCCATGAACAGCCGAGTGAGCTATAGTTTATTTGCACAGCCTTATTCATAGTCCATTTGGAGACTAGGTTTCTTCCATCTCCATATGCTGATTTCTCCTGAAAACCTGCCACGAGGCAGTGCCTGTCTGCACGTGTAACAGCTCCTGTGGCTCATGGGCACAGTTTTCCTTGTCCCCTGTAAGGTGCCCCGTGCTCCGGCAGTGCTGGCTCCGCGCATGCCCTCCTCAGATGGGGCCACGCATGTTTTGGATTTGCGAGTTGGTCTCTTCAGCCTGATGTTTTCCTTTCCTCCCACCCCCCAGTCTCATCCTAGAGCTCTTGGTTCTGCCCTGCTGCACTGGGATGAGCGCTCCCATCCTCATACAGTGCTTGTGCGAGCACAGAAAAGGTCCTTCAGTAGTGCTCCCGTCTTTTGGATGCTATTCACTGTTCTGATGGCAAGTGCCACTCATGTTCATGGTGTTATTATTTCATGGGACCCACTGATTTAAATCTGTAATCTTTTAAAGTGCCTTTATTTCATGACAAAACTCTTTGGAGACACAACGATACATTCTCTTGCTCTTCCCCCTGTCGTTTTCCCGGCAGTGCCCTTGGCACAATCACCCAGCGAGTGAGCTCACTTGCTGACGGTGGTCTTCCTACAAGGGGGTGTCTAACAATATTCTTAGAACAGAAAGCAGCTGCCACCTTCATGGGCCTCTGCAGACTGGTCCTGTCCACCCAGTCAATTTGCCTGAAGTTAGGGAGATTTAAACTCCAGGGAGATACCCCAGCAGAGCAGCGCTGTGGCTCTGGCTGTGCCTGGCCAGCTCGTACAGCCCAAAAAGACAATTAATTGACTCAAGCTGGCAGCATTAAGCTGCCGCTGAGACCCAAACTAATATCTCTGTGCAGCCCCTTGGCCTTACAATATAAAATCAAAAGCTTCTCTGTTTTCATATCCTGTCTCTGACACCAGCCAACAGCAGATGCTTTGGCTAATGATGTTTATATCCAGACTATCTTGCTGAGCGTCACCCTTGATGTTGCTAAAATGATTATCTACTGTGAGGTACATACATGACCTTAAACTTACACTACGTTGTATATTACACAACAGACAGTGTAAGAAACTCTCTAGGTACTGCTACAACACAAGTCATTTCAAGCTGACATTTATTGCAAATTATCTGTTTTCATTTTTTTCACCTTCAAGAATAGTTTGGATCGTGCCTTTAGAGCTGTCTTCGTGGATCTCTCAATTCATCTCTCACCTCAAGCTGTCGGCTGGAGTGTAAACTCTGCAAGAAGGACTGGCTTTGCAGCTTTGTGCATATTTTTAGTGTTTTAAGATCTCCTAGTGTTATAATACTTTTTTGTTGGTCAGGCTACTTTACTCTGCAAGTAGAGACAAAAATTTTTTAGGTTTCTCAAATGTTCTTATCAGAAAAATTTATGTATTACTACATAAATAGTGAAAAACCAGTTCATTCTCTTACTAATTATAGAGCCATTTTCCACAAGCTAAGCAATGAAAATACTTGTCTGAAGGAAGCTTATGTTTTTGCTTTTGGGGGTTATTGGCTTTTGAATCAAATTCAACTTCTACCATTTGGTTCATTTTTCTGGTTTGCCTCACGAGAGGAATTCTCCCTTTGTTTGCAACCTGCCGTCTAGCTGAATGTGTGAAAAATGTGAAGATGGAGAGTTTTATGGGATCACTAACACATTGTATCTCTGATTGGGAATTTTCTTCACAAATGTAGATTTAATTCCTTTTTTTTTCTCTTCTTATATCTATTTTTCAAGTTCATGCCTTCACTCTGTATCAGCTTGCCTTGCTCTGATGTGGTTCCTGTCTAAGCTGAAAAAGCTTCAGCATTACAAAAATTAATTGCTATAGCTTTCAGATGTTAAGTGCAGATGCAAGTCCTGTAATTAGTCCTCAAGCAATCCAAAATGACTGTGGTTATCTTCTGTTATTTATATTGTCTCTATTCAAAGATGCTGAAGGGAATCCTGTCCTGCCTGGGTAGCCTGTACTTGTTCCGTGCCATTTCCAACAAAGTGTTGGTTTATCTACGTGAATGTCGCAGCTGGTGGGCAATCCAACCTCCCTGTCAGAAGCATCTTCTAAGCACAAATTCACAAGTCGTGCAGACAAACCTGAGAAATCTGCATCCTCAGCAGACTTTGCCACTTTTCTCTTGGCACCTGAAGGACTGAGACAAAATTGCCAAGATTGACGGATGCTGCACCACGAAAGAGAGTCTTGTGATGGTGAAGGGTCACCACCACTGGCTGATGGGACTGCTGTATCTCCTCTGCTGGAATCAGGTCATGGCATTGTTGGACCAAAAATCTGAAACAAGTCTACTTTTGGGGTTAAAAAAGAAAAATGGAGCTCAAGGGAAATAAAATACGTACTATATGAGTTTCAATGGCTGATTATTAGTTATCAGCCACTACAAAGTCTAGAAAAACAGTACCTGTTTAACTCCGCTCTGTGTTTAGTAAACAACCTGATGCTGTGCTATTTCTGCAGTAATTCTGCTGCTGTTTCTCATACCGTTCCTCAGAAAAACTGCAATTTAGGTTGTGCAGCAGGGTGAGTTGTGGAAAACAGTAGCTGCTATGAATGACCACGAAGGGCAGAGAATGGTTAATAAATAGACTCTGGGGGAAGTGGACAATGCAGCTGGTGTCTCAAACCCTCTCACGAGGCTGAAGGTCAAGAGCTGTAAAGAAGCCCAGTCAGTAAAGGAGGTTAGCTTGACAGAAGCATCCATAGATGGTAATGAAAGGAAGCAATTAGGCCAGCTGCTCCCATGGTATGCTGGTGTGTTTTCCAAGAACAACGAAGAATTTGGATGACAGGATTGAGTGCAATGCTGCTCTGCGCCACCACAGGGTTGGGAGCACTTCTGCTCTGTGCTAAACCACCAAATGCTCCTGGGAAGCAGTGCTTTTACACTGGCTGCCCTGCCATCCAGGAGCTGGGTAGAAATGTTAAATTACAGGCTGGGGAACGGCCTGACAGTGCATCCTGTAGTGTTGTTGGCATCCTTGGTTATCAAGGCAGCTCTGTGTTCGTGGGTGGTTTCATTTTTTGCTCTTGAAACGATTAGTGCTTTTGAAGGAGCTTGTTAGCACAGGTACAGTGGTAGCTATCAGGATCTCTTTTGGCCCAGAAGTGGATCAAGCTATCTGCGTGTTGTGCCCATACACACCCAAGATAACAACCTCTATGTGGGCTGAAGGCCAGACCTTCCAGGGCACTGCTTCCCACCCCTGGGGGAGGATGGCTGGAAGCCTGCAGATGTGTGCACCAAACCCTCTCCTCGGCAGGCATTGCTGATCACCCTGTCCTCTACACCTCGGCTGCTGCCTGCAGAGCCAGGGCTCGTTCCATTAACCCACTTTTAGCCCTCTGGGGGCACTGCCAGACTGGAGCGGGCCACACGCACCTACTGGTGCTGCTGGAGGAGCCGGCTCCAGCTCAGGGCTGGCTGTGCTGAGCCCTGCCAGCTCCACAAGCCATTTCAGCGTCTAGGCAACGCGTTCCTTCTCCCTCATCCTTCTAGCCAGGGATACATTGTCTAGGCTTTTCATCCTTCTGAGCAGCCTCTTATTTAATTGGAAAAAATTTATTCTAATTATATAAAATCTCAGAGGAGACTTGATGCTACATGCAACAGGAAGTTTAATCTCCAGCCTGTTCAACATAGGTACCTGCCTCTCTGTGTGGTAAGCTCCCCAAATTAAATTTGATAATCTTTTTTTCCCCTTCATTTGCTTGGTTTTGTTTTCTTTTATTAATTGTGTTGCTTACTAGATTCTGTTAGGTTCAGCTGAGAATTTTAAACACCAGTCTTTGTGTCAGCCTCCGGATCATCGCAAGTCTCCTGAGTTAGGTGCAAGACCTGGGTGGGTTCCCCGCAGGCTAACCTCTGTTCTGATTTTCGAAGATCCTTGTGTGCTGTGCATGAGCTTCACATAATTTCTCTGAATTGTGGAAGAAACAGCTAATGTTAGGAGAAAAGATTGTAAAGCTTGTAAGCGAGCCAGTTTCTAAATCTGGAGTGCAAAGGTACGCAATCATTTAAAAGCAGAAATCTAACCCGCTCCTGGACTACTCTGGTACAAACCAGTTGTTAAAGGGTGTTGATGTCAATGATGTGACTAATGCAGGTACATGATTCTCCCTCCCTCAAGGACCTTTCCTCGGTGTTCGTTAACCCACCTGTTTGCTAATTCTAAACATTGACTCAGGCTCCTCATTAATCTCCACTTACAAATATGACCAAGACCAGAAAGACCGCAATGGGCACAAGACCAGAAAGAACACAGTACAGATATTGAAGAAACCCAGAAGAAAAGAGGCAGGTGAATGAGAAGATGGAGGAGCTTATGGTTTTGGTGCAAAGTCTCAAAAAATTTGGCTGACAGGTGGAAGCAGTTCAAGTGAGCCTTTTCATAAAGGGAAATAAAAATGCTTTAGGAAGCGAAATGTAGGTAATTTTCTGAGTATTGCATAATAAGTAGCAGGTGATATGTTTGATGGCCTACGTATTGTGAGGAAGAGCAGGTTGGTTATTAGGTATTGCATCAAGAGGAGTGTGGCCAGCAGGTCGAGGGAGGTCATCCTCCCCCTCTACTCTGCCCTGGTGAGACCACAGCTTGAGTACTCTCTTCAGTTCTGGGCTCCCCAGTTTAAGAAGGACAGGGAACTGCTGGAGAGGGTACAGTGAAGGGCCACAAAGATGATTAGGGGGATGGAGCATCTTTGTTATGAGGAAAGGCTGAGGGAGTTGGGTCTTTTTAGCCTGGAGAAGAGAAGACTGAGGGGGGATCTCATCAATGTTTATAAATACTTAAAGGGAGGGTGCCAGGAGGAGGTGGCCAGTCTTTTTTCAGTGGTACCCAGTAACAGGACAAGGGACAATGGGTATAAAATCGAATATAGGAAGTTCCATCTCAACCTGAGGAGGAACTTTTTTACTTTGAGGGTGGCAGAGCCCTGGCACAGGCTGCCCAGAGAGGTGGTGGAGTCTCTGACTCTGGAGACATTCCAAACCCGCCTGGACGCCACCCTGTGCAACCTGCTGTAGGTGGACCTGCTCTGGCAGGAGGGTTGGCCCAGATGATCTCCAGAGGTCCCTTCCAACCCTTAACATTATATGATTCTGTGATTTTGTGCAGATTCTGCCCACTTTTAGATCCCCACCAAGAGGGAAATTTTGGAGGTGGGTCAGGAGTAGAAGAACCAAGTAAGGGAGAAACCTTAAAAGCTTTTATTATAGAGCTTGGCTGGTTGAGACAATCATGCAGTCCTGGGGGGATGATGAAGCCAGATTGTATGAGTCAGATACTCCCTTGAGAAAAGAATTGGTAGGTAATCATAAGGAAAGCTTAAAAAGGGCAACTGGGTGCTAACTTTCATGGCAAACTGAAAGAAATAGAAGAACTGAAAGGTCTGGAGGAATTTTTGCTGATCTCAGTGATGAAGAAAGGTAACTGAGATGTTAGTCAGTGAAGACATTTTGTGGATCCTGCCACAGAGTTCACTAGACAACTAGGCAGAACAAATCATTAAACTTCAGTCCTAAACCAAAACCCCAAAAGTCCTAAACCCAAACCATTATACTGTTTTCCTCCCTCTTATGGTTATAGTAGCAGTTGTTTCATAATCTTAAGTTTTTCCTCACAAAGAAACTTAAGACAACTGTCCCAGCATATGCTTGTGTGTGTGTAAATAATTTTCTTTGTATTTCTTCCTTCTTATTTTTTCAATTGATATAGTTTTTAACAATAGATCAAAAAGTAATTTAGTGGTCAAGAAGTAACTTTAGTTTAAAATAAAAAGAAAAACAACAACTAAAACCCCCAAAAGTGCTGTAATGGCACGGAAATACCCTCATTTGCCACTCATAATGTATTGAAAAAGTTGTGCTTAGGTATTGTGCACATCACTCTGAGTCAACTCAAATTTGCTGTCAAGTCTGTATCATCTAATAAGAAGTAACACCTCTTCTCCCGAGTCTACCCTGGCATCTGGCCTGGTTTGTTACATAGAGCCATCAGAATCCTGCCTTGAGAGTCCATGCTACACTCCTCAGTTGTCTTGGTAACATCCCAAGTTGTATTTTTCCCTGGTGAAAGACTGGAAAAAAAAAAAAAGTTAAAAACGACAACCCTAGCACTGAGGTGTAGTGTCAGGTGTACTGTATAATGAGATCTTTTGAAGTAACTGTTGAAGTATTTAGCATCTTGGTGAAGTTTCAGATGTGATTCTGTGGGCGCTGCACTTTCAAGAAAGATGTGGACCAGTTGGATGGAGTCCAGAAACAAGCAAAAAAACCAAAGAGGTTTAAAAAATCATGCCCTATGAGTTGAAGGCACTGGGGTTGTTTAGTCTAGAGAAAAGAAGAGAGGGCAGGCGTGATAACAGTGTTTGTTAAAATATTTTAAAGGATGCTCCAAGGAGAAAGGGAATAAATTATTTTTTTCCAGTGGGGAAAGTGCAAGAAGCAATGGTGTTGAATAGCAGTAAGGGAAACTTCTGCTACATTTTTGAGGAAAATAAATTGTTCTAATAGTATGGGTAGCCAAGTCCTGGAGGTTCTTGAAAGGAGAATTAGGAGGTGGTAGGAGCTCATTATTAGAATTCTGTAAAATATATGTAATATATACTATGTATATAAATATATAAATATCCCAAGTTTGACTGGAACATTTAGTTCAGTGATGAGCTGTGGTGAGCTGCACAGTCTCTTATGGACACTTGAGGATGACTGTTATTCTACTGTGATGCAAACAGAGCTAATGAGGAAAAGGCAGAAGCTGTTGCTTGTCCCACGTAAGTTTTTTTAGTCACTTAGGGAGTGATACCTGGATTTCGGTAACACAGAAGAGGGGCTCTAGGGCTTTGTAAAAGGAAGCAATTGAAGGTAGGTCTTGGGTGTCAGCTCTGTGGCTGCTGTTGGTCAGATGCTGCAGTTCAAGATAGAAATGACCTTGCCTTAAAGCTTTCAAGGTGGTTTCTGGACTGCAGCTTCTTTCTCTTCTGTTCTCCAAGTGCTTCTGTGTGGTCATGCCAGGGCACCTGACTCCCATAAACTGGAGCACCCTGTCTGACTTTTGTGTATTTGCCTGCTTTTCAGCTTTCATTGACATCCTTTGGGCAGCAAAGACTGCTTGGGTCATCTCCACCCCTTTCCAGGCTCCAGGTCCTCTAATCAGCATTTCATGCCGTGGATGTTTCTATTGAAGCTACACACTTTCAGTGCTTGATGCAGTTTTGCTGCTTAAGGTCTTTTTACAGTCTGGGCAGTCCTGACGTCCCATCGTCCCCAGAATATCTCCTTGTAAACTGCCACTTTCTGCCTTCCTTACGAATTATCCTGAAATCCATATGCATGGAATGGCAGCCAGAGGTTGGTGGAACTGCTTTAAGGTGTGAGCTTATCTGCCTCATTAAATAACCAGGAGAAGCTGGCTGCAACTTTCCTTC
This sequence comes from Chionis minor, assembly GCA_013398295.1. NCBI lineage: Eukaryota > Metazoa > Chordata > Aves > Charadriiformes > Chionidae > Chionis > Chionis minor. Next base: position 1,175,267 of record VZSF01002465.1, read on the forward strand.
AAAAAACTCAGTCATACCAACAGCAGAAGATTAGGGTATAAATAATCCATTTGGCAGGGTTAATACAAAAATACCTCTCAGTTGCTCAGCACTTGTTTTTCATCCATTTTCTTAGTTACGCTGCCTCACTGCCTCTGGCACCCACTGCGCAGTTTCTATTTTGGGAAGCTCCCTGAGTGACTGCTCTCAGGGGACCATAAGGTTTTGGGGCTTTCTTTTAAAACTAGATTTGTTCCTGTGCCCGTGGCACGGTAAGCAAATGGAGATCCCATTCACCAGCTGCACTTTGAAAGTCACACGTGTCTCATAAAGCAGGTCTAAGCAGCTAAGGCTATCTGTCACATCAGGTAGGTGCATCCATGGCTCCTCTCCTTCCTCACAAGTGCCTTCTAGCCGTCTGAGAACCTCCTCGGTCTCTAAATCTCCCCCTGGAGTTTTGTTCTCTAAGCCTCAGGGATCAGTACAAATTTAAGGAATGAAACTGTCCTTCTTTTCCTCCCTCCAGGCCCTGGGAGCTCTCCCTGGCCATCTGGCCGCATGCCTCATGGCTTTTAGCCCCAGCAAGGGGCCGAGACAAAGGAGCCATTCTGCAGCTCAGCCTGGGAGCCCACACAAAAGCCATTAGATAGGCATCTCTATCTCTCTCCCTCCCTCCTGGAGACCCCGGCCATCCTTTAGCACACCAGCCCCCTGCGGAGCTGGCATTGTGTCCTGCTTCTCCCCTCACCATGCTGCGGGGGCCTCTGGCTTCTTGGTTCCCTGCACATAGTACCCAGGTTATTTGTCTCAGCTGGAAGGTGCCTCCCCCAGAGCCATCATTCACTCCCGTGCTTGGCCAGCTGCTCTTCTGTTCCCCGGCTGCAGCTTTTGCCACCGCTGTGCATAACTCAGGAAATGCAGCCCAGGGCAGGAAGGTGCTGCTCTACCAGGGCAAGAGCCCTGGCTGCCTCCCAGACCTCTCTGTCCTCGGGATTAATCGCTTGCTGCAGGAAAAGAGTATAAACCACACTTATGCTACCATTGATATTATTTCTTGCTTTGTTTTCTACAGCCACAGTTACAGGGATAGTTACGTCTGCGAGACTCTTAGCAGATATTCTGTGTCTGTGCTGGAAAATCCCAGGTAGAATTACAAGTAAGTCCGTGGTGTTGTGACTTACAATACCTAATGTGTTTAGAGTTTGCTTTATGTTTTCTGGGCCTACCAGACTTGCTGTGTGCTCCCAGGTGAACCTTAAATCACATACACAGCCAATGATGTGCTACATTCTAGGTCAGAGCTGTTGCTCCAGGCGAGCTGCGTGCTGGCCTGGCAAAAATATTGCACTGAAAATAAGACATACAAGAGGAAAGCAACAAGTTGGTCGCAGAGATGGAGGCAAGGAGCTGGGAGAAGAGTAAAAGGCATTACCTTGTTTGCCCATATTTTTGCATAAGGTGCAGGGGTCTAAGGTGGGGAAGATACTAGGGAACCGGGCCAGGCAGTAGCCAAGACAAGGGACACCTCCATATGCAATAGCCAGGCTTCCAGCTGCGAAGAAACTTTGGAGCTCCTGGTCTCACCCTGGTGGTGTACACGATTGGTGTTTAGTCAAGCGTGAGAGGGAGCTACTGACCCTTCAGCAGCCCTTGGTGCTGTAAAAGGGGCAGAGTTAAGCAGGCAGAGATGGGCCAGTGGAAGCTGAGAGGAGCCTCGCGGGAAAAGCCGGTGGGAATGTGCTGTGAGCAGGACAGGGCGTTTCCCCCAGGCCCGACGGGAAGCCAGCAAACCTGGAAAGGAAAGACCAACTCGAGTGTTTGCATGGGTGTCTCTCGGACAACCTTGGCGAGACAGTTCAGTCCCAGGGAGCTGGGTCCGTGGGATGTTTTTTAGCAGCTGTGAACCTGATTATTGTGTGCACTGGGCCGCTATTTGCTATTGTTTCATTTTTCCGGCTTTGTTCCTTTCAACATCTCCATCTGATCAGGCTCCATAGCAATTAATACCACTGTAAACAACCACTTAAGACAGCCCCATGTGCTTTAGAAATAATATAGATGTTTTCCAGTTGAGAACAACTACGTTGGATGAAACTTGCACAGATTGTCCTCTTGCTCTTCAGCGGGTCCTAATGACCTCTTAAACGTTGCATGGTCCAGGACAGTTATTCAGTCAATCATAGAATCATAGATATTCTGTGTTTGGGCTGGAAAATCCCAGGTAGAATTACAGGTAAGTCTGTGGAGTCAAGCAATCATATACAATAGCTAATGTGTTTAGACTTGCGTACTGTAAAGCAGAGTGATTTTCTTTTGCAAAATTTCCATTCTGGTGCCGGCGCTTCCTCTGTGAGCACTGTGTTTTCTATAATTACATTTACTACAGCATGTGTCAGTGCAAATAATTTGCCAGAGCCAAGTACGAGCATAAAATAGAATTTATATGTATGTACAGGTACTTTGTGCACTGCCAAGATTTATTACATACCATTACATCCGATCTAGGTAAGCATTCCTTATAGATAGTGCATACAGTTCCAAGAGGAAGTTGGCAATTTGTTTTATGTTGAAATAGCCTACTTTAGGAGTTATTAATTTAGGAATTAAAACCACCTGGCCTAGTGAGAGGTGTCCCTGCCCATGGCAGGGGGGTTGGAACTAGATGATCTGTAAGGTCCCTTCCAACCTAGACCATTCTATGATTCTATGAATTATGCTGTATAAAATTCTGCCCCTCGCCCCCCACCAGTACTTTCCCCTCTCTTGGTTGAAATCCCACCTCTCGCGAAGAGATCTCTTGTCTCTTTTGTATTTACACTGAGCCATCCAGAATTTTACCTTCTCTAAAGGATCAGCTGCAAATACTCTGGAGTTGGCCGTGTGGCAATCCTACAGGAGAGACCTGGTGGCTTGCAGCAGCCCCCAGTTGGAGTCCTTGCTCTTCACAATTCAAAGTGTGCTTCTGTTGCACGATGATTTTCTTCGCTTTCACTGTCTACAGTCAAGTATCTACAGTACCAGCAGCTGCCAAGGTCTTTGTGAGAAACACAGCAAAATCCTTGCTGTTTCTGAGAACTTCTAGATTTGCACAGGCTACTCTGTCCTGAATTTCCAGGGGTATAATTGAGAATAATTTCATTGTGTTTTCCCTACAGCCCACTTTGTGTGGTAGGAAGGGTTCTCCAGTGCACTCACTGAATTAACTAAGCACTCATTGGTACATACCTGCATCCAGCTACCGAATAGCTCTTTGCTTCTTGTATAATATAAACCACTGGATTTTGCCAGTACTTCCCAGGAAAAATCATCTGCCTGTTTCAAATTTCTGACCATAACACGTGCATCATGCCCAGTGTGTGCTCATCAATATTTCAGTCTGAGTTCCTGATCTGACTGCTTAAAGCCAACAGCAGAAGCACAACAGTTGTCACCCCTGGGATTCTGGCATCTGGTCCCCTCTCCTGCCAGCGCTGGAGCTGCTCTTCGGCACAGGTACCGCCAGCTCGGTGTGAAGTGTGAGCAGATGCTGGAGGCATCACGCAGCCATCTCAGCTCCCTTCCTGACCCCAAACCATCCTGTGGTACCTCTTTGTTCTGCTTTCTGCCTTGTTGTCATTATAAAAATCAGTAGGAAAACTCATTTCCAGGAGGATGCCCCAAACATTTGATAAAGAGAGTGAGATTTTACAGGCTATAAAATGTATGTGCACTCCTTAGTTAAAGATTTCTTGCAGCTGCTGTGATTTAGACTGAAGACATTTAGACATTCTGTATTTTATTCTCAGCAGTCTTTCTGCAGTCAGTCTGTCCCTAAGTGGAAGGTTATTATCAGCAGCTTTTCATGAACCATCAGTGTAAAATTAATGTATTTGATATTCAGATTCTACTAAAGAGAATTGTACAAAATCCATTAACAGATGCATTACAATATTTTCCTTTTTTTAATTTGGCTTCCAGCTTAGGCCACAGTCTCCAAACTATTCCATTAGTACTGCTGACTCCCCTTTATATTAAACTAAAAGCTGAGATAACGTGTGCTCATAGCAAATGAATGATGCAAGATGATCAGTATGCCAATACAGCTGTGCTGGAGATATGCAGTTGGATTTAAACCACTTGTAAATTTATGCAAGCTTTCCAGAAAACGGGCTATCTGGCTTTAAGGCAGAGCATTAGTACCCTCCTCCTCTTGATACAGATGTCATTAGCTCTGCAAAGAATGGGAGCACCACAGAGTTATTTATACAGGAAGCATTGTTTCTTTTAAGGCATGATCTCTGATGTGAAAAATAGTCTCAAATAGTCTAAAAACTTAGTTTAACTGAAATAAACAAATACGTAAGGCCTTGTAAGCCAAACAAAGAAGTACTGAACTCTTCCCAGATTTTTATGAAGCTGTTTGTTGGGACAACCGAGTGATGAGGACATTAAATGAAGAAAATCTTTAGGAAATATTTTGCTGCCCTCCACTGGACCAGCAAGAGAAAACCCCCTGCTAACGAGTGCCGCCGAGACCCTTTTACTTCAAATGTATTTGGGGCTCTGTGTCCCACCTGAAGTGAAAAGTAGATGGTTTTGGGTTTAAACTGCAAAATGAGAAGGCTCTGTCTGGTAGACCAGTGACCCAACTGCTACCTGGGAAGGTGCAGTCACGGAATTGTTATGTGTTCAGGCTATGGAGGGATTTCCTCTTTCTACCACAAACAGAAGAGCAATGCAGAAGTGGGGTTTTATAAATAGACACCTGGAAATAGGGGAAGTTTTATCCTTCCTCCACTCCTGTAATGTTTTGATCTATGAACATGAGGAATCTACAAGAATCTATGCTTGGGGGTGGATTTTGTGCTTAGTTGTTTTATATAACTTTTGTGTTTTATACCAATGACAACATGTTGACCTTGCTATTTTTTCACTAGCAACTTTGTACCAGTTGTAGTCCTTGGCACAGGACTAATGTCAGTATTTTATCTAGAAACATTTACTATTAAAATATTTTCTAGTTTGAATAATGTTTGAGAGGATACCCTTGAAGAACTACTTTATCAAAATAGGAGAGTGACGCAGTTATTGGGACTGAAGGGCAAAAATTTCACGTGAAAGCGGAGAAAGGACAGCTGCCGAAGGGGCGGGTATTTGCAAAGAAATGAAAGAAGTAGCAGACTGGTATGGACACCAGGATCAGAATTTGTGAGGGGTTGCTAAGATGTCTGGAAGAGATATTCACTGTGAACCTATATCTGGGAATTTTCCTGCGTAAGGGAGACTTTTGGTGACCACAGGGCTGATTCATGATGGTGCAGAGGACTTCCGTAGGAACTCATTAGGTTTCCATCCTTATAATGCAGAGCACGGATTCAGCTGAACCACTGCTGCAAGAGACAGTTGTTGGGTTTGGCTATGAAGAATATTTTCACTGCTGAGTTTGTTCTGACATTTTAGTATGAAACAGAGGAAGCGGTAGCAAGAATGAGAAACATTAATCTGTTTGTTTTCAGTCCAAGAAACTAGGCATGATTCTTATCAGACAATAAAAATGAACCACATGATAATCAAAGCCTGAAGAGCCTGAGACTTGGTGGTAGCTATTCGTGTGTGGATGGCCCATGTTTTTTTTCAAATGTTCATGTAATTTGCAGTTGCTGTCTGGGTATTAGAGAAGGAAGGGTTACTATAGAACAGATTTCAGTTGAATTCTTAGTTTGAACACTACTTAATGGCTACCACGCTGGATGTATTTTACCCCAGTTGATAGGCATGCTGCTACTCTCCTGATTCAAGTTTTACTTCGCTACTTCTCCAAATGCTATCTTTCACTATTACTAAATTTTTGTAAGGAGTTCTCCCTGAGATACCAAGAAATCTATTGAAAATGTGCTGTACTTACTCCTGCAATAAAGGTTTCATGAAATCTAAAGCAAGTTTAGGCACGTAGACTGAAGCCGGACTCTTCTGGTAATTTTAAGAGGAAAAGAAGAGATCTCTATTTTGTCATTAAAGAGCAACAGGAGATGAAATAACAGTCCTCAAACCTATGGATGAATACAGTACTCTGGAAAAAAATATTGTTGTTGTAGTGTTTTAAGTCAAGAAATTCATGAAAGTTACATTGCGGCTGTGCAAATGCCAAGGTTACCATACACAGGCAAGGACTCTGTTCAAGCTTGTAAATCAGGAGTCTCAACGTGGCATCAATTTTTTTAAGCACAATAATTCTCCGTTTCCTCTCATGATTTTATGTTTTGATGTAGGTGCTATATAATGGAAGTTCATTAACACTTCGCTTAGGGTAGGAAGGAAATTTCTGCTCTGGATGAGAGTGGGGAGCTTCATATATATTGTCTGTTCAAATGCTATTGTTTCTTAAGGGAGGAGTGTGCTGCTCCCACAGAAAGAACAGGCTTGGATGTCACATGCTGAAGTATCTGGCCTACCAGGAAGGAAAAGTATGGATTAAAAGGAATTCTTCAGCATTTCATCTTGATGGAAGATGACAGTAATTGGTACCACATGTGTTCCCTGGAACTTATTATAGTGTTGAGTGAGGAGATACACCCAGGTCCCGGTGAGAGTTACCTGGTCCCCTGGTGCTGCTGCTAGTTACACAGTCACACACAATACAACCCGGGGACCACTCAAAACAGATGATCTGGATTACTGGAAACTATTCCGTTTTCATGTATTTTTTTTCCAGGATAATTTGGTGGGGTCGCTGGGACTCCACAAAAGGAAAAAAATCACTTATTTTCAGTTCATTCCAGTGTCAGCTATTCCCACTCCTCAGGGGCACCCTACCCTGATGCTCCGGGGTAGCCAAAGGAAAACATGGCCTTGGAGTCTCCTTAAGGTGGTGTGAGAGGGAGAAATAAATAAATGGTTACTGAGGGACTGCTCAGCTATAACATAGATTGTTTCTTTTGCTGTATGGTATCTCTAGAAGTCAAGCAGCATCATTTGGAGAAAATCTCCAAAATCCATTCTATCCTCAGCTGATGTATTTCTCTTGGATTTCCCAAGTCCTTGTAAAATATCACACCTTGTTACTACACAGTGTGTCACAGTGTCCAGCAGAATCTTACACATATGAATAGAATTGCCTCAAATAAAGAGAATAACAAAGAGTTTCCTTATTATGACTTCTAATTATCAGCAACAACCTCTTTTACTATAGTGAATTAAGATTTTTATTGACTCTTGTGTTCTGTAATGAACAGGCAGCCAAAAATTCCATAGTAGCTATGAGTAGCAGTTAGAAAAGTTTTGTTAGATTTCAGTTTGGCAGGTATCCCTAACTGCTGGACTGTAAGTGATGTGCTGAAATATTACAAACCCACTCTCAGGTAAAAAAAGGAAAAGAAAATCTTACAAGGAACACTCAGTTACTGAGAAATCTAGAGCCGCAAGGATGGCTGAGCAGAGCTTACCTGTTAATTAAAGCTGACTTAACGCTGTCCTGCCACTAAGGTGTCACATATTTCAAAGTTCTTGGGCAGATGAGAGAAGAGCAATCCAGAAATACCTTTCAGCAATGGTGAGGCTTTCCAGACAACTCCATTTGGCAAAGGACCTTGCAAGAGGAGCAAAGACCTAGTAATCCCACTCTCCTGCAAGAGCACAGAGTTTGTAGGCATTGCAACGGGAAGGAAAATGTGCCCAAAGCTAATGGGGGTCTGAAAAAGGCACTTGGTGGGAAATATCCTTGTGGGTGTGTTTTCATCTGTAGCTTTTACATATCTGCTTCTGCTTACCTGTGAGTGCCACGTGTGCTCTTAGATTTTCACTTCCCACAAAAGCTTTGCTTCTTGTCTGCCAAAGATCTGCTTTTTCTTGCTTTTATTTGTAATGTTGCTCTCCTGTATCGCAAAAGTTTTACCCATCATAGGGTGTCCAGCTGCTCTTCCTGGATGCCATGAAAGCACAGCATATGGTTAGTTGTGTTAGAAGAATTTTTACATTTGATTTCTCTCCCTTTTCTTTATAATGATGTGTGGGTTTATTCAGAATAATTGGAATACAAAAAGGATCAATTGGTTAAACTGAAGTTCATATAAGAATTTTTTTTAATGTTGTATTATAGGAATGTTAAAACAATTTTTTTTCCCCAGGGTATCAAGTATGAAATGTACAGGCTGTCTTTTCAGGTAAATATACATGTAATTTAACAAAGATGGCTTTTTAGTAACTATGAAGTGGAATAATAAATATTTCCCTATATTAAATATACAGAGATATAAAAGTAACCGGCGGTACTAATAGAACATTTTAAGCAAGGCTTTGAAAGATGACTTTGAGAAGTCCTTTGATCTTTATTTTAGGGAGTGATTTCTAGGTGTTGTTTTTTATTTGAATATGGGTATTTAAAGCATCGTGCTCCAAATGCATATTGATATTTTTGCTGCAACAGCCTAATAGCATATTAACGCTATTATCCTTGTTTTGATAAGCATTTGTGTATGTCAGTACATGCACATCTCTCTACTCCTCTGCTTTTTTTCCTGTTTCTGGCCAGAGACAGGCTGATGGGGAAGGCAATAACACAGGTTGGCTGCTGCAAACCCCAGCAATGGCAGGCTTGATGCTGAGCAGGGCACGGCTGGGCTCAAAGGCAGAGTTCGCATTAGCCGGCTGGAAGGGCTCCAAAATGCCTCCGCGGCAGGAGAAGGATCTGGCTCTGTGTCGTTGCCAGGGAGGCTTTGCAGGGTGTTCCTGGAACTCATGGGTCGGCAGTTAGTTTTCTCTCCGGGAGCTACGTGCACACACAGATGGTATGTATGATACACACAGGTCAGCCTCCCGTGGCGAGGATGGCACCGCTGCAAGCGCTGCGGGGCTGTTGTCGGAGAGATCATTTGCGGTGATCAGAACAAGAAGGAAAAGGAATAGGAATGGTTGATCAGTGGGAAACTTGTTGACATCCACATGTTCTGGCCAGGTGTCTGCTCCCTCCCTCCCTGCAGTCCTAAAGGAAGCAGGAGTTTGCTTTGCAGGTAGCAGTTTAGCAAATCCAGATTTGTTTTGCCACGAGTGATTTTGAGCCTTATCTTTTTAAAACAAAGTTAAGAGCAAAACTCGTCTGACATCAGTAGCTTTAGGGCTGGATCTGATGGTGAGAATGGTGAGACGTAAATCTATTTAATACCATAACTTAACTTTCCACGTAGAAAATACGATCATGTCTGGCTAATTAAATTCAGGAAACAGGAAAGAGAAAACCATCAAAACCATGGAGGGAGAGGGGGGAAGGGAAACAGCTCCATTAATCATCTAGTGAGAGTCTGTAGAAAAGCAGAAAGCTGAATTCTTGGAGGAGACTTTCACGGTAAACTCCAAGCGGCATTTTCAATATTTAACTTCACTTCTCATCAGAAGAGAGTTAAATTGTACTACTTTTGTGTGCTACATCTGGAATATTAACACACATTAGTTGAAATTATATCATTTTTCAAAAAAATGCGAGGAGTTACTGTATTAATAATCTAGTTATAGAAGATGCTACTTGCTGCTTTCTTATTGTGGATGATTCTTCAATCTAATTTTCAGAAGTATTTCAGTGTATATTTCTAGGCCATGAATTTATATAGTGAAGGGATATTTACATTCATAGTACTTACACGTTTTTTGTTCAGTGTAGAGGTAGAGCATCTTTAGAGAGAGATTCAGAGCACATTAAATGAGGTTATCAACCAATTTGTTTATGTTTGTATATGCATTTTTTGTATAAAAATCACCGCAAGCTTAATGCTTTAGAAATTGTTAGTAGTGGAGTATCATTATTGGTGGTCAGAATTAATTATTACATTTTTCATTCATAGATTCTTGTATAATGTATCATAGAATACTATTTCTGGTTGTTTCAGTTCTTTTGATGATATTCTTCAGTACTTCATTGTGCCTGTATTTAAGCAGTGCCACAAGTATGCAGACATAAAAGTGCTCTCTTACTGTTTTCTCCTCATAGCTGATAAATTGTAATTTGGAGTCGGTTGAAAATACTTTTTTTTGTTACATGAACATACTATGATGAAGAAAAAAAGAGAAGTAACCATGCTTTTTCATCATAATTTATCTATGATGTTTTAAAGTGGAAATAGTCCAACAAATTCTATTCATAGTATTAAAGTACAACACGTTCATTTTGGTTGGGTTTTTTGAGAGAAATGACCTTACAGTTCATGGAATTAATAATGATCTCTTTTGTTAGAATATGTGTCCTCCCCCCCTTTTTTTAAGATACGTATATATTTATGTGTACTTATTTCATTTGTGTATACACAGAATTAGAAGACCACCTGAGCTGCACCTTCATGGAATGCAATTTAACACTAAACTTAAATTTTTTTTTGCCTTGTGAAAACGAAGAGAAAAAATGTGCTCTGCATCCAAAGATTTTATAAAATAACTCACCAAATTTGTTTCTACATTTAAGAGTGGGGGTTTCAGTGTGTTCTGAAATTGTAAATCTCCTCTAGTTGGTATAACACATCGGATATTGGTATGGAAACACTCATACTGAGTGCTGTGCCTGGCTTCAAAATTTCTACAGCTGATCCAGCGCCGTCACGGTCCACAGTCTGGAAGCTACCAGCAGTGAGGCGCTTCAGCTGAGCTTATGCAACTGAAGCCTACACATAAATTAGGCAAGTAGCTGCAATTGTCTTTCGTGCAGCTGGATAAGGAACACGTTTCCTGACAAAACAGTCCCTTTTTATTTCTAATTACCTATGAAATAAGCAATTGTGAAGAGCAGATATTTTTTTCCCAGGGCAAGAAGTCATTGTTAGAGCTGGGGAAGGAAATGTCTCATACCTTCCAACTAGTCTGTTGGTTTGAAAGTGCATTTACTTAGAATGCACCAGGTAGTGAAAACAAGGAAATTAATAGAAATCACATTGAACTTTCTTAAAGGAGAAATCAAGTGATCGATTTAGGTGCAGGTTCAGAAGTTGAAGGGAGCTGAGATTATGTGTTCTCCAGTCCAAACCATCATAAACTTCCAGTTTTAGTAGGCGATGAGGAAGCAGGCCCGTAATTTTGTCTTTCTTTGACTTCCTCCGGGGCAGCCAACGTCCCTTTGGGAACTGCCAGCACAAGGGCTGTGCATGCTTTTGGCATACAGACCTTCTCTGAAAGAAGGGCAGTATCTTCACTCCGTTGAGTTGCCAAACTTGATGATTTTAAAATATAGGTCGGGAAATAACCACAACAATTACATATTCTATTTGCAGCACTCACAAGGCCAGTGTTTCTAGATAAGTAACTACCCCTAAAGAGCAACTCTACGACTGAAGTCAGAGGGGCAGAAAACTCTATCAAGTGCAACCTTGTATGGATCCATGTCAAACAAATTAAAGTAATAAAAATATTTCCAAATTGCAGTGTTAGAGCTTCTTCAGGAATTCAGATTGTTTGAAGCAAGTGAGATAAGCATAGCTGAGAAATCCAGCTCATGGACTGCAGCCCACCACCGAATTCCTACCACGCAACACAGGAAAAGCTCTACCTAAGCTATAAATTAAGCCCTCTGTGGGATTTTTTTAAGAGACAGACACTACTAAACAAACAAATCATTGTGTTAATTGCAATCAATACACATAAAAGCACCTCGAGATCACTCCCTTTGGGTGTGCTGCAAGGCAACCCACCTCAAAGGATCAGGTAAGTGGGCAACCTGCTCTTGGTAGTCTCAGCGTGCCCCGTGGCACAGCTGGCGGCGCGGCGCTGAATGCTGCACAGACCCACAGGAAGAGCGGCCCTGCTGTCTTTGGCAGAAGTTTGCCCAAGATAAAAATGCAGATAGTGACCTTTTCTCCTTTGAAGTCCCCAGACACATGGTTAATTAGTATCAGGAAGCCTCACGCAGCCAAATCCTTTAAATACTGATCTTAAAATGTATTCCTTAACATCTCTTGATGTGGGTCTCACTGCTGCATTACAGGGCCATTAAAATAGCTATGTGAAAACCATTAGAAATGTGATTTATTGAATGGATCTTTTCTGCATTTGTCAGCAGGCAGACTCTAACAGGCCTTACATCTATTTTTCTCACAGTGTGGGTTACCCAAATGACTTCCCATCCGAGTACTCCATCACTGCAGCCTTTGAGGTTGTGAAGGGCAGTCCACGGCTTGGGTGGGATTTATGGCAAGTCAGCAATTCTGACAGCGAAGACCGTGGCTGCATTCATGTCCTGACAGACAGGCAATCTCTGGGTCTCTTCCATGCCGTGCCAGATTAAATGCTCATGCTCAGGACAGTCAAGAATGCAAGAAAAGCTTTTGATGGTTCTTGGCACAAGATAGTGCTGAGCAAGAAAGAAAATAATGCAAAATTATTGTTTGATTGATAGAAGATCTGTTCCATTACAACAACCGAGGGGGCAACGCTTGAAGAAATGAAGATATTTTGCCACTGAAACCATCAGCTGATGAGTCTTCCAGCCTGGTGAGTGGCTCAGCCAGGTGGGTCACTCTTTGCTTCCTCCCAGTGCCCGATGGTGCAAGATGCCGACTGGCTTGACGAGTAAGCCTCACTGGTGGGACTCACTAGCGGGTTATTTTTCTGAGAGTTTAACCACCGTCCACTAAATAAGCTTTTAACAAGCGCACATTTTTCCGCCATCCCTGATGTGAACTGCTCCTTGTGTAACCTCTTAAGGCAGTGTCTTCTTGTTGTTGTTGTTTGGTTGTGGGGTTTTTTGGTTTTGTTTTTAAGTCTGCCAAAAGCAGTCTTTACTATCGTGCTTTTCCCTCTTACTGAGAGTCTTTAAGACTCTTCAGGCAGATTCTTTTTTCCCCCCCTTATTTATTAATCTTACAGAAATAGGGAAAAAAACCCACTGACTTTCAGCGGCAGAAAAATCGAGCTCTTAACTGTGGCACAAATTTGTTCTCCCTCTTTCTTACCCTGTAGTTCTCTCTCTTAAGAGCCATTTAAAACTGGCCAGTATTTTTCTCGGGAACGGAATTACCAGTATTATTTAACCAACACCACCCTCTAGTGGTGACCATAGGGCTCAAAAACGAAGGCCGCTTTCACGCTGGGGTGTTTTTACACTGACAATTCTGTGTAGTGGTGACATCTTCTGGATCTAAATGCAGTGCTGTGGTTACTAACCAAGCCCAGCATTTGTGAAAGAGTTTCCTGTGCTGATTTTAATATTTTTTGTAGATCCTAAATAGAAGAAATTAAGAGGGAGAAAAACTAATTAGGCGAAAATGCACTTTTATACAAAGAGTGTTTGATAAAGCTGCAGACAGTGAGTATTTTGCCTAAAAATTTCAACTGCAAAAGAAAATTAATATATTGTTAAAAGAAATTAAATCTGCAGAGAAGTAATTGCCTCCTAAGTCAGTATTTGATTAGAAGACCCTGCAGCTTCTCCCTAGGACCTGAAATGTTGTGTATAGGAGGACCTGCTGGTGCTGGATAAAATGGAGGGATGAGGGAAACCAGCGGGGCAGCATCTGAGCCTGTGTGGAAACACAGCTGTCATGAGGCTGATGGACACGGTGGCTGCCATGCGTGTGTGGTGACAACCCATATCTGGGAGCAGAACAGGGTTAGGGGTTTGTTTTGTGGGTTTGCTTGACGCGTGTATTTGACTCATAATTAGTGTCATACTGTGTGTAGTTAAAAGCAATTCTTTTATGTGTCTCTCGGACAGCCTTCAAGCAACTCAAAATACACCGTAATGCAGATAAAGCCTGCTTGGAAGACTGCCGGGAACTTCCCGATAGAGTCAGGCTTTGCTCTCTTTCCGGCACTGTGGGCTTCCTCTCATGATTGCTTTTGCTGATGATTACTTAAGATTCACTTTCCAGTTCCCCCTAATTCTCTGTATTGTCTAAGAACATGCAACTTCTTCATCGACTGCCCAGCTGAAATGAGATTATAAACAGAAAGAGCAAGCTTTGGGCTCCCCGCACTTGGCATATGAAGCGAGAGCATTTGGAAAGATGTTTTTTGTCAAAACGAAGAGGCTGATGATGTTCATAGCATGTGCTGCTGGCAGAGGGGCATCAGAAGGGGATCGTTAGCTGGGGATGGATCAGAGCCAGCCTGGTGCTGCGTAGGTCACCTCCCGAGGGGTGCACAGGGTGCCCAGCCAGCGGTAACCAGGGAGGTCCTGCTTGATGTGGAAATTCCAGGAGCCCCATAACACTCATGTGATTGTACTCGCAGTGTCTGCCAAGAGGCAGCTCTGCCACAGGACTTTACAGCCTTTCTAACGCACTCCGAGAAGAAGCAGCTTTGCAGTTCCTCAGGCAACAAAATCAAAACCAAAGCCAGGACCAAGTCCTGTTCCCGAGAGCTCCTTGTTGAAATCCCAGCTGGCTGCCTGCACTTGGCACAGCCAGCGGCTGCTTTTCCCTCCACCTCCCTCTGCCTCCTCCCTGCCCGCCCAGGCTTCGTCCTGGAAATCTTCTTCCCAGGCGCAGGGAAGGAAAAGTCCTGCCAGTTCTCCACTGCTTATCCCTCTCCTGCCTGCAGAGCCACTGAAACTCATTTACCAGCAAATTTGCCTTTGGATGGCAATCAAGACACAGAAGATAAATTACGTGTCTTCGTTGCCAGCATGGAGGAAGCGCTGAACTCAGTGTCACTGCAAACCCGTCATGCCAGGAGCAGACTTACAAGGACATGGAGCACTAGGCCACCAGGTAATCTTCAAACACAACTTGCTGTCCATGAGGAGCTTTTCATGTCCACATGGAAATGCTGCTGATTCGCCGCCATTCCCCATTTTTCTCTTAATACAGCTACTAAGGGCAAAAAAGATGGTGTGGCAGAACTATAAATATAGTAGCCATATACTTCATTTTTGATATTTAAACAAGGTATGATCCTTTTGTTAACAAGCCAGGTTTGAAGTCAGTAGGGTGGGAAGTAGAGCAGCACCACCAGCGTGCAGATGCTTTCGTCCATCTATGCTGGGCTCCAGTAACACTGCAGTTTTGCTGCTCCCCTTAAGAGTGAAAATCTGGCGGTCAGCACAATTTTTGGATTGTCTGCACACTGTGACCCCATGACAAGCTACAAACGGCTTCCCACACCTCTCCCCTCCAGCTGTGGAAAAGCACCTGGGCTCTGGAAACTTGGCCTTGTGTAGGACTTGTTTGGCTCTTCTCAGTGGGGAGGAAGCAAGGGTAATGGCCTGTTCAGGGCTGCTGCTGTGGGATTTGAGATTTTAATCATTCCTTGAGACAGCAACATGCACTTACAATTCTCTGGGGGGAAAAAAGATACATTCCCAAGCTGAAGCTTTCTGGTGTCACTCTCAGTAAGCCATCATCCTGTCAGCCAAATCTAGAAGTACATGGAGGGACGAGGGATAATGGCTTCAAACTGGAAGAGGAAGAGGGTAGATTTAGATTAGACATCAGGAAGAAATTTTTCACTCTGAGGGTGGTGAGGCACTGGAACAGGTTGCCCAGGGAAGTTGTGGGGGCCCTACCCCTGGAAGTGTTCAAAGCCAGGCTGGATGGAGCTTAGAGCAACCAGGTCTAGTGGGCGGTGTCCCTGTCTACAGCAGGCGGGTTGCAACTAGATGATCTTAAAGGTCCCATCCAACCTAAACCATGCTATGATTCTATGAAGCTGAGAGGTTTTAATCCTCATTGTCATGGTAGGCTCTGCCCTGTTATATGACCTTATCTGCACTGTGCCATTACTTTTTGTACATGTGTGATGTGAAGATTTCTCATGTTTAGCTGTCACACTTGCCAGATGCTGTACCCTGCACTAGAAATGCTGCTTTCTCAGACCTGGGCATTATCTTGAATAAAGGCTGTTGCAGGAGTCACTACCGGGCTTAGTAAATGGCAGCATCTTCTCTTTGGACATACCTCCATGTCCTCCAGGACTGCACAGAGTAACAGGGTAAAACTGCAACATGGTCTGCCTCAGGGTGTAACTAGAAGGTGAACAGAAAGTGCTGCGTTTCAGGGCAGTCATTTAAATATATTCAACAATAATAAATTCACTTAACATGAAACAATGCAATTATTTCTTGTTAGCGACGTTCTGGGTGACTCAGAAGAATATGGAAATATCAGAGTTCTGGCACAATTGTACAATTCAAGTAGATTTTTATGTTCATACAGTCTTTGATTAATTTTTGTTTTTATTTCCTTCATAAAGACCTTTTTTTTTTTCTTCTGGCAGTAGTGGGTGTTTAAAGCTAAAAAGGTCTGAAAACTTTATGTGTTGGACGGAATAGTTTTTGCTTTCTATTCTGTGTTCTTTCAAAGCTCTGACACATGGGAAAATCAAGCAAGCTAAATGTTATTTATGGTAGCTTTTGAAGAGAAGACGAGTACCTTGACAATGAGCTATGTCACTTTTTAATCAAAACCTTTATCTGGATACTTTGTAAATGGTAAATATAAAAGCATGAGGGAGGAGAATGACCTTCTTTTACCAGTAATATAAAGCTACACCCTTAGATACTTCCCTTGCATGACTTCTTTAAAATCCACAGTATACAGTATACCTTGTTGTAAGAAACTCAGACTGAAGCTTGGAGTTATATAATTGGTTGGAAAAATATATGAAATCAGTAAAATAAACGCCATTAATTTGGTTGACAGGCTGATTAATGCTACAGTGTTTTTGGTGTTATGAATGAGTTTCTCATTCAAAGGGGGACAGCTCTTTGACTGTCGTCTCCCAGCAATACCTTTGTCTCCTGTAGTTTAAGTGTATTATTAGAGTCTGGAGTTGAAATATATGTAACATAATATCATCATCTTCAGTTACAACAGAGCCATAAAATTGTTATCACTGAAAGCAACTGTTAGTACGAATGACATTTTTCCCCTTTAGGGAGTATCTGGAAGATTTGGAAACAGAGGATAACCCAAAGCAAAGGAAAAGAAGGTTGATTTTATGACTTGTCTCCTACATGAAGCTTTTGCATCCCTCTTCCTGTTGTCTCTCCATGTCCCGTTGGCTAACTCCAACAAAACGTGATTCATCTGAGAGTGAATGAGGTCTTACAATGGGATGACTAAATACCGAGGGGATCTGGGGTTAGCGCTCCCTGTTTTGGGCGACATAAACAGAACTCAGCCTCTCTTCTTCTTGGCAGCTGCAGGCTGGTCAGGCAGCAAATGCCCACTACGCGCCATCAGAGATCTGGACCAGCTGCAGCTTGTGCTGCTTTGCCCCATGTGCCGACCTGTGTGAATGCTGGTAGAAGATACAGGATATGTATATATGAATAGTTTATTATGGTGGGGACATGTAGGGATCATAGGTTACAAAACGTAATGAAATACCTTTCATTTTTTTTTGCAGCAAGTCTCCCTGCCACTTCAGGGGTCGCTAATTAGGATTTCAAAACTGAGAAACAAATTTGAGCATGCTAGTCCTATGGTAGGAGAAGCTTTGGTGTGCAAATGATGATACTGATGACTCAAAAGACAGCTCCCTTCTCGCTGAGTTAGTACTGGGTTGGTGGTGTTGCAGGATTTTTAGAAGGACACCTTTCTGACGATGCTCTTTTCCCGATGACTTTCAGAAACCTGTTTGTGGTTACTCATGGTTTTTGAAGTCTTCTGCTTTTCTGTCCCAGAAAAAGAAAGACTAAAACTTTTTCTGTCTTCAGCTATAGAAGCATTTTTCATTCCTTCCCCAAAACTACTGTAGTATGTTGCTGGTTCACTGCAGCCATGGCTGTATTTTGTGTGTGTGCACGTGAATTTGAACACGCCAGAGAAGTACATATATAAAGTGTTACAGGAGGGTAAAGATACGTGAATTGCATTGAAGTCTCTGCAGCAGTGTGCTACATTTCCGGTGTAGATTCCTGAGGAAAAGTAACACATCTGTATCTAATATTGATAGCTGTTATTCAATCTGTTAGGGAGATCAAGGAGAAATTCAGTTTATGGGAGTTTGGGGATTCCAAGCTATAAAATCTAAAACTTCATAGCAGAATGTATAATGTTCACTACAAAGCAATAATGTATACTAAAATGTGATGACATCCTTCTGGCAATACTCTAAGTATTTTAATACATAACATAGGTATTGTTAAATCCATGCACAAAGAGAAACTCCTAATTAGAGCAAATAATATCCAAGTTCATCCAGACAAATCCTCCTTTTTCAACACCACGCTTAGTTTAGTCAGAATTAAAAGACTTTTAAAAAACATTTTTCCGGGACTTCTTGACACCTGCAACCCAGTCAGAACTCCTGGAAAGCCACTGTATCTCTGCTGCTGTGAGCTCAGATCACTTTGCATTATGCACGTGTCAGACGTGAAAAGCATCCGATTTGGGCTGCGTGCACAGATTCTGCACAGCTCAGAGTCTGTCTGCACTAGCAGGTTTATGCTGCCCATGAGTGCTGGGTTTACTCATGCAGGCAGTATACACACACACGCACATGTATCTCATACATATATATGCATGTGCAGGTGTATATATATGCATATACGTACACATGCATACATGCATGTACATAGGCAAGTGTGTTTCTGTCAGGAAAATCCTAGACAGAAATAGGGCAGCTCAAAATCCAACGTGCTGTCAACAAACCTAATTCTAGTTGATGGCATAAGACAGCTGTTTATAACAGCAGAAGCAAAATGTAACAATTACAGCACCGAGGGAATGGAGAAATTGGATGTAGCTACAGAGCAACACAGAAATACCTGAAGTTCATTCATGTTAATTCTGAAATTAAGAGTGACGGGTGAGTTGGCTGTACGCACGCTGATTGATTGGGTTTGTGGGGAAAAGACCGTTAGCTTGGAGGCGGTATCTGGAGTCACTGTATGACTCTGCTTTGCTGCTGTGAACCTGAGTTGTTAAATCTATGCAGTGCTACACTCCGCCAAGTGGATTTACCAGCTTGCCCCTATGCTTCTTCAAGAGTTTCTGCCCCAAATTTGTGTGGTTCTCCATTGCAATGGGTTATGATGCTCTTGGTGGGGTGGCGAGTTAAAGAACAGAGACTGAGCGCTTCTCATGTCCAAGATGTTGCTCCTAGCAATGCCAACACCCAGTACATGTGAACTGCTGGTGACTGTTTTCTACTTCTGTTTTGTTGTTTACTCTCTAACTCTGTTTATCACAGAATCACAGAATGTTAAGGGTTGGAAGGGACCTCTAGAGATCATCTGGTCCAACCCCCCTGCCACAGCAGGTCCACCTACAGCAGGTTGCACAGGATGGCGTCCAGGCGGGTTTGGAATGTCTCCAGAGTCGGAAACTCCACCACCTCTCTGGGCAGCCTGTGCCAGTGCTCTGTCACCCTCAAAGGAAAGAAGTTCCTCCTCATGTGGAGATGGAACTTCCTATATTCAATTTTATACCCATTGCCCCTTGTCCTGTTACTGGGTACCACTGAAAAAAGACTGGCCCTCTCCTCCCGGCACCCTCCCTTTAAGTATTTGTAAACATTGATGAGATCCCCCCTCAGTCTTCTCTTCTCCAGGCTAAAAAGACTCAACTCCCTCAGCCTTTCCTCATAACAAAGATGCTCCATCCCCCTAATCATCTTTGCGGCCCTTCGCTGCACCCTCTCCAGCAGTTCCCTGTTTCTCTTAAACTGTGGAGCCCAGAACTGAAGAGAGTACTCAAGTTGTGGTCTCACCAGGGCAGAGTAGAGGGGCAGGATGACCTCCCTCCACCTGCTGGCCACACTCCTCTTGGTGCACCCCAGGATGCCATTGACCTTCTTGGCCACAAGGGCACACTCCTGGCTCATGGTGATCCAGTTGTCCACCAGGACTCCCAGGTCCCTCTCTGCACAGCTGCTTTCCAGCAGGTCAGCCCCCAACCCATAGTGGTGCATGGTGTTGTTTCTCCCCAGGTGCAGGACCCCACACTTACTTTTGTTGAACTTCATATGGTTTCTCTCTGCCCAACTCTCCAGCCTGCCCAGATCGCACTGAATGGCAGCACAGCCCTCCGGTGTCAGCCACCCCTCCCAGCTTCATGTCATCAGCAAACTTGCTGATGGGACACTCCATCCCTTCGTCCAGGTCATTGATGAATACATTGAACAGGACTGGACCCAGCACTGACCCCTGAGGAACACCAGTAGTCACAGGCCTCCAACTAGACTCTGCCCCACTGACCACAACGCTGTGAGACCTACCTGCCAGCCAGTTTTCAATCCACCCCACTGTCCTTTCATCTAACCCACATTTCCTGAGCTTGCCTATGAGCATGCTGTGGGAGATGGTGTCAAAAGCCTTGCTGAAGTCAAGGTAGACAACATCCACTGCTCTCCCCTCATCTATCCGTCCCGTCATGAATATCTACAGGGCAGCCACATTTTTAACACTTTATGCAAACCTGGCACAAAGTTGGTTTTCTCCAAAGGGCAGTGGAACTGGGAAAGGCTGAGTGGAGGGCAGGGGGGGGATGGATTTGCAAACACAGATCTGGCTGTCCCAGCTGCAGAAGTTAGACCCTTCTATGGATTTTGTGGTACTCCTCTATTCCATGCTGTTGTGATCATCCAAAGCATAAAAAATGCTACAAGAGCTTTTCTGTTCCACTTGTCTTTTCTGGAGGGCAGTAGAACTGCACCATTTTCTATGGCGGAGGCCAGAGCTGTGCCAGTGGAAAGAGGATTTCTTGCCTGTCAAACAGAAAGACTTCAAGGAGGAAGGCTTCACTGGGCTACTGGCAGCATCTTCTTTTCTGTATGGCTGGAAATTACTTATGAAGTAATTGACATAGAAATTGGTATGCACCCACAGAGCTCTGGGTGACTAGGAAAGGGTGTATATCCATGCTAAGGCTGTGCAAATGCTAAGGAAGCCTGGAAACAGCTTCTTTCAATGACTAAGCCTAGCTTTGCACAGTCTTTGAAGCTTTTCTCTCAGAGCCAACTTTTCCTTATTTGATTATGAATTAAATAGTTCTCTTAAACAAAACTTATTTTGACAGCCTGTGAAAGAGCAGGAAAAGAAGCCAAAGCATTCTCTGTCATTATGTAAATTGGAAAGCAATTCAGAACATGTCTATCACTATATCCTTGAGTCTACAAACTCCGTGACAGAAGACCAACAGTTCTTCCCAGTGAAGCTCTGATTCATACTGATGGAAAATCCAGGGGTAACTGCATCTTTATTTCCACCTGGCTTTTCAAGATCATAAACAGGATCAAAAACAGGCTATACATCCTTCTCATTAGCTAGTAAGTTCTGGTTACTTTTACCGTAGTCTTCAAAGGCTGAAATCCGCCCCTGTACATTGCACCAGGGAGCCCTTTCTTCTTGTTCATGGCAGAGAGTTGCAGATCTGCAAATGCTCTGGATAGATTCAGTTCATGTGGCAGCTTGAGGAAGAACTAATTTGCATTTATCATCTGTTGCTCATTTTTCTTGAACAGATGGTTACATTTCTTTAGGATTTTTAAACAAGACAAAAGTGGCAGGCATAACTTACAGGTGTTTCATTCTGTGATCTGATTGGGATTGTCCATTCTGAGATAGTCTGGTTTATTTTCACAGAAGGCATGCGTTGGTGTATGCTTTTCCTTTTAATCTAGATTTGAATTTTCAGTGGATCTTAGCATACGTGTATATGTACTAAGAGGTACAGAATAACTAGTTGTCTGGCTGGTATCTTTGTGGACCTGGCTAATACAGTCTAGGTGGGGAGGTGACGACCGGCTTTGGAAAAAGCTCTTGGGAATGGCTCTTAAAGCTGCATGTGCTCCAGGCGAAATGGACAGACAAGTGGAGAGAAGGAAATACTGCAGTTTGCATGCTGGCTGGCACTGTGAGATGGGCCACCAAAGCCACTCAAACAAATACACACCAAAAGGTGCTTAAGTGAGACTTTCTTGTTTTCCTCCTTTGGTAGCCCAGTGGTCACAGAAGTAAGACAGATTCCAAACTATGAACCTGAACAGGGGGCAGCTGGTCCAAAAGGAATGGCAGGGATTCATGGAAGTCCAGGACTTACAAATCTCCTGGGGGCAGTTGTGAGTGTATAATTGTTAGTAGCTGTGTGCGATCGAGTCAGTCAGTTTTGGAGTCAACGTGAAGGGATGTGAGACTTGGGATTTAGCTTAACATGGATAGCCATCAAACAGCTAAGAAATGTAACTAGCATAATTTTCATTTCCTGCTTTCTGCAAGGTTATGCAGGGCTAGCAGGATGCCGTGGACAGAAGGTACTGACAGAGACAGTTTCTCATGAGGCTTTGATTTAAATTGAGGATTAGACACTTTGATTTTTTTATTATGGTACAGTCAGCACGGGGCAATTAAGGTTAAAGTGGAGGGGAAATATATTTCAGAGGTAAACAGATATGGAAAACACATTAACAGCTAGTTGGAAACATATCTGATTGCTAAGGGTAAATGTGTGTGTCTGTAGGAAAAAACCCCACCCATAAAATAACACAATAAAGATTTTTTTTTTTCTTAATTCTCCCTTCCTGGGAGAAATCTTTCAGTGTCGCTGTGATTGCTTTGTGCTGTTGAGGAACCAGCCATACCACAACGCGTGCGCTGTGACATGTACTCTGCTGCAAACACAGAGCTCCCTGGAGCATGGAGAAGGCGGGTGTGCTCACTGCCACTGCTCTTCATGCTGCCTGACAAAGAGCAGGTCAGCGCCGCTGGCTGGGTCTGAGCTCCTGCAGAGCTCCCACATCCACCATTAGTCATTCCCACCTCTGCTAGGGTGTTAAATGCTTCTGTGGAGCCGAAATGGTACACGTACTCCAGGGCTGTGATTTGTTCCTGGCTCTTTATCCTCCCTGCAGTTCAGGGGAAACCTGCTGGCTCCTCTCCTGCTGGACAGATATATGTAGGAATCAAGCAGAACTTGGCTGTAAATCACTGGAAAACGTCTTTTATTATTTGCTTCCAGTGATGAGATGTGAACAGTTCAGAAAGCTTCAGTTCTCTGCACTTTGAAAATGTCTGGGTTTTTTGTTATTTTTTTCCTCTAGAAAACCCGGTAATTGCATGAGTAACGTGCTGTCGGCACTGACCACCTGGGCCATGCTGTCAGTATGACAAGGACACCACAAGCGGCGGGCTTCTGGTATTCTTGTCAGTGCACTAAGGCAAGGCTCAAAGTAAAACTGGGGTCAAGAGAATTGTGGAGAGGATTATTTTCCTTGAATTGGTGACGTAGACACTCCTGTAACACCCTCATTTAGGGTGTAAATCTTCTGCCTGAGGCTGAACGTGATACCTATTGGTTTTGAATAATACAACCCTGAATATTTAGCAGGTTCTTTAATTCAATTTGTAGTCCTCTAATTTCCATCCTCAGCATCTGTTCATTGAAAACACCCACTGAAGTAATGCCACAGCCCAACAGTTATGGACCGGAACTCAAGAATTCTTCATCTCTGCCACTCGACTACGAATTAAGAATAAATTCAGGTAACTCATGATACATTTTGTGATTTGTTTTTCCCACATATATAATATGAATAACTATACTGAATGTAAGAGGATATATCAAACAATAGGAATAATAATGTAAACATAGTACGTGTTAAAATACTATGACATTTACAAATTAAACTTGCCAATTAAAAGCTAGATAGTTTGTTTATTAAGATTTTAAGAGAAAATTATTGTTTCTGAAAATCTGAGTGCATCAAAGCCATCATGATCCTTCAAATAATAAATATTACAGAGAAGAAGCACGCATCATTTTAAGTGGAAATAATTTAAATAATCATGATTTTTTTTGAAAATTAAAACCTGAACATTTATGGAGACTTCTAAGTGTTTTCTATGCAAGAGTTTTCTTCTAGCTTTAGGGATAATTTGGTCTTCCAAGTATATATACTAAAAAGAGATGAAAAGATAGTTTGCTGTGCATGCTTGTAAGGAAATTAAACTCAAAATATTTAAACTGTTTTCGTGTTTATAATTTTTAGTAGCTTTTCACTCTTGCTCTTCTCCTCTGGGCTTTTATTTTCCAATTTATTATAATTTTCATCTTGTGCAGGCAAGAGTTCTGAATAAAGTATCAGTGATCCTCCACTAACTTCATAATTTGTAGGGATAATTTGTAGGTTGCTTGGACCTCAATGAAATGCTAATAAGCTGTAATATATTAATTATACATGCTGAAAGTTGGTATGTAAACCAGTGGGAAGTAACTGGGGGTTGAAATTAGATGCAATATCAACATTTATATTTTATTTTAAAGGGAGAAAGAGGTGTTGAAGGAACTGTAAGTAAAGAAATGGTTTTGACCCATTTGTTCCTTTCTCCCTACTCCTGCTGCATTCATCTAACATGAACTCCTTGCAAAAACAATTGAATAAAGCCAGGAAGAGACTGTTCCGATGGTGTTATGGTAAGCCATAATTTACAAAGTGCTACTAAAAATGAGTTATTTGTTTAGGAAAAGAGACAAAGGACTGCACATGGTGCCATGGACAAAGCAGAAGAGGGAAGACTGGATGCCAAGGCCACCCCAGGGAAAAAGGTGCCCCTGGAGCCAGCAGTCTGCCTGCAATCACCCCATCCGTCAGACCACTTGTGGGACTTGCTATTCTTTTTGAGCTAAAATATCACAAAAGGTACCAAATATTTAGAGTGAGGAGAAGATAACAGAAACTAGCTGTTGGTCACCAAGGGGAGCTGCTCCAGAGCCAGCCTGGCCCACAGCGGCGTGGCAGATCTTGGCATGCAGCGGCGTTTTCCTGAGCTAGCGAAAGGCCAAGGCAATGGAGAAACCTGCCAGGAGCCAACAGCTCTTGTGGGAGATGCTGACGAGGCACAGGCATTGCCGGAGCAACTGCGACCACCCCCCTGCATACAAANTCCAGAGCCAGCCTGGCCCACAGCGGCGTGGCAGATCTTGGCATGCAGCGGCGTTTTCCTGAGCTAGCGAAAGGCCAAGGCAATGGAGAAACCTGCCAGGAGCCAACAGCTCTTGTGGGAGATGCTGACGAGGCACAGGCATTGCCGGAGCAACTGCGACCACCCCCTGCATACAAAAAGCAGCCGGGGGAGCACGAGCGACCAGGAGCGCTGCCAGCAGAGCCGGCAAAGGCGTGCGGGAAGAGCGAGCAGGAAGGGCGCGCGGGAAGGGCGTAGTCACCCTACAACTTCAAGAGGTGAGTTCAATCGATGATCATCACCCCCCAGGAGGAGCACAGCTATGGTCTCCACCCAGCAGAAGGTTGTGTCCTCTGTGCTCTGCAGAGGACTGTGCCAACCCAGAGAGAGCTCCCACAAAAATGTGCAGCCATCCAGGTCCCAGGCTGCAGGGGGTGCCAGAGCCTTTCCCTGGTGATGGATGGCAGTAGTGAGAACAGCTGTGTGAGGCATGACCAGATGGACAATCGGCTAAGCCTGGTGGCTTTAAGAAGGTGACACGGCCCACAGCCATGAAGTGCTTCTGCACCAATGCACGGAGCATGGACAACAAAAAGAAGGAGTTGGAAGCCACTGTGCTGCTAGAAAACTATGACTTAGTTACCGTTACGGTAACTTGGTGGGATGGATGCCCTGCCTGGATTGCAGCTATTGATGGCTACGCTCTGTTCAGAAGGGATAGGTGAGGAAGGAGGGGTGCAGCTGTTGCCCTCCACATCAAGAAATGGATAGAGTATGAAGAACTGTCTCTGAAGAATAGCCATGAGCAGGTTGAAAGCCTATAGGTAAGAATAAGAAACCAAGGCAACAAAGGGAGCCTTGTGGTTGGTGTCTACTACAGGATGCTTGATCAAGGGGAGCCTATTGACGAAGCCTTCTTAGCTGGAAAAGTAGCACACCAAGCTGTAGGCAATCCTACAAGCGAGAGCCCTGGAATGCATCAAGGAGAACTTCTGAAGCCAGGTAATAGAGGGGATTCAGATACTTCTGAAGCCGTACCAAAGGGGATGTGACACTGGTTGGTCACCCACACAAGTGAGATAATTAGTGACATCAAGATTGGAGGCAGCCTGGGCTGCAGTGCTCATGCACTGGTGGAGTTTGCAGTCCTGAGGGATTTGGGTCAGGGGAAGAGTAAAGTCAAGGCCCTGAATTTTAGGAAAGCAAATTTCCAGCTCTTCAAGGAGTTAGTCAATAGGACCCCTGGGAAACAGCCCTCAGGGACAAGGGAGCAGAACAGAGCTGGCAGATCTTTAACGGCACTTTCCACAGAGCGCAAGAGCTTTCCATCCCCAGGTGTAAGAAATCGGGACAGGAAGGCAGGAGACTGGCATGGCTGAGTCACCTGCTGGTCAAACTAAAGGGCAAGAAAGAGATGCACAGGCAGTGGAAGCAGGGACAGGTATCCTGGGAAGAGTATAGGGATACTGTCTGGTTGTGTAAGGATGGGGTCAGGAAGGCCAAGGTGCAGCTGGAGCTGAACTTGGCAAGGGACGCAAAGAATAATAATAAGGGCATCTACAGGTACATCAGCCAGAAAAGGGAGGTCAAAGAAAGCATGACCCCTGTGATGAGCAGGACTAGCAAACTGGTAACAACGGACGAGGAGAAGGCTGAGGTACTTAACATTTTTTTTGCCTCTGCCTTCACTAACAATGTCTCTTCCCATACCTCTGGAGTGGATGGATTACAAAGCACGGACTGGGGGAGCAAAGTCCCTCCCACTGTAAGATAAGATCAGGTTTGTGACCACCTGAGGAACATGAACATATGGAAGCCTATGGGACCTGATGAGATGCATCCCAGAGCCCTGAGGGAATTAGCTGAGGTAGTTGCCAACCCACCCTCCATGATATTTGAAAAGTCATGGCAGTCAGGTGAAGTCCCTGGTGACTGGATAAAGGGAAACATTGCACCCATTTTTTAAAAGGGTAGAAAGGAGGACACTGGGAACTACAAACCTATCAGCCTCACCTCTGTGCCTGAGATGATCATGGAACAGATCATCCTAGAAGCTAGGCTAAGGCATATGGAGGACAGAGAGGTGATTCAAGACAGTCAACATTGCTTCACCAAGGTCAAGTCCTGCCTGACCTACCTCATGGCCTTCTATGATGGAGTGACTACATCAGTGGACAAGAGAAAAACTATGGATGTCATCTATCTGGACTTCTGTAAGGCCTTTGACACAGTCCCTGACAACATCCTTCTCTCTACATCGGAGAGATACGGATTTGATGGCTGGACTGTTTGGTGGATAAGGAATTGGTTGGATGGTTGCATCCAGAGGGTAGTGGTCAATAGCTTAATGTCCAGAAGGAGATTGGTGACAACTGGTGTCCCTCAAAGGTCTGTTCTGGGACCAGTACTCTTTAATATATTCATCAACAATATAAACATAGGGAATGAGTGCACCCTCAGCAAGACTGAAGATGACACCAAGCTGAGTAGTGCAGTTGACACACCTGAGGGATGGAATGCCATCCAGTGCCAACTGGACAGGCTTGAGAAGTGGGCCCATGCGAACATCGTGAGGTTCAACAAGGCCAAGTGCAAGGTCCTGCACCTAGGTTGGGGCAATCCCTGGTATCAATACAGGATGGGAGATGAAGGTATTGAGAGCAGCCCTGCTGAGCAGGACTTGGGGGTACTGGTGGATGAAAAGCTGGACACAAGCTGGCAATGTGCGCTTGCAGCTCAGAACACCAACCGTATCCTGGGCCGCATCAAGAGAAATGTGGCCAGCAAGTTGAGGGAGGTGATTCTACTCCTCTACTCCACTCTCGTGAGACACCACCAGGTGTACTGCGTTCAGTTCTGGAGCTGTCAGCACAGGAAAGACATGGACCTGTTGGATCGAGTCTGGAGAAGGGTCACGAAGATGATCAGGGGGCTGGAGCACCTCTGCTATGAGGACAGGCTGAGAGAGCTGGGGTTATTCAGCCTGGAGAAGGGAAAGCTCTGGGGAGACTTCGTAGCAGACTTCCAGTATTTAAAGGGGGCTTATAAGAAAGATGAAGACAAACTTTTTATCAGGGCCTGTTGTGATAGGACAAAGGATAATGGCTTTAAACTGAAAGAGGATAGATTTAGCCTAGATAGAAGGAAGAAATGTTTTACAATGAAGGTGGTGAAACACTGGCACAGGTTGCCCAGAGAGGTGGTAGATGCCTCATCCTGGCAACATTCCAGGTCAGGCTGGACGGGGCTCTGAGCAAACTGACCTGGTTGAAGATGTTCCTGCTCATTGCAGGGGGTTGGACTAGATGACCTTTAAAAGTCCCTTCCAACCTAAACTATTCTATGATTCTAAGATATATGAAATTGAGCCGACACAGCAGGAAATCATTATAATGAACACATCAGAAGGATCAGAATGGGTACAAAACCAGTGAAAAGTTATTCCTCAGGCCAGTGAAAATGCATTAAGGAAGATTTCTGGCTCACTGAATCTGAATTTAACTTTACAAGGAAATTAATCCAAACTGATAAGATCTGACATTTTCTTGTAAAATTTTTCCTTAGTTTTGCAAAAGCCGTGTTTAAAAATAATCACACTTGAATATTTGGACTGTAAACATCATTTTAGTCTTAGCTGGATACTAGAAGGGCCGTACAGCCAAATGCTGTTAACCAGATAATTACAGGAAATTTAGGAGGCGTTTCAGTTGGATTTTCTGATGGAACTGTTTCTACTTTATTTTCCTAGTATTTACAAAGCTCTTTAACTACAGGGACTACCTTTTCCCTTTAACTACCTTTAACTCGTGAAATTAGAAGTGTTTGAAAGAATGTTCTTAGGGAAAACAATTTTTGTAGACAGCATGAGGAAGAAATGTGCCAGCAGCTGCCCCTTCTACAGAAATGTGCTGAGGAGTTCTCCAGAACCTAGGGATATTCCTGGATACCCTGGGCAAGAGGTAAGTGTAGTGGGAGAGAAAAATAGGCCCATTTCACAAATCTAAATGTAGCTGAAGCACTGAGTGAAATGGAACATGAAGTATAAAGAAGACAAAAGGCTTTCTTTGGTATAATGTCATACTCGATCTTGTTCTCACTGAACTAAAGCTGAAGTGAGTTTTCCGTTTCCTTCAATAGGAACCAGGGGAATTTGTTTTCCTGCAGTGAAAACAAATAGAGAATAGCTACGGAAGAAATCAGAAGCCTGCAAAACAAAATAAAATGCACAAAGCAATTACTTGAGATCATTACTATGTTAACTTTAGCCTAGAAAAACAGGCAGTGAAGTTATGGCAAAAGATTAGATTAATCCATTTTAATGCTATTACAAGCTAAGCAATAATCTAATAAACTTTGTCTAAAAAACTATCTGCAAATTATATGCAACAACTTTAAAACTTTATTTGTATCCATATTTTGAACAACTCTAAAAGCAAACCGTGACTCATAACCAGAGTATTCACCTCCTGCTGATCTAAAAGCTCTTGAGGGACCATAATTTACCTTTCCTTTTCTTGAGGGACCTTTGAGGGATCATAATTTCATTATATACAGTTGATTAGTAGTTTCTAGGCCCTACAGCAAAGAATACCACAGAAGAGTAAATTCCAAAGCAAATCTTTTATTGGAATTGTTATGTTCATTACTGTGCTGCAGTCAAAACCTTCTTGCATGATCTAAAAGAAGAGGGTTAAAAAAGTTATCAGCAAAAATATCTGGGCTATTTCTTTTTGCCTTCATGTATCTTCATGCATGTTCTTTGTATATCTTTGTTACTGTGTTGCTGACCACTGCCTACCTACAGTGTCATGAACTCCAAACAAGTAATATTTATTTTGCAAATCTAGAGTTAAATACCATGGTAATGAAGTATTTTTAGTGACGCTTTTCAAAGATAGACAAAATACTCTTTTGAGAGTGGAATTAAATGGTAAGAGATTGCATGCCAGGTTTGGAAAACAGGCAAAAATAACTCTGTTTCACCTTACAAATTTTAGATTACCATCTCATAGAGACTTAACATGTTAATAACTTAACTGTATTACAAGTAATTCAGTAAGACTGAAAGAATCCATCTTCTTTTAACTGTTCTTCCCTCCTCGCTCTGACTCCCCCTAACACACATTTCAGTATGTATAGACAACAGTGCCAAACTGAAAGCACACAGTGTTATCTCAGTTTTCTTGCCATGCACTTAAATGTCTGAGGTTTTGTTGGTTTTTGTAGGATTTTATTGGGTTTGTCCTTTTAAACAAACCTTAAATTACTTTATTTTATGCTATTTCTTTGTGCCAAACAGTCTTTGCCATCCTGATTCCTTTGTTTTTCCTGAGATTTTTTTTTCCCTCTACCTGCTGCTATGGGCTCTCTGCTTTATTGGTCCACAGGAAGATGTATCTCCACCTCTTCCAGGCCTCACTTTTAAATGTGATGTGTGAGCAGAAAAATCATTCCTCTCCCAGCTTCCTTAATGTATTGGAAGAAATCGTCTCTGCCCAGATAGAAAAGAGTTAGAAATCATTCTAACACAGAATCATGATGGGAGGTGGTGCAGAGCACTGCTGTCTGTGGGACTGGGGGTCTTCTTGTCCACAACTGAATAAGCCATGGGCAGGACCACACCACCAGCTCTCAGCTGTCACAGTTTAAGTACCATTCCTAATGAAGCAGGCATCTGTAGGTGCTTTGGGCCGTATTCTCACATGTTCATTATCTAGAACAAACATCCTTGGCTCTCAAAGGTGTAACTAACTACACTAGGAAGTTCCCATATAAAGTTCTACAGGTCTCTGAGGTCATTTATTTTTTTATTTATTTATTTATTTACTATGCCTTCTGTGTAAAGAAAAACCATTTTCAAAGAGCCTAGTTCATAAACAGAGAAAAAAATGTATATCTATTCAGAATCAGATCACTGATTTGCTTTTTCTGCATTGAAAATTTGGACTAATTTCCACCATTGTTCATAGTTTATTTTGTTTGACATTACAGATTGGAATTAAGCAAGGAGAAATTAATATAAACTGAAATCGTGGATTTGCAGCTACATTAAGAATTTACAGGGCAAACATGGAAAGGAATTGATCGGGAGTATAGGGCAGAAGGATTTTACGGTGAGTTTGGTCATCCTATGTGATGGGGAGAGAGAGACTTCACTGTAAGGTTCAAAGTAACAATTTTATTTGAATTTCAGTAACTGGTCCAATACATCACTTTTGCAGGTTTTATGGATACAACAGAGGAATGCATCATTGCAATTCAAAAAGTAATTCACAGGATACACTATTAGAACGTGCAAGTGATTCCCAGAATATACTAACACAAACCATAAGCATGCTAGATATTAATATCTTAAGAGAGTGCACTAATCACGATCTCAAAGCTTGCCAAATACCATACGTCTGTTTCTTAATCACTTATCCTCTCTCAGGCAAGGCCTCCTAATCCTTGGGAAATTACTTTGTACAGTATCCAGGACAATGGGAGAAGAATCTCCTACGTGCCGGCTGTATCATTGGAAAAGACTCCCCCATTTCCTACCCAAACCTTACATTTTTTTATTTCCTGATTTGTTGGGTGGGCAGGATTATGCCTGAGTGGATTATACTATCTAGAATGTTTATCTTTGGTGGTAGTATGGCCCCTTAGCCTGTACTGCTAATTTTGTGATGTCTGGTACACAAAATTACAGCATAGTGGTGGAACGGGACTCAGTGAAATTCATCCAGTGAATTTCAAATCCAAAGTTTATGAACAATGAACTGTTTTCCATGTGAACGTAAGCATTAAAATTACTGTACTCATTAAATTTTAGGTGAGCATGGTGATAACGGAGATAAAAGGGTCCAGAGGTTTTGGACTAGTTGGCTTTGAAGGCAACCAAAGCCCAAGAGGTAAGTTTTTTTCTTGAAATTTTGATGGTTGAGGGAATAAACAGACTTGTACAACAAGAAAAATTAGTGCTTTGCAAAATGATGTCTGAGATGATAGATGTAAAAATAATATCAGAACACATACACATATATATTCCTAGTATACATGCAAGTACTAAGAAGAGCTTTGTGTGATGGTCTGTTACCAAAGGCCCAAGAGGTATTCAGTTTACAGTGAAACTGGAGTTTTCAGAGATCCACCTCAAGCATGGCCCTCTTTTTCTCATGCATTTTTTGGTCAAATTTTTTTGTCTCCTCTCTCCACTTTTTTGCAGGAAAGATGCCTTTTTTTTTTTTTTTTTGCCCCAGCAAAGCCTGCCTCCTTAAAAAAAAAAAAAAAAACCCAGATATTTCTTTTGTACCCAGTAAACCCTACCACAGGATTCCTATTAAGAATAATAAATGTGAAGAGACCATGCTAACTGTATTTACCTTGTCATTCTTTGTTCTGAGCTTCTTAAATTGTCCTTTGTATTTCTTTTCCTGGGATATCATGAGCGATCAACAGCAAAATTGACTATTTGGGTGACTGTTTGCACTATTTACTTCATGAAACCCTAGGACAGAGGTGATCTTTCTTGTTTGTAGTGGAGAATGGATCAAGAGCAGCCCTGAGGAGAGGGACTTGGGGGTGTTGGTACATGAGAAGCTCAATATGAGCCGGCAATGTGCGCTCACAGCCCAGGAGGCCAACCATATCCTGGGCTGCATCAAAAGAAGTGTGGCCAGCAGGTCAGGGATGAATGGTAATGGCTTCAAACTGGAAGAGGGGAGATTTAAGTAGATCTCAGGAGGAAATTTTTCACTCTGAGGGTGGTGAGGCCCTGGAACGGCCCAGGGAAGCTGTGGATGCCCCATCCCTGGAAGTGTGCAAGGCCAGGTTGGATGGGGCTTTGAGGATCCTGGTCTAATGGATGGTGTCCCTGCCCATGGCAGGGGGGTTGGAACTAGGTGATCTTTAAGGTCCATTCCAACCTAAACCATTCTATAATTCTATGATCGGTATCTCTTATGCTGCTTGCCATGCTCTACACGTGGCCCAGAGAGCACTCCAGGAGACAGCTCTGCAACAGGCATATCCTAACATTTACAGTAATGTCACCTCACAAGGCTGGTTGCATTTGCCTGCTGGATCGTGTATTTCCTAGAAGAGTAGATTTTGTCTGTGGTGCATTCCAGTAACAGCAAAACAAACAGCTTGCACACTGGGCATTTTAAATGAGTATGCGTATATGGACAGTTAATTTCACCGCTTATGTAATGCAGCTCTTGTACCCTTGCATCCTCAAAGAAGGTGGTTCAGTGGTTTCAGCTCTGTTCATTTTTCAGTTCTCCACAGCAGCTGCTCGCTGCTCGCTCCTACTGCAAGCCCTTGGACAGGTCAAATCTGCAAACTTGCTTGCAGGACCCTGACCTGAGCAGCCCCTCCCGGGGGTTGGTAGCTGGGAGAGGAACACAGCATGTATTGGGGCAGGGACGGAGGTATTTTGGGGAAGCTTTATAGCCTAGAACATGGGACTGGAAAGCAGAAAATCTGTTAACATTCCTGTTTTTCATGTACCAGACACAAGCCAGCAAATTATGGCTTTAGGTAAGTTATTACCAATTCTTGACATCCCTTTCCTTTTTATATGATGTGATATATGATATGATATGATGTTATATGATATGATTTTATATGACGTGTTCTTATGGATTTTCACAGGAGGAAGATTGATAGAAGTACAGAATGGTTGCTTTGCCCCAGCTCTAGTATAAAGTAATTATTTTACTCTCAGTTACAGCTGTAAGGAAAATACTTACATACAGGAGAATATGCACATATTCAATGTAATATTCTTACATATCCAGAAGGACCAATCTATCTCTGTCTCCCCTTTGTATTCTTCCATTGGAGTTCATCCTTATTTGAATTATCCATTTCTCACTCTCCTTCTTTTTCTTACTATTTGTCACGCACATAATATCAAAGCTGCTCTTCCTGTTTGTCTTTGAAAACCTGCGCAGCCCGATTGCTGTGATCCTACTGTGGAACAAACCAGCAAACACAAAAGCCCAAAATCATTCCTCGGTTGCAAGGGGCAGCAAACTTCCTCCACTCTCCCCACCATCTCCTGCTACATAACAGCGGAATAAGACATGGTTCACGCTTCTTAACGTAGCACGGGTGTATGAGATCTAGAGAAACAGGACCATGGGGTTCAGGAAGGGTTAAGTTTACACGGCTAAGAGGCTACTTCATTCAATGTTTTGGCTGCCAGACCTGCTGCTGTGGAAATGATAGCTGAGATGCTGCATTTTTCAGATCTATCTTCCAGCCTGAGTTAAGGTTTTCCCTGATGAACCATAAACTTGAAGCTACTGGACAAAGGGAAATGGAGGTTTAATCCTTTTAAGCCGCTAGCAGGCATCTCTCTGTTCTGGTCTTATTAGGATCCCTCTCTGCGGCAAGACTATCAAGGGAGAGAGGAAGCTGGGAATAACAACCATTCCCAAACTTTCCCCTTGGGGATGCAAGGCAAACTGGAGACACATGTCTGTAAGTGACATGAGACTGAGTTATGAGCATTAGGAGCAAAAGGGCAGGAAGGATCAGCTGGTTCAGGAAAGTACAGGAGGGGATGGGCTGTTGGTTTTAAAGCTTCTTTAACAAGAGAGGTGAGGATAGTTCAGTGTTTTTCCAAAGTTATCTTATCTGTTTTGGAGATTTGTATTTCTGATTCAAGCAGGAGTCAGAGAAGCAGCTAGTAAGAGCATAGTCTGCTCTGAACCACTGCGCGTGTGCTAGTGCTGCACCGGATTAAATGCCATTTATTCCAGGAATAATGTATTTCATTATCTTAACCTTACGTCAGCAATGTTGCAGTAGCAATTCCTTCCACTTTGGAGGCAAAAGTTACAAATGAGTCAAACTGATTGAGGTGATGGTTGGCTGAAGAAAATAAGGTGAAAAATTATTTGTTGACATGGGTGCACCACACGCCTTGATGGTGCGCAGTACAACCATGGTCATCTGCAAAACCATCACAACCTTTTTAACTGACTGATGGTAAACAGCTAGTGGAAAAAAAGCCTCATGAAGTCATTCAGCTTTTGTAGGAATATATATGTATATAAAAAAAATCACAGAATCATAGAATCATAGAATGGTTAGAGTTGGAAGGGACCTTAAAGATCATCAAGTTCCAAACCCCCTGCCATGGGCAGGGACACCTCTGACTACAGCAGGTTGCTCAAAGCCCCATCCAGCCTGGCCTTAAACACTTCCAGGGATGGGGCCTCCACAACTTCCCTGGGTAACCTGTTCCAGTGCCTCACCACCCTCACAGTAAAGAACTTCTTCCTAATATCTAATCTAAATCTCCCCTCTTCCAATTTAAAACCATTACCCCTTGTCCTAGCACTAGACTTCCTGACAAAGAGTCCCTCTCCAGCTCTCCTGTAGGCTCCCTTCAGATACTGAAAGGCTGCTATCAGGTCTCCCCGGAGCCTTCTCTTCTCCAGGCTGAACAGCCCCAGCTCTCTCAGCCTATCCTCATAGGAGAGGTGCTCCAGCCCTCTGATCATCTTAGTGGC
>VZSF01002465.1:1210968-1229095 GCA_013398295.1 Chionis minor
AGATGACGTCCATTGCTCTGCCTTTGTCCACCAAGTTCGTGGCAGTATTGTAGAAGGCCATCAGGTTTGTCAGGCAGGATTTGCCCTTGGTGAAGCCATGTTGGCTGTCTCCAATCACCTCCTTATTTTCCATGTGCCTTAGCAGAGATTCCAGGAGGATCTGCTCCATGATCTTGCCAGGCACAGAGGTGAGACTGACTGGCCTATAGTTTCCTGGGTCCTCTTTTTTTCCTTTTTTGAATATCGGGGTTATGTTCCCCTTTTTCCAATCCACAGGAATTTCACCAGACTGCCACGATTTCTCAAATATGATGGAAAGTGGCTTCGCAACTTGGTCCGCCAGCTCCTTCAGGACCCGGGGATGAATTTCATCAGGTCCCATGGACTTGTGCACTTTCAGGTTGTTCAGGTGGTCTCGAACCTGATCTTCTCCTACTGACCTGATCTTCTCCTACTGATGGAGACAAAAAATGAAATGAAGGATACGCAATGTGATCAGAGCTTTATCAATGATTTTTCTTAAAAAGGCTATTCTCTATTATTCTTCTGGGAGAATGGGAGTGAAAGCGATATGCATTTATACTTTAGTTTAATTGTAGTCCTAACGTCTCAATTTTCCCCATCTTAGTGAAGAAATGTTCAGCCCACAGACTGGCCTGTGTCTGAATGCGTAATGGGTGGCCACATGAGAGATTTATAATAAGCTTACTTGTGAGTCCTAGGCCTGTAAACACTACATTGTTCACACAACAACAACTGTTCTGGCTAGTCACACATGAAGATTTGCTGAGCTAGGTGATGATTTCACCTAGAGTCGGACCTTGTTCAGAGTCTTTCGTAAGGCCTTCCCTTTTTACATCTTGTATTTGTGGTAGAAGATAGAGTAACAGCTAGGATTGTTCCATTGATTTATATGAATTTTAGTCCGTTAGCCTTTCAGATGGAAGATGAATTTACTTTCTATTTGGATGCAAAATGTCCTTTATGAGAATATTTTCTCTGCTGGAAAGTAAAATTTTCCAATGTTAGGAAAAGCCCAATTCAAGCCTGATTATAATACGGCTCTGCTTCAGTTAATTGCTCAAAGCACAGAATAGGTAATGTCACCTCAGGAACAGCTTTTAGATCTTTTGTTGACTTCAGTATGTGGCTCTAGGTGTTCTTATTTGATGATATTTGAGCTGCTGTTAGAAAAAAAAAAAAAGCTTTGGAAGGGTTTTATGCAGGCAGCTGTTGCTGGAGTGTTTTCTCTGTTTCACAAAGATGATATAGTTTTATCTGACATTACATTGTATGGCAAAGGAATTTTTAGTCTCTTCTTCATAGATATGAAACCGAGGAACAAAAGGACCATGGTGGGAAAAAACCTCAAACTAACCACTACTATAGTACTAAAAAACACACCAAACTCCTGAAATTTATGTTCCAGAGTACTTTGCTTTGTACAACCCGTTCTCCCTATTCTGCCAATCAGACCATCAATCTGATATTCACCCTAGGAAGCTCATGCTTGGTGGCTTCTCACTGAGACCCTGATGTTAGCAATCAGCTCGGAATCACACAGACAAAGACATGTTTTCTAGGACATTTTTTAAAATAAACCCTAAGGGGAGTTTTCATATGAGCTATCCACTGGGTGGCAGAAGTAGATCAGAAAAATCTTACTGAAAAGTAAAGAACATGAGGGATGTCTAAATCTAGCCACTATATAAAATATTTTGTAACACCACTATATGAATCTTCCACCCGAACATATTTGGAAAAAAACATATCTCATGAGATAATGTATTGGAAAGATTTTTTTTTATTCTTTCCCCCTTTCTGTATGTAAGCAGAAGTAGACTTCTGCATGCCCATATTTCATCCTTTTTTTTTTTTTTTTCTTTTTTTTTTTTTCCCCCTCACCAACTACAGGAGAGCATTTTCAGAGGGGAAGGGGGCCTGGGCTGCGCTGCCTTCCAATCCTTTTCTTCTCATTCCTGGTAGAGGTTGCTGCTGCTGAAGCTGGAGGCTTTGCTTCATCTACTCTGGTGTTTTCATAGCTAAAAGAAATTCTCAGTATTGAGAATATGAAGATCCTTTCCCAAGGTACATGTTCCCAGGTGATCCAGGTCCTCGAGTTGAATGTTCTTACCGGTAGCCTTCCCTGTGTCTTGTCTGGCTTTCTAACTCAAGGCAGATTTGCCAGTTTAAAGGAGGAGTCAAACCAGCTGTAAAACAGTGGGTAAGTAGTTAAGAGACTGATAATTTCAGTAGCGATGAAAAACCCCCACTGTGTTTAGTACCCACAAATTTTAGTTGAGCATGGTGAAAATGGAGGTTAATGGAGCACAGGTAACCTTCAACTGCCTTTGAAGTCAACCAAGATCCAAGGGGTGAGTTCTCTTCTTGAAGTTTTTCGTGGTGAAAACACATTTAAAACACCATTTGTACGATTCCTTCTGTATGTGTAATTCTGTCAGAAGCAGATCAGACTGTCATCCAGCATGATTCCCCATGTGTGTGCACATCCTGTTGTGACAACTGAACAACGTTCCTCTTTGGAAAATAATTTGGAATAAATGATCTGTACACTGTAAAGCACCAAAACCCTAAAACCGACCCAAGAGATCCTGAGGGTTTAAAAGAATATACAATTTTGGTTCATCTCCTGTTTTTGTTTTTGTTGTGTTTTTTTTTTTTTAAAAAACCATGTCTTCTCTACAGTATGTGTGTGAAAGAAACATAACTAGTGTTGTCACTGCTTAGGATTTCTTTACAGTGGATTTGGCCGTGTTGCCAAAAATTGTCCTTTACCTCTGCCTGTTCCTCTGCCCTCCAAACAGCCCTGCTCCAAAACTCTGTTCCCCTATTTGTGCTCTTTCTGGTGCTGCTGATTTCTTCCACTGCCTGGGCAGGGGGAAGATGCAGTAAGCAGTACGGTTAGTCCCCACAAATATTTTTGTCCTATTAAATTCAATGTCCAAGAATGTCTTTATTATGTGTTTTATTATTGTGAGCCTGCAAGGAGGACTGTGGTGCTTTGAAAGTACTGCCTAGCAGGTGGGCAGAGCATGTGGTGGGATGGGTTGAGCTCAGCATCTGGAGGATTATGTCTAACTGCGTGTAGGGTGATTGATCTGGAATACTTTTAATTTACAAGGGTCATTCCCAATAGTGTATTTCTAGCCTTCTTTCTTTAGAGGAAAATGAATGCCAAGTTGTAATAACTAAAATGAGGTCAGCTCTATCAGGCCCAAGCTATTCGACAGCACACTGAAATATCTGCAATGTGCTGGATGAAAGAAACAGTTGAGCCTTGCTCTGGCATGACTTGTATGCCCTTTTTTTAACTAATTATGGCAGTATTATTCCACTTTGAATGCCACTGCTAGATGTACACAACACTATGAAAGTTTACATGTTTTTTCTGACCTGCATGGTATATAGATTTTTAGACAAAACTACTTATAGCTGTATTTTATCTAATCTTTGAGTTAAAATATGAAGATATGATACCACTGAACATGCATGGTGGAAAACACAAAATTATGTATTCTATAGAAATTTTATACACAACTTTCTTTATCCATATTTGAAGATTAGTAGAAGTTGGTAAATAAAATAAGCACTCTGCAAACAGATGTGATATGAGCAAATAGTGTGTTTGTTATGTTGGATTTTTTTACTGAATATACTGGTATAGACAAGAGCAGCGGGGAAAAAAAAGAAGTTTTCCAACTTTTATGCCAGATGTAAAATAAGAAAGGTAGCTTGCTGCACACACTCACTGAAGGCTTGCATATTAATCAGGTCCAAATTTACAGGAAGGAGTAACTTCTCTTAGCTAGGCTGAGTTCTGAGAGTTGTGACACAGTGACAGCAAAGCACTGTTCAGAAGAAACAAATATTCATACATCCTTACCAGATTTATTGAATAGTTTTAGATACAACTGTAGTATTTTATGCCTATATATCAATGCTAGGTTCATTTATCAGGTCACCACATTTCTTGGAAATCAATTAGAAAATAACCAGTTTTTAAATCTGAACGGAAATTGGAATATTATTAAAACACCTCAGAAAATTAACTCCAAGCACACCTTGTTGATATTTAATTTTGACAAGTGTAGAATGCTCATCACACAATTTGCCTGAAGTAAAAGGACCATGCCAACTTAACAGACTTAAAAATAAAGACATTGAAGACATTAAGTGTACAAGAAGGGAACTCCGGTATTCTGGTATTGTGGTTTGGATTTTTTTTTTTTTAATTCTAAACATATAGCTGGGGATACTTGGAGTGCCCTCGTGTAGTTAAATATCACACAGTCAAATATGTTTCTTTTTCACCCTTGCTTTCTGTGGTAAGGAAAATTAGAATTTAAGACATACTGCACTCAGTTACTGGGATGGAAATATTTTTTATACATAGAACACACATAATTACCTAACATTCTTTGATTATCTTTATTATCCTCTGTGCTATTTTTCTTTTTGTTCCCTTCACACCAGAAACTTTAGTTTAGCCAAATGGGGATGTAATGAATTTATACAGAGACTGTACAGAGTGCTCATGGGCTAATGCTATTACGCCAGGAGAAGTTATGGTCTTAATGACATTGTATGATGCTGACACGGGCTTTGGATGTGCAGTGGTTTACAAAACTACTTCTGGTAACTTGACCATATACATTTTCCAAGGAAATAGTCCACATTTTCCAAATAAAAAAGCTGAGTGGAAGGACATGCTGAAGTCAGAGAAAAAAGCCGGGGTGTGGGAAATGTTAACTCACAGAGCGATTGAGTAATACTGGTTGGTCCCTGTCCCGCTCCCCACTGACCTTTCAGTAAATGAACCCTGGGATGACTCACCCTGCAGTCCCACCTCGGCACCTTGTCTGCTCTCCCTCCCTTTGGGGCTGCTAAGAGGTTGCAATGGCAGTCACCTTCGTTCGCCTCATTCATAATAGCATTTTGGTGTTTGGGTTTGGGTTTTTTTTTTCACCTCCTGTGCAAAACTTTCCCTTTCATTGGATTAAGGTAGAATTCAGTGTATTGCAATATAAAATTACACTCTTTCAAAAAGAAGCCCATTCTCACTTCTGTTCTTCTCTAAGGTCTATC
The DNA here is from genome assembly GCA_013398295.1 of Chionis minor. Taxonomy (NCBI): domain Eukaryota; kingdom Metazoa; phylum Chordata; class Aves; order Charadriiformes; family Chionidae; genus Chionis; species Chionis minor. Next base: position 1,216,075 of record VZSF01002465.1, read on the forward strand.
TTCACACATTTTTTTGAGGTATCTGCAGCTGAGTTTTGATTTCTCAGCTACCATCCTTTTAATTATTTGATGTCAGTTTACCATGATGCGTGTACTACCAAGGAAAAACAGCTCAGTGTCACACAAAACATAATCTGTCATCTTTTTCTCATATGCCAAAGGGCAGTAACCAGTGATGATGACAAGAATATTAATATGTGTTGATCTTGAAGGAAAGTTGCTTCACTTCTTAAGTTTCCAGAAATCAAATTCCCAAAGACACTGGGATCAGATTTTATGCTGGTCACAATTTTATTGCACCAGTTTATTGCTGAACCTTGTGTAATAACAGGATGGACTTGATTATTCTTCAAGCAGTAGCACTTGAAACTACAGAACTGGAAAGAAAATTCATGCCTGTTCTCTGGACTACCCAGGGTCCAGCAGACTTGAGAAGGAGTCAGAAAGTCATTGAGACATTGCAGCGAGCCATTGGGGAGCTATACAAGCCTTGCGGCACTGAGTCAGCGTGGCATTTCAGGAGTCTGTGTTTCCTCAAATGCAATTCCATTTTATGTGCTCTTTCCTGATTTTTTCTTTCCTACCTTCCCTCCTTGCTTTCCATGTTTTCCTGGCTCCATGTTCACATTTTAGCTCTTGAAAGAGAAGGGGGAATAATCCATTTCCTTAGTGGGAATTTGTGTGTGTTAGGCAGACTGAGAGGGAAAATTTGCCATTTCTGGAGATGCCATGAGTCTGATATCGTGGACTTTTTCCAGGCATCCATGTTAAAAATACCCATTGAATCTTAGACTCGCCTACAGCATTTCTGATCAATTTAAATTTATAACATCCTTTGACAAAAATCTCCATCATCTAATTTTTGTAATATAGTTATTCCCCTGTTTATTGCACTATGACAGCTGTCTTTATGTTCATTAAATCGCATTAAGTGAATGGTTGACAAACTGTTAGGAATGGAAGTATTCAGTATAAAATTATCTTAGGGTGGCGGTTTCTTGGAGCTGGCAAGAGGAGCTTAATAAAAACTGGGTGGTTAAATACGTAGTATTAGAAAAATGGAATAAGAATAAAAAGCCTGTGCTTCAGTTATAAAATATTCTGCCAGAAAAAAAAGAAAATGTTGAATAATTCCCAGCACTATTACCTATTGTACTGGAAATCATGAATTGTACTTTATTTAATATAAACTTATGGATACATATGAACTTTCAGTAAAGAGTAAATATATATTATCTTAATCTGTTGGATTGTATAATATGATGGGAGTACTTTTCACAAACTTCCATTATACTTTAGTAATTATGAAACTTTTATATGGAAGGTTAGGATATGAACTAGGCAGTTTACTTAGGTAGCAATGTAATACTGCTTAACATTATTTTCTCACTCACTTACAACTTCCAGATATTTGAAAAACTTGAACAAAGGCAAAAGCAGGAAAATAATAAACACAGAAGTAGAAGGATGTCCTGGGGGGAAAAAAACCCTCAACCAAAAAAAACCCCAAACCCACAACAGAGAGGAAAGAATGCGGAAGATGAACCTTTGTCTAAATCAAGTCTTTAACAGGGAAATACATCCCCCTCCTTGAAATCCCAGCTCTAAGGAAACTGATGGCAGTTCTCTCACTGATTTTCAACACAGTCAGATTTCATCCATATAAATTCTTTCTCTACTTCAAGAACAAATTTCTAGTATTGACCAGGCTGTAGCACAGATGCAGTATTTTTCAATGTCTGACTTTGTCTTTACTCACTTTGGCTTCTGTAGCTTCAATGACAGTGGCACATAGGCTATGATAAGAACTTAAATGTCATTCTTAAATGTTATTAATTCTCAATTAACATGAAAAGAATGTTGCTCTTAAAATGCAAACCGTGATTTTTTTCTTGATATTTGCAAAGGCACATAGCACATGGAGCTATTTTATTGGCCCTAAAATTAGGAAACTGAAAAAAAAATTAAAGGTTATCTGCTCTGGAAGCCAAAAGTAAATAAGATAGTAGTAGTGGGCATAAAAGCCAATACAAAAAAATGTTAGATGAGAAGAAAAGCTTTTAAGAATACTGGTAAATAAAGTTGATAAGAGATTGCCTGGACAAAGTGGGAATTCTTTATTGCTGGACATCTTCAAGAGTAAATTAGGCAAACATCTTGCGGAAATTATTTAGCACAGGAACTGTGATTTTTTGAGGCTCCTGGCAGCCTCTTTTTTTTTTACCCCCTGGTTATGATTCATTGACTTCCATGCCCTCGGCTTGCCTTAAGCTATAATTTCTTAGGAATTAACAGTAACAGATGACTTTTTAATTGACTTTTACTAGCCATTTTAATAATTAGTGGAAATTCATTTTTCAGACTGATTTTTCTTTTTTCTGAAACTGTTAGGAATTTATATAGTTTGCTTTCTGGCACATGTAGCCACGGTCATTTGCCCAGTCAGGTTCAGCATCTGGTTACAGGTTTAGCCTGTAGTTGGACTGAGATTGATGTCATCTAGCTTGAAATTCTTTGAATGTTTCTGTTTGCTTTGTGGACTTTTCTTTAGAGGAGACAGAGTACAGCAGCTCAGGTAGCACATCTGACTCGGTCAGCTGAAAGCCTTCCCCAGTGGTGCTGAAAGTTACTTGACAAAGTAACTGTCATTCCTAAAAGTGATCCCAAGTTACAGATGAAGTTACTCTCACTAGGTCTGTAGCTGAATCTAAATAAATAACCCCTTTTCACTTTCCAGCATTGTAGAGTTATTTGAATACATGTTTAGCAGCTTACGAATTCACAAACACCCTTGGAGTCACTCCAGAGTCTGTGGTCTGTGTACCTGTGAGTTCTGTACCCAATAAGTAAATTCATTACCAAAATGGAGAATCTACATAGTAATCAAATAATGAGCTTTTGTGGTTCTCTAACTTTTGGCCTTCGGCAATTACTGTCCTGTACCTGTTTAACTTTACCTTTTTAAAATCTTTTTTCAAAGTGCAAACTTAACAGAAAACTTTGTCTTACCACAGTCTATGGCAAGTAGACAGGATGATTCTGGCACAGCATAATTTAGAAGTCTCTCCCTCCTTCAGGGTTAATCTTTCTACTCTGTATCAGTCCAGAAGAGCAGCTTGTATTTTGTGCTCTGTATAAATTTTGTACAAACCTGCTGTAGAAGTCTCTGTACCCTCCTCACATATGTAGGAACTTTCCATTATTTTACTCCACATGTTTTTTGGACACAAAGCTCCAGCCCACCATCACTGACTTTTCATCCCAGGAAAATAGTGTGATCCTTTGTAAATGAGCATTATTTCTTACAAATTTAAACCCTGGCTCTTAAAAGGTTTTAGAGTACTTTCCAATCCTACCAGATGTTCCACCCATGTTTTATGGGAACAGATGAAGTCATTTAAGGATGTGAGGATGTTTTTTGATCCTCAGAAGTTGGGTTATACTCTTCACAAACATCTGAAATGTCCCTGGTGCATTCAAGAGTCCAAAAGGAATTCTGCCCCACTGAAGCAATCCATAGGTTATCACAACAGCTGTTTCTGTTCCCCCCTCCATCTCTGAATGATAATTCAACTTGAAGGATATCCGTGTACTGGCCAAATTAAGACTGTGAATATATTCTGCGCCTTACCTTTTTTCCAAAGTGTCTCTTGTATAATACGGTGGCCTTTCTGTGAATGAAGACTTTTGTAAGCATAAATCCTTGTGTCCCTTCATGTCTCTATCAGATGTTTGATATAATTACAAGGGAGGAAGATCATGGTAATTGTTTCTTCAAGCCATCCACTAGCATGAAATTTAATTTCTTTTTGACTACTATGTGATACGCTAGGAAATCCAATGGGAGCGGGGCTGATGCATCCCAGCAATATTCCATGAATTACGCTTTACTGCTCCTCATCATATGTGCCCAGCTCTTCATTATACTCGGAGAACACAAGGTACAAAATAATTGCTTTATTCACTTCCTTTCACTGCTTTCTGCGGACATTTCTGTTGGGTCTGTTCCTAGATTTTTTGACTCTTCTGTTGCTTCGCCACTTTTGAGTTCTGTCTTTCTAAGAAGCTCTAAACCACCAGCCCCACTGTACACACTCTCCCCATCGCTGGTTTCTTCTTTAGCTGCACTTTCTTCTGGTCATTCCTTTCCCTCAATCCTTCATCTAGCATGAATCGAAGTTCTGCAAAACAGCAGTCCCAGTTTCAAAGGGCAGTTCTTAACCTTGCAGATGTACTTGCACGATGATTTATTATCTTTCTAATGCTATTATAAGTCCTTGCTCAGATGAGAGTAACGAGCGAATGTCCTCCTTGTCAGCCTGCGTGCAAGGCCACTGTTTCAGGAGGTCACACTTCTTCCTACTGACACTGAGCACCCAAATATTATCCAGAAATCACCTTATTCTATTAGTGCCCTGGGGCTTCCCATGACTTGGATCAAATCCCTTACCAGAACACCATGATTAGTAATATTAATACTATAACAGCACAAAAAAAATTACTGTGAAAGAAAGCACACAAAGTAAGCTGCACTCTCCTTATCTGCAGTGGTAGAGGATTAGTTTTAAGAACAATTTCTTCAGCCAGGCACCTAAGCAGTGTTTCTTTTGTGCAGGTCAGTAACAGGTCCAACAGCTCTGCCACTTCCAAGCCACAGATGTCTGTAGAGAAGTGCTACAAGAATCCCAGAAGCTCTGAGGCTGCCCAGGTCCTTCCAAAAACTGCCGCCATCCCCTCAGTGACACCAGATTTTCTTCTGTAAGGTGGCACTCCTCAGCATAGGCTGTTCTACCATCTGATGCCTCTGAGATCTACTGCACCTGTAAATACCACGTAGCTCGGAGCCAGCTAAGAAACACATTTTCTCACTCATCTGGCCAGCGACATTTTGGTGAGATTTCTGCACCTTGAAGTCCTTCAGTATTTTCTGATTTCATTGACAATCTTTCAGTCTTTCAATTGACAAGTCTTTCACCTCTGGGAGGGAGGGTGGGGGGAAGCTTCCATGAAGTTCCCATGACAATTTCTGCTTATTGCTTGCAACTCTTGATCATTGTTTTAGGTACTGTGCTCTCTTTCTTCACCAGGAGCCACTTAGAAAATTACTTTTCACTCAGGCTTCAGAGTCCATCTCTTGAGCAGACTGTTACAGGAATTGCCCAATCGACTGGCTGCCTTCCTGTGCGTCCTGTCTTCTGCTTGCAGTAACAATGGCAAGCTAGGCAATTATTAAGGTTACAGCTTTTTCATATTGAGAATAGGCTACAAATTAAGAGTTAAAAGGACTAATATTTAAACACACTCTTTATATACAGTACTTTCTAAATGCTGCTTATTGCTTCAGTTCTTCTTGAAAGTGCTAGGTCAGAAATCCTCAGCTTATCTGACTTGCTAGAGATTGTTTCTTTTTTGTGCAGGAGTCACCAGCCATAGCTGTTGTGAATGGCAGGGCATCATTTTGAGGCAGGACTGAACTTTCTTCTCGCTCTTCTTATATCCAAAGCAACAACAGTGAAGCCACTACCAAAATGAAGTACTTCTTCCATGGAGGTACTCCCTAGAACAAGTCTTATATAACTTACAAGGTTAAAATCAGGTTTTGGGAGCTGCATGTTATCAAGCTGTTGTAAGTTAATGATCACATCACAGAAAAATCTTGGGTGTTAGCCAGTGCAAATACATTGGAAACAAATTTTTACCTACAGGAGGTCTAAATTCAGTCCTGAGCTTCAGATGATCAATATGGATTATATTAAATTACAAGAGAAGACAATAGCTCATGGTGCGGTTTACAGGATGCCTGAGTTGCAGGACAGCTGTTGAATCTGGAAATTCCCCACCCCATGCACTGGAGTACTGGAGTCCGCTACACGCACCCTTCTACCCAGGATAAATCATACTTTTGTTTGTATCTTTCTTCTTCTTCTTTTTTTNCAGAGCGATTTTATCTGGGAGGACTTTCTGTACAACCAGACTATATGGAAATGATGTATGTGGGACCAGATTCTTTCTCCTGAGTCATGCCGAGTGTGGTACTCTGAAAAGGTCTAATGGTGCAGAGGAGCCTACTGAATTAATATAACCCTATGCAGTGAAAAGAGGGGAGCCTAGCTCTTATTTTTTTATGTGAATAGAAATCTGTAAGATTTCTGTAAAGGAAGTAAAGTCTTGAGCCTTAACTTTTTGAGAATCTTGCAAGTCCAAGAAATTAATTTTTTTCCAAGTTCAAAAGCTTCTGTGCATTTTAAATACTCTTGTCTTCTGTGTTAACAACTACAGTTACTGAAAATCAAATGTACTACCCCATTTTTGAAAGACCTATTTCATCCACGAGGGCTATTCACATGCTGTAATTCCATTCCGGATTTGTATTATTAATGAATGATAAAGACGTAGTCTAAATGTTCTTATGTGTGTCTTGGAGAAGTGTCTCTCTCTCTTCAGTGTTCATGTGTAGAGACAGAGCTCATTAAGTGGACACCCAACGTAGGTGTTTGTGTCTCTTGCCCAGATTGCCTACATTATCATCATTAAACTATGAACAGCTACCACTTTAACGATGGAAATACAACTTTCCAAACACCAAGCTTTTTTAAGCAATGGCTTAAATGATGGGGATTGTGGAAACTTCTGTTTTGCAAATCCTGGGCTCCAACTACTATTTTCCAGTTGTTTATTTCTCATGCATTAGCTCTAGTTTCTCTTTTCCCAGCCCCAGCCCCTGCTCTCATCATGATAATACAGAATTCATTTCAGAATCTTGGCTATGCCAATATGGTAAACCAAAGCATATTTATTGGAGAAGTGATGTAAAATACAAAACCGCTGGTATGCAACAAGGTTGTTGAACTTCCGTCCCTTAAAAAATAACCTCATCTTGCAGAGGTGGTTTAAGAATATGGTGTGGTTGCTGACAGCAGAATCAAGTAAATGTCTTGCATTGCTAGTTTTCTATAGAATAAATTCTAAGTGGTTTTCTTACTACAGCTCCTGTATTTACCGGCATTTCATATACAGCTTAAAGTCATATCTGTCTTAAAATGCACTGGACCTCATTAGAGTGCAAGGTGTGATCCTGATGTCCTAAACTCTTGCTAAACATTTCCATTCACAGGCACATACATGTTTATCAGAAGTGTAAATATTTATTAGGCATCTGTTGAGGTTAAAAGAACTATTGCTATTTGCCAGGCGTGGGACTGGTCCCGTGAAAATTATCTGTCATACACAGGTACAAAATGAGCAGGTCCAGCATCAACACTCACCTCCAAGTTTACTGGCTTCTGGTTGGCTTCCTACTATTTATTGCCAAATTGTAGGGATGGCCAAAAGTAATCACTGACAGAGAATTTCACTGCAACTTCAAGCCAGACCAACCTGAAAACTGGAAACTATGTTTGAAGCTAGCAGAAAATATTCTTAAGCTTGAATGTATAAGTAATATCGGCCCAGTCTTCTGCAACACATTGAAATATCACTATTTTACATGTGATCACTAGTAATAAATACAGCAGTTTATGTAAATCTTTCAAATTACATGATATGAACACTGTATTAGGTTGGAAATAATCTAAATCAATGAGGTTTTTTTTTAACCATTGTGCAGGACAGTTGACAAATTTAAAAGATGTTGTTTCATGGCTGGTCTTTCATGCCCCACCACTTCACCCGCTCCATTTGACCCACACCAAAGGGCATGGGAGACTGCCCTGTGTTGCTGCTGTGAGGGAAAGAGAATGGGAATTTGTGGCTGGTGAAATGGGTCTTGGGAGAATTGGCCTTCATATGATTTCCACAATGATGAGTCATGCTACCTCCATGACTCACATCCTCAGGACGCTATGACCTGCAAACACCACCAATACGTACACCATGTAATTCTTTTGAGTAAAGCTACTCATGTGCAAGCTGTTAAAGAAGCAGACCTATGTCGCACAGAATTGCTTATTAATGTACATTTTACCTTTTCCACACATTTCTCTTCAGTTAAGATAGCAAAGCTATGTTCCTGTTTATTCTGTCCTTTAAAACTTCACTGAGAAAAAATGGCAAAATTTGTTTTTTTCTTGGGCAAGGAGGAATAAGCACTGCAGAATGTGATTCCTATTTCAGGAGGAGGAAAATAGACATGGAAGATTAGGTTTTGAGAGGTACTTTTCTTAATCTCAGTCCCTAAAGTCTGAATGGTCAATATATTTAAGTAATACAGATTTATCTCAGCGTAACTCCTGAGACTTTCCACAAAGAAACAGTTTTCTGTCCACACAGACTTGGCTAATGTAACTTGCTTGTAGAATAACCAGAAACTTAATTTGAAACCACAGAATCCTGAGACAAAGAAAGACATCGAGAGCTTTCACAGTGTGGGAGGAGGATGACACAATTTCTGATTGCCTGAAGCAAGGCGGGAATGTCGCGGAGACCTCAAAATGACTAATTTGGACACAATTTGTGCTTAGATTTCAGTCTGCATTTTCATTTAATTTCTCTTTTGCATGGCTTCACTGGGCACGATACCTTTTTTTATGCTTTACATAAGAATGTGGGGTTTTTTTCCTCTTCATACTCAGCATCTAGGATATAATATCAAATATTATTGATAAATAATCAGCCAAAGCAATCACCATTTTCATAATTTAATGGTAGGAGCACCTTAATGGGTGAATAAACATCATAATGGCAAAACAATGACCTACTGGAGGCTGTGTTCACATCCACTTTCATGCATTATTTCTTCTAACATGACCAGCCTAAGGGCCAACAAGACTTACCTTTTTGCATATGTTAAACACAAAAATCATTAGTGAAGCCTGGGTGATCACTGGTGGATTTAAGTCATATGATAGCTAATTGTGATTAAGCTTTATGACTCTAATTTTTCAGACTTCATTGTGGATTCTGTTAAATGCAAAATTTATGCATATAGCATTATAATGTTTCTGAATTGATTCCCAGGACGCAGATTTGTTAAACAGAGCATCATCAAAACTTGCAAATGATTCATCTTCAAGGAGTCTGCCCTGGTTTCAGCTGGGGTAGAGTTAATTTTCTTTCTAGTAGCTGCCGTGTTTTGGATTTAGTATGCGAATAATATGGATAACACCTATTGGTTTAGTTGTTGCTAAGTAATGCTTATATTATGCCAAGGACTTTTTCGGCCTCCCATAGAAGCAGAGAGGGAGCATAGACAGGACTAGCTGGCCAAAGGAATATTCCATACCATAGATGTCTTGCTCTGTTATAGAAACGGGGGTTTGCTGGGGGGACAGGAATCCATGATCACTGCTCGAGATGGGATGGGCAATTGATCATCAGGTGGTGAGAGCAACTTGTGTTGTGTGACTTTATTTAGTATATTCTTTTACCATTACCATTTACCATCATTATTACTATTATTTTCCTCTTCCACCACTGTTCCGTTAAACTGTCTTTATCTCAACCCACAAGGGGTTGTTCCCCTCCTTTTCTCCCTCTTCTCGCTACCCTACTGGAGAGCGGGGTCAGGGAGGGAATGAGTGAGTGGCTGCATGGTCCTAGTTGCTGACTGGGGTTAAACCACGACAGGGTCACAATACATTGGCCTTGAACGGCTGGAAATTGTTCATGATCACAGAATCACAGAATCACAGAACGTTAAAGGTTGGAAGGGACCTCTAGAGATCATCTGGGCCAACCCCCCTGCCACAGCAGGTCCACCTACAGCAGGTTGCATGGGATGGTGTCCAGTGCGGTTTGGAATGTCTCCAGTGTTAGAGACTCCACCACCTCTCTGGGCAGCCTGTTCCAGTGCTCTGTCACCCTCAAAGTAAAGAAGNGAGGGAATGAGTGAGTGGCTGCATGGTCCTAGTTGCTGACTGGGGTTAAACCACGACAGGGTCACAATACATTGGCCTTGAACGGCTGGAAATTGTTCATGATCACAGAATCACAGAATCACAGAACGTTAAAGGTTGGAAGGGACCTCTAGAGATCATCTGGGCCAACCCCCCTGCCACAGCAGGTCCACCTACAGCAGGTTGCATGGGATGGTGTCCAGTGCGGTTTGGAATGTCTCCAGTGTTAGAGACTCCACCACCTCTCTGGGCAGCCTGTTCCAGTGCTCTGTCACCCTCAAAGTAAAGAAGTTCCTCCTCATGTTGAGATGGAACTTCCTATATTCGAGTTTATGATGTTAATAGAAATATTCTCTCCATGTGAACAATGGCCAAAAAGTGCTACACATTGAAAAATACTGATTTTGTTAGATTTAAGTCTTCTTAGAGCTGGCATTTGCCATTATGTTCTCTGTCCATGGTATAGTTAAAGGTTAATAATTTTTTTGTCTTGAACTTTTTAAGCTAAAATAGGTATTGACAGTTCATACACAAAATCCCTTAAACATCTCTCTTCTAGAGGCTTTTCTTTTAAATAGGAAAAAAATGCACAAAATAAATAGGTGGATATCTTTAGGTATATATATACGCACATATATATGAGTGAATTCACTGACAGCAAGTAATCGGTGTCATCACAAACTGAGATCTACGTTGCTTCATTGCCAAATGGCATAGAAAACAGCTCAGTTTTCTAAATGTGTGGTCAGAGTGAGGATGGGAAACAAGGAATTTCTATCAAAGATGTTCCTTTCAGATGTTCCCAAATAGTGCCTTTCTGGGATACGATTTAGAACAAAAAGCATCTTTTGATCTTTCGCTGTGTTTGGATAGGCAGATGACGGCAGGGTTGATTTTTTTTTTTTTTTAAATTTTTTTTCTTTCTTATTTGCACTTAGCTGGAAGGTGATAGCTCTTTCTGTCAAGTGTGGAGATGTTTGCCTGAACTTTGTGTATAAGCATGCAACACAGACACTTCCTGCCTCGTTCATTCACAACAATCTGCTGCTATTCAGCAATCCTCAAAAGAGACTACACGTTTAAGCATATCAGGGTAATGGTTGAACCCAGATTTGTCTCCTGGCTGAATGAACTATGCAAACACGAGCTTCACACAGGCATGGGTGCAAGGTAAACTAGAAAGATCTGTGGGAGGAGAGAAGCTGAGGTCCCTTAGTGATGCGCACCCTGGCTACAAAATAGGCGAACTGGTCATGGTACTGCTGTGCCCACAGTACAAACAGCCCAAGATGTCTTGGAAAAGCACATTTAGCATCAAGAAGACAAGCCGGCCTCAGATCCTGAAGATAGTAGTGGCAGAGGGGGTGAGGACCTTGAGTATGAGAGCAAGGAGCCTCCGTTTTGGACTGCCAGCATCCATAACCCATACCGCTTTCTAACATAGGTGTCTGTTTATGTTTGGGAGAAGACATATAACCTTTACAGAGAAATAGCGGAGCTGCATCGCCCTTCCTACTTGTCAGCCTCAGACAGGCCTTCAGTCTGATGAATCAAACTGCCACTTTCGTATTATTTAACTAATGCTTTTCTTCATATGCATTTTTCACAGCAGGACAGGGCCCATGTCACATAGCTCGGAGGTTCCTCCATGCTCTCGTGGACACATTAAGGGAGACACGAGACATGGGGAACATCACCTATGTACAACCTGTGCATAAAGAACAATTAGAGAATGGCCCTAAAGGTCTTGAATACTGCTTTGCCTGTGCCAGGCTTGCCGCACCTCTCTCAAAGGTATGGGTTCATGAAACTTGTGTAAACAGTGAGGAACACTACTCCTGGCTTTGATAACACTTCTCTCCACATGTGAAAGTCAGTCATGTGCTCACATGGTCATCCAGTTTTCCAAGGGCACAGTGTTCCCACCAGCTTGTCTCCTGGACACAGCAGTCACCGAGGCCAGGGCTCGCAAAAGTCATCCTGCCTGTTCCCTCCATCTGGAAAAAGAAGCGCAGGAGGATGGCCAGGAATTTATTCAAGGTGTCCATCTGGCCATTGCCTTCGCAGCTGCGGGATTAGATCCACGCCTCTGTCAGAATGCCTTGCAGCATGCGTTGTCCAAAGAGAGAAGGGGGAGAGAGGCATATGGGTAACAAGACCAATAGTTTCCCATGAGCAGAATAAGGGCTTCTGCCCCTGAGGTCTGGTTCGGGTGGTGGTACCTGGTATGGATGGTGGTACATGGTACAAGTGGTGGTACCTGGTATGGATGGTGGTACCTGGTACGGGTGGTGGTACCTGGTACGGGTGGTGGTACCTGGTATGGGCGGTGGTACCTGGTATGGGTGCTGGTACCTAGTACGGATGGTGGTACCTGGTATGGATGGTGGTACCTGGTACGGGCGGTGGTACCTGGTATGGGTGCTGGTACCTAGTACGGATGGTGGTACCTGGTATGGATGGTGGTACCTGGTACGGGCAGTGGAACCTGGTACGGGTGGTGGAACCTGGTACAGGTGGTGGTACCTGGTTTGGATGGTGGTACCTGGTACGGGCAGTGGTACCTGGTATGGGCGGTGGTAACTGGTACGGGCAGTGGTAACTGGTACGAGCGGTGGTACCTCGTATGGGTGGTGGTACCTGGTATGGATAGTGGTACCTGGTATGGGCGGTGGTACCTGGTACAGGCAGTGGTACCTGGTACGGGTGGTGGAACCTGGTATGGGCGGTGGTACCTGGTATGGGGGGTGGTACCTGGTATGGGTGGTGGTAGCTGGTATGGGTGCTGGTACCTGGTACGGATGGTGGTACCTGGTATGGGCGGTGGTACCTGCTATGGGTGGTGGTACCTGCTATGGGTGGTGGTACCTGGTGTGGGTGGTGGTTCCACGGCTGCGGATGAAAGGGTTGTGTGCTGATCACTGGAGGTTTGTGGGACATTTGTGGGACAGCTTCACTTCTGACGGCGTGAAACCACAGGTGCGTGGCCACATAGTATCTAATGTGCTGTAAACTCCTCAAACCAAGGCGCATCATGGTCAAGTTACTTCCGAGGACCAGTCTGCCCCTCTTGCATCCAACAGCGCGCTCATCCCAGCCGCAGCCCGGGTTCGGGGTGCTCTTCCAGGCCGGCGAAAGCCTGTCCGACCCCTCACGGGGGCCGTGGGGGGATGGCAGGGGCGCTCATT
>VZSF01002465.1:1229349-1324351 GCA_013398295.1 Chionis minor
GGAGGGTGTCGGCGGTGTGGGTTTGCAGTGGGACCGCGGTGCCTGCGGGCAGCTCGCAGGAGCATAAAGTCCTGGCTGGGTTGTGTTGGCAGGAGGTGACAGCGTTTGTGTGGCGTTACATCCTTCTGTGCCCTACGGCAATCTGCTTCGGGCTCCCTGCGGGAGAAACGAGTTACGGGCTTGGTGTACGTGTGCGTTAACTTCTCGGATAGTTGCGGCACGGGAGTTCAGACATAATGTGAGTAGAGAAGAAGGGTTCGTAGTAACTGCAATTATACTTGATTCCGTACCTGGAAAGAAACATCTGCTCTGTGGGCTACTTCAATGACCACTCTTCAGTCGTGTGATGCTTAAGGTGTACTTGATACTTACCGTGCTGAAAGGATCTGGTCTCCGATTCGAGGATTTCACAGGCTGGAAAACCAGTCCACTGGTTGGTTCTGAGAATCTGCCATCTTTCAGGCACCTGAGAAAGCCTTGTGGGTTCTTTAGTTTTCCTTCGTAAAGTTACTGGGTAAGTTTTCCCCAAACCTTATTGATTGTGGGAGCGGGTATTGTATGTCTCTCAAGTATTCATTCAAATATATAGTACTGAACTAAAGAATGGGCACAAGATATTTATTTGAAGAATTGTGAAAACTGTGCTGAGAATTTCCCTTAGGAAATTTAGTTTTCAGCATGGCGACTCTGATAGGATACAGCATGTTAAAGATATACGCAAAATGTGATGTGTAAGTACAGGTGAACTGGCAAAGCGGAGGCTCTGTGAATGAAGGACTGAGGAGTTAAAACTGATCAGAAACTGAACAGCAGTCAGTAAGAAACCCACAGGATGTTTTTGTGTGTGTGTGTAGGTATTTAAATAAAAGAATCAAGACAAAGATCATTCTGGGATGCGATCAGGAGTGTTGCAGATGTGTGGTGGCATCTCATGGTAGCTGTGACTTTGGGGTCTGTGTCTGCTATCAGTACTGTATGGGATTTTGGACATCACCATTCCACCAGTTAGATGAGTAGCAAAGGTGATCAGAAACGTAGCAAACATAACCTATGAGAAAATAGTGGAAGAACTGGAATTTTACAGTCTAGGGAAGGAAAGACTGATGAGAGATGTGATAACAATCTTCAAATGTGTAATTGGTTGCTGCAGAGTGGCGGGAAAGAAACTGTTCTCCACATCCAGTTCAGAGATGTAACAAGAACCAGCATGCTGAACTGCAGCAGGAGACATCAGGTTAAATGGTAGGGAAAGTGCTGTCTAATTCTACAGGTAATTGGAGTGTCCAGGTAGGGTGTGAAATCTTCTTCACTGGGGCTTTTTAAGATGGGATCTAACAAACATTTACCTGAAGTGCTTAAGGCGAGGGTGACTGTGCCTTCTGGTTGGGAGAGATGCTACATGATCTCTCCAGGTCCCTTACAGGCTCCAGGGGTGGTAGAGGCTACCAGGAGGCCAGCCTGTGAACTCACGCTCTTGGTGACGATCATGCGTATCAAAAAGGCAGCTTTGTAAGATGAACAGGGCTCAGTAATTCATTTATAGTATCTCACTTGCTCACATCCCTAACTTTTATACTAGATTTTGTGATGCTTCTGCCTTCTACTCTAACTACTTTTACAGTTGAAGTCCAAGACCAGTGGTGGGTGACCTGCTGAATAACATTACATCTCGATTTGGCACCATCACAACCTGTAAATTGGCTTATTGGTAAATGTTAGGAGATTTGATCTCAAAGTACAGCTCTGTAAACTGTATCACATTGCTTCCTCCAGGTCCTCAGTAGTACAAGTGTGTCTCAGGCAGTCCATCAGGCAAAATTTAATTACTTTGGTTTAATTTGTCTCTTATCTTGGCTGTGATCATCAACTTTGAAATTACTTGGATTATAATTCAGTTCTTAAATTTACTTTGAAAAGTGTAGCTTGTCCTACTGGGTAAAGCGAGTTTTTTGCGCAGTCCAATTATTAGCCCAGCTAATTACAGAAATAGCTGGCTGGAATGAGACTGGGTGCTTTTGTTCCCTTACCTGCATTACCTAGAGGGTTTTGCTGCTTTGCTCAAGTTTTATTCTTCTATTGTGTTACTCTTTCTGTTGTTATTATCAATTTACATATTAATTATTTAAAAAATTCTACCCCATTCTTTGCTTCCAGCGACTGCTTGTGAAATTAGCTTCACAGTCCAAAAAAGGATCACTTAAGTTTTTTGAACATCCCTGTTTTATAAGAGTGGGATCAGACAAGGCCTAACTGCTCTTTCTAGGTTGTTATTCTTTCCTGTCCCCATGTTCTGTCCTTGCTGCTTTAGAGAGGCATTGAATAAAGCTGATTCAATCTTTCCAGCGTCTCTTCATAAGACAGGGCTTTTCAATGCTCTTAGTCATCTGTATTATTAAGATGTCTTTTTTTCTGCCTTTTTTCTCTCCTTGGAGCTGGCATGACCAGAGCTAATCCCTGTAACGCCATGGAAGACGCGCTGTTCACGCGGCGTCTTCTGCTGCTCCCTCCTCGGCTGCTTCCCTCACTTCCCATCACATCCACGGCCGTCTAGGGTGATTGAGGAGACCAAAACGTGCCTTACAAAATGCATTGTCTTGCATTTAGTTCTTCTTGTGTCAGATTGTTGCCCTGTACGCTGTTGGCGTGTCCCTGAATCATCTGAAAGGACACAATTTGTCAGGGTACAGTGGTGGGAGCTGCCCATGCAGGGTCTGTCAGGGCAGGGCCTGGCAGCCGGGGCCCATCCCACCGCCCCAGCCAGGACAGAATTCTGTGTTGAAAATGTGTGAAATCTACCCATTAGCATAGTATCTGAAGATGTGAGCTTTGGGAAAGGTGAGCCTACAGAGACTGGAAGGCGAACTTTGGCATCTGTGCCAGGGTGACAGGAGATTGCTGGAGAGTTTATCTCTCCCAGTTAACACAAACCCGCAAGGTCTCTAGAAGAGTTCTTTGCAATAGAGGTTCAGCACCCCGTCCTTCTGCAAGACGTCCTTGGCTTGCCTCTGTTGGAGTGTGGGGTTTGGTGCCCCCTGTGCATCTTCTGCCAGGAGAATCTCACGCACCACCTTGAGCACCAGTGGTGGCCGTGCACAGATCTTTGCACTGGAGCTGGCTCCATCAGCCAGGGTCTGCCTGTAAGTAGCCAACTCTACTGGTCAAGACTAAAATGTAGGGGTAAGCAGAAATTTGTTAAGGAGGTTGCTACACCATGGCAATACATATTGCTTTGTTAAATGAAAAAAACCAGTAATAATCAAGGCTTGGCATGTCTTCCCTGCTTTTGCCCATGAAAACAGGCTGAGCCTTGCAAAGCTTCTGTGTTGCTTCATTTAGAAAGGGACTGGCTGTGGAAAAAAGCAGTATGTGGTAAAAGAAGACTTAGACCTGTGGGGGGCCTAGACAAAATGGATTGAGAGGCTTTTTTCCTCTCCCTAGTTTCTATGATACTGGGATACTGTGAGACTTACAAAAGCAACTTCTCTAAATCTGCATAGACATTGTTTTAAAGGAGCGCTGATTGATTTAGCCTTCCAGGGTAGGTGTCAGGCACACTATTCGTGATTAACAGCAGATAGAAACCAGGGAGATGAGCAGTGTTGATCATACTGAATAATATTATGAATGGAAATAAGAGTACAAAGTAAATACATGTCAACCTTTTGGAATTTTGTGTGATTTATATCATTTCAATGTTGGATTGAGTAATTGATCTTTTTAGCGGTGTGTTTTATGCCGTAATAAAACAGGATTTAAATAGCGAGAAGTTAATAGCTGCTCTAAGTAAAACACACAGGCACTGGAACGAGACACATTCTCTATAACTAAGAACATGCAAAAATTGCAGGGAAGTTTGTTTGAACTTGATGTGGTGAAAAATAAAACTATCATTCATGCCAGTGAGAGATTTACATTTTTCCTTGAATTCTCTGTCAGTTCAAAGTAAGCCTGTTAGGGGTACTGCATTAGCACATAGGACATCTAAATTTCTGCCTTGTATATTAGTACTTTAAGCCCTCTTCATAATTCAGACTTCCATAGTCCAAGATTTTTCTGCTTCCCATGATTAGTTCCAGTAGATTGCTCTGAAGCTCTGGTTTGAGGCATGAGACACTGAACTAATAACAAGAGAGACTGGAGGCTTCTTAGCACTGTAGACAGAAATAAATACTGACCGGGTTCTGGAGATCATGGGGGGGAAAATGAGGAGGGGTTGGGATCAGCTGCAGCTCTTCTGGGCAGAAGGGGTTGAGAAGCGGCTGTTAGGGCCACCTGCCTTTGGCTGTGGGACTAGGCAGGGGTCTTCTGGGAACTGACATGGGCACAGAGGTATGAGGAGGGCTTAAGGCATTTTTAGGATGGAGAGGGTTTGGGGGAGCTTTGTGGCAGCAGGATCTCTCTTACTCCCTCACACTTTTCATCCAGACCAGCTCTCATTGTCTTCTCCGCTGTCCCGTGCTGTGGTTACTTACCACCTCTGCAGCAATCCATTTTTTTCTCAAGTTAACGTTTTTCCTTTCCCTGTTCATTGGCCCCTGCCAACTCTCTTCCCCCTCCCAGGCTTTGGGAAAAGGGCTGGGGTCTCAGTGTCACTTGTTCTGGCTCTTGGGAAGGTGATAAAGGCAGGTATGAAGAGAGATAAGGGGACTGTGCAGAGGTGAAGACGGCACTTCAGTGACCTTGAGGAGCAAGGTTTGTTTCTCTTGCAGTCCTGCGTGACGGTAGAGGGGTATGGCAGGTCCTGGCGTTGCCTCACGTGCACTCATCTCTGTCCTTAGAGGTGGTGGCAGAAGTACTGTCTAAACAGGAGGTGCTCATCAGTGGTCTGGGGTGTAGCTCTGCCATCCCCATCTTCTTTGGCATAGGTAAGATCTGCTAGTAGAAGTGGACTACTTGATTGCAAGTGTGCTGGTTTGGTGTGGGTGTAAAAGACTTTGAACAAAGAAGTGACTGCTGTGTTTTTGTATGTTTTAATTGGGAAGTTAAGATTATCTGGGAGGGCTCTAAATGTGTCCGTCTGGATATGGCATACCCACAGCTGAGTTGGCTGTAGCATGCTGTATGTTTGCTGATGTGACAAATCTTGTAGGATTTTTTAAAAGATTTTATCTGTGGAACATGCTAGACAAGCATCTTTATCCAAGCTGTCTTTGAAAGGGAGAAATTGAGTTGTTGGAATGA
Source organism: Chionis minor (assembly GCA_013398295.1). Lineage (NCBI taxonomy): Eukaryota > Metazoa > Chordata > Aves > Charadriiformes > Chionidae > Chionis > Chionis minor. The sequence continues at coordinate 1,234,531 of VZSF01002465.1, forward strand.
GTGTCCCAACTTCTGTGGTTGGCGTGTACATTAGCACTGATACTTGGTTAGCTCAGAACATTTTTGTATATTTTAAAGACCATTTACTCTACCCGAAGCTCTGTATTTTTTTTGTATTCAGTCCAATTTATGAAATGTAAGATATTGATTTGCATTATTCAAACTGTCAATTCTTTTCCTCTTTCTTTTGTGTAAATCTTCAGAGCCATGGTGATGATAAAACATGTTCTAACTTGCCTGGACTCATTTATATCCTGTATCAACAGAAAGTGGAAAAAAAAAATCACTGAACTTTAGTCTGAGATTAAGCCAACTATTTTTAGAGCGTGCCAGCTTGCGTTATCCAAAATACTTTATAACAATCTGTACTTTGTTCATTAAGTAAAGTTAACAATTTCAAAATAAATTCTTTTTAGTCTAAACTGTTGCAGCATCTAAAAATGAGCCCACTTAAGGTGACTTGAAGAGACATAAGGGAATAGTGCTGCAGTTGGTCTAACAGCAGGAGTATACCTAGGCTCAGCCTTTAACAGGCATTTGGGAAGTCTTTGTTGTCAAGAGTGACTTGTGCTTCTTTTGGTCTCAGTAGGTAATTCCCATTCTCACCCCCTTATGAATTCCCTAATTCCACAACAGCTTGCGGTGTCTTATGTGGTGAGGTCAGGATAACATTACATGGTTGTATCTATAGTAAAATGTGTTAAAATACCAGATTATTGAGTTCAGTTTAAAATCTTGTGGTATAACTCTTGCTTCACCAAAGTGTGCAGAACTGTGAACTTTTGCCAAACCAGCAGGGGAGCTGCCAGCGAGGGACCACACGCTCCCGTGATGAGCTTTCTACACTATCATTGTAATGTGCACATTTGAGGGAAGATGTATGAAGTGGTACTTCAATTCTCTTCCTGGTATCAGACACTTAAAAGGTTCAAATTATAGGTGCAATTAGAAAAGTACCTATTGCCTTCAGTTTCCTCAAATGTAATATATTCTTTTCTTAGTCTTTTAATGACTTGGGGTCTCCTAGGTGGCTCTCTTGGAGCTCTGGCCCAGACAGACTCCATTAGGCAAAGATCTAAGCAAGGCTGTGTAAATAAATGTCTCTTCCTTTAATTGCAGCTTTTTGACCAGATCAGGGCATACCTACTTACTTGCACTTGGGGTCTGACCCTGGTTTCCTACTATCTCCCCTTTCCTCATTGCAAGTAGAGAAGATAGACTAATATTCCCAGATAAATAAAAAGGCAGAGGAGAAAATAAACACTGCAAGCATAGCTGCAACGTCCTATGTGGCGAAGAGGAGGCAGGCACATCTGTAGAGTAACTTGAAGGGTGGGGGAATTATGCAAAATATGACTTGAAAATGGAAGCAGTGGGAGTGGACCATTGCTGGACTGTTAGGGCTGTGAATTCATTCCTTTCTCAGCTGTGGGAAATGTTTCAAAACAAAAAAGCCCTTTGTGGGAAATGGCTCTGAGATTAGACTTCATCCCCAAGTCAAAAACCCAGGGGAAAGTTATATAATGCTGAGCTTCAATTTAATCGGAGGATTGAGTGCTTATGGGAGGTGGACATGGGAGTCTCCAGCTCTTAAAATCTTGGCCTTGATAGCACAGGACTGAAAGATAAAACAGATCACTCCTGGCAGAATATAAATCAAACTGAATGTCAGTGGCTTGGTAAGGAACTGTGTGCCCTCCGTTCCCAAGTGGAATGGTGTCAGCCTAGTTACCACATTTCATTTAAAAGGTTTCCATTAGGAGGGAGCAGAACTGGGTGGGCAAAAGTGAGAGAACTTTTGAGATGTACCAGGAGATTCACCATCAGCTCATGAGATAGAACAATGTGGAAAAGTACAGCCAAGAACATCGTAGCTATATAAAGAGTGGAGCAACAGCAACTTAAAGGAAACTTTAGGTGGAAATGCAAAAATAAAAGGTGTTAGTATGTTGAGGGCCCTTTTCAGAGACAAACCGCCCAAATTATCTTACTGAAAGAGAACTGAAACTTTCAACTACTGAGAAGTCCTCTTTGTCCTTCAGAAACTCTATCACTTGCAGGGGAAGCAAGGATCAAATGCAAACAAACAAAATAAATTAAATGGCTTTTTGAATACCTCTGGCTGGAAGTTGAGAGGAAAAGAAGAATGGGGAAATAATGGCAATTAAGAGACCTGGACAAGTAAAATTGAGAATCCTTCAGGGCCTATCTAGAATTGCACAAATCATGAGGGAGCACTGATGATAAAATGTATCTAAATGCTAGCAATATATTAAACTGTGAAAAACATACTCTTGCAGTATAATAGAAGATAAAGTGATAAAGGTTTGGTTTTTTTTTTTACTACCATGGAAAAGAATGAGGGGGAAGGGGAGGAAGATTTGCTGAATAGGAATAACAACCATTTTTTTTTTTTTTTAAGGACCTAGACAATGGAGTTTTATATTTGTTATTCCCTGATGAATTTGCAATGAGGAGAAAGGAATGTAATTGTATGCCCCTGTGATTAAGTCCATTTGCTGTGCAAAGAGGCCCACATGGTCATGGTGTGCTCATGACTCAGCTGAAACGAACAGTGACAAGTTTTGCCAAAAAGGGGAGGGAAGCCAGGATGCAGAGGATTTCATTAAGGAGCTCAAAAGAGAGGACAGCTGCACCTAATTTTCAGAAGCACATAGTCGTCTTTGAGGAAGCCAAGCAGTACCAAGAAAAAAGCTTAATTTTTATTTCCTAAAGAGTAAATTTCCTAAATTTTCTTTGCTGATCGGCATTTAAATACGGTATCCGCCCTCAGAAGAGATGTTTCTAGCAAAGGAGAATTTCTTCTTTGTGTAGGTGTAAGTATACCTACTTATGCTAAGTACTCACTGTAGGTAGTTCATGGCTTGATGGTACCTGACAGTAGCAAGAAAAGGGCATCCAACAAAACCATCCTGGAGCTGTCACTTGACCACGTGCAGTTTTGGATTTGTTTCATGGTTCACTCCACCTGATTTTTAAATAGAGCCGGGGTAATAGACCTCTTCTGCTCCTGCAGAATTGTTTATAGGATGCCTTTGGAAAGTTGGGCAGCTGCAGGCAATGAAATCTTGATCAGAAATCGAAGCGATACGAAAATTCTGTTATATGGTGACTTCATCCTGAAAACTCGGCTACACTTGACACCAAAATAGGAGTCAAGCGTGGATGTTTGATATCTCATATAATCACCTGAAATCGATAACCTATTTTCTTGCTTGAGTAAACAGGAGGTAGCCTTTCTCCTGAAAATGAAAAGGCCAAGACGTAGAGAATATTTTGATACCATGGAAATTATTCATAATTATTATGATAATTATTATGAAATAACCCTATTATCTTTGGTGACATAGACATTTTGCTGCCTTTTTCCTGAAATGGTTATTTTCTAGTGTTGTTTGCTTCTACATTTTCACTGGTTGATATCTTAAATCTGTTTTTCTTGTCATGAAAGCATATTTTAATAATATGGCTGAAAAGGAATTGTCTTTCTGGGTTTGCGTATGTGCTTTTTTCACCTTTAATGCTATCTGACAACCAATAACCTTGTGTCTAGATATAGGGTTTATCTTTAACGAGTTCGTTCCAAAACATACATGACAGCATTTGATTTTAAACATATAAAACATAAAGCAGTGCTTACAGATTATATAGTTCCTAGGTATTGTAGCTAAATTATAGCTAAATTCTGTTACTTGCAAATTGTTTGTGAATTCTGATGAATTATACAGCCCATATAAAACAGAGTATATAATCAGGCATCTCGGAATATGGCTTAGAAGCAAGAAAAAACATTTTAGTCAAACAGTGAATCAATTTCTTATGCTTCAAGTAAGAGAACAGTATATGATGTTATACACACTGTCTTTGGATGTTGATACTATACCCCAGAGATTCTTCCGATGAGACTTTTTTTAAAGCAGGTGACATTTTTATACAAAGTCATTCTGAAGTGGTAAATAAACATATCAAATTAATTGGCTTATTGTGTGGAGTATCTAGAATTCATAGACCATCTAACTATTGTGGTCTTAAAGTACCTGCAAATACCACCATTGTTCCACTGTTCTATATAATGTGCCGGAATGTCTTAAGTTAGTATCCTCATTAGTATTCGATATTTCAGTAGTTTTGTATTTTGTAAATATAGTGTCAAAATTGGGGAATGGTATTTTAAAGAATACTTCTTGAATTGTGGTTGTTTCTTTTACCTGAAAAGCAATGTGAGGTGGAGGTTAGAGCGTGGCATATCTCTCTGTAACTGGAGATAGAATAGCCATTATTTAAAGTTTCAAGTTATACAATATAATGTGTATGCTTATTTATTTTGATGACTTTCTGACTCGTTTCGTTTGGAGGCCCAATCCTACAGACAATGATGTGTTTATTTAGGCCTGAATGCAAAAAATTACAGTCCAGGTGCAGATTTTATGATGCACTGAGATCGCTATTAATTTATTGTGGACTTTTATTTTGAGTGGAAACAGCAGTCCCTCCTGGTCATTTTAAGTTGAAGGAGTCACACTGGGTCTGCACAATGATTGGTTTTGTCTAAACCTACAGGTGCTAGTTTTACAACTTGCAGGTAAATGCTTTACATTTTTATTTTATAGTTTATGTATTTTTTATACTTCACTATATAAAAATACATTGAACTTTATTGAAAAGGAATTTCTCCATTTCTCCCTTGGTATTAAATTCTGTACAAAATTTTCTATATACTTTGGTGCAGGTCAGGTAGTATTACTATTGTGTTTTGCTAATGAATGAACCATTAACGAATGGATCATCAAAATCTGTGTAGAACTGAAACTAGTGAAGTGCTTGGGTGAGTGGTTAAAAATTTCTAAAAACTGATTTTACTTGCGGGCAGACCGTGAGGAGCATAGTGAGGAGGTGAAGTTAGATGAGTGATACTTGCCAAGTCACAGTAAGGAAACTTGATTTTCAGGTTTCCATGGGACACATGGGAGCACAGAAAAATTGGATGAACCTGAGAAGGACAGACCACTGATATCAGGATTTCTGGGCATGCAGCTTCAGCAAACAGCGCCTAAGTTAAATTTTGCATCTCTGTTTCAAAGCACAGAACCTACTGGAGAGCACCTGCAGTTCTGCATTACTAGTACGTTCTGGCTTACTTAGAAAGTACTGCCCTCAGGTACAGAAATGAGTCTTGATTATGTCTTTCCTCGAAGGCCTAAGGACTTTGGTATGTAACTTCTGCTTTAGATGCCTAGGTCCAACATTTAAATGCCATAGAGACTCTTGCTTCTGCTCAACCCCGGGGTAACCGAAGTCATTATGCCCGTGCCAACAAAAATTCCTACACGCCTATACGTCTGATGCTAGGCATGTCTAGGACTGTGTGGCACAGTAGGTATCTAGCACCTGTCTCACCTGTGGATCCTGATCCAGCAGGAATTTTTAAGACATGTTTTTGGAACAAGTTCCATGAAAAGCAGTGGGTTTTACTGTTTATGTCATGAAGTTAGAGCATTAGTTAGAAAAGAAGACCAAGGTTTAGTTTCTTCCTCAATGTGAAGCAGTTTGAATCATTTGCTTTGCATTTCTGGTAAATGTATAAATGGTGAGCTTCTGGACAGAGGTGAAATGGCAGAGGAGAAGTATGAGGTATGATGTAACTATGGGTGGTATTGTGAGTTTCAAGCCCTTTTTTGCCAGCACTGTAGAGAGCTGTAAATGTAGGTATCACATTTTCAGTTTCTAAAGCGATCCCTGTGGATCCTGATGTTTACCAGCATTACACTGGACCAGTGAGGTGTGTATGAGCCGGCTATGGCAGAGATTATGTCTCCTAGATGAAAAGGAAAGCTACGTGAAAAGTCTGATTTATTTGATCAAGGATAATGGCAAACATTGAGGGGGGTGGTGGTGGTGTGTTGCTTCATTAGAAATAAAGCTGCAAAACTGAAGTACACAAATGCGTTGTTCATACTGCTTTTTCATAGCACACTCAATAGCTTCCTTAGGATTTTCCTATTCAAGGTCTCTGTGAGCAGAACTGAAGAAGTGTCTCTGACACTCCGCAATGCTCTGTAGCACCGACGGACAAGACTTGCCTGACTCTAGGCTACCTTCACCGCCAGGAGGTTGCCTTCTGGTACTGAGGTTTCAACACCTATTAGTCACACAATGTTCTTACCTCTTACCTTAGTAGAGGACTGAAATGTAGAAATAAAGCTTTAATGCATTTTTAAATTCATGTTAATTAAGTTACTAAAACTTCATATATGAAGCAAACTTCATAGATGGGGAACATCATACAGAAGGGCCTATGTTTAGATACTCTTCATCTGGATCCATTTTGATCTCTTTTTGTGTATGTTGTATAACAAATTAATTATTGCTATATGTTGGATAAGTTTGGTATAGAACTTTTTTTTTTATCTTGTTCTGGGTTTGTTTAATGGTTGTTCATGCTACTGGCTTACTGTATTTTTGACAGTTTACAAATCCCACAATTGAAAAGCTAATAGATATTTTCTAGTAACACTATAGAAATGAAGATGAATCTTCTGCATCATGAAGAGCAAATACAAACCAAATGGTTTTATGCTGGAGCTCCATAGCATAAATGCAGGCACTGAACTTTGATGAATCTGGATGTTTTGGTTTATGCCATGACAGGCACTAGCAGCACCTCATTTTGTAAGTAAGTACTTTGCACCAAGTATTTAAAAATTAACTGGAGCACAAAATGTAAAAACCTGCTATTACTACCTCCAGCATCTTCAGTGTTGTGGTGATAAATGGTCAAACTCTTAGAAATGCTTGCAGAAGGTCAAGGATTGGGTATGATAAAAAAAGATCATTCCCAAAATGGAGGTTGCGGAACACCATGGTCTGAGGGATCTGTGCTACTAATGATTTTAAACCATGGGTTTTCATTTACAGTAAGAAATACAAATTGGAACCAACATTTAACAGATTAATTTATCTCCACAAGCCTTCTTTATATGAAGTCACTAAGACTGCATGCATGGTGCCTTTGTCCAGCTGTATAATCCTCAGTTTCAAGTGCCAGAATAAACTCTGGAACATTGCAAGTGTTTGCTCTGAAACACTGTAACTGATGCTCAAAATTTTGTGTTCTTGGGACCACAGAATATATTAAAATTCTCTCTTGTATATAAATTCAGCCTTTAAAACAAGCAAACAAACAAACCCCAAATCTGCCCATTTTTCTAAGAGCACGAGTTTGACATTTAAAAAAAAAAAGCACATCTCAACTTGAATAACTCTGGAATATCTCTGAAAATGCATCTGGCATCTTTAGAAATGTCAAATTTCTGGCATGAATAATAACATATTGTGTTCCTTTCACTTTTTTTGAAAACCATGTATTAAAATTTCTGATGATATAAAGTCTGGTTTTTAGTTTGTGGGATTTCTCTGAAAGGTAAGCTATACACCTGTTTATCCAAGAAAGCGTGACCTGTAGTTTCAGACCTGTCTGATACCATCAATATACAGCATAATCAACTTGTCCTAGCAAGAGTGCCATGTTGTTTTATTCTTTCTTTCGCAACCTGCACTGGTGACCGTAGACATTTCTTAATGGGCTGTATGGAAAATAAGTTACACATGTTTTGTATGTTTTGAGATACAGCAACTACTTTGGAAAAATTCATCTGTGCTTTTGAAAGAAAAGTGTTGCCTAAACTGTTCTAACCGCTAATGGCCATTTAATTCGCCTGTTGCTAATTTAAGTTGGCCGATTCCGAAATGTGAAACTCCTGAATTATTAACAATTTCTAGGCCCCTTAATGTCAAAAAGAAATAAAGAGAAGAACTGTTAGCTCTGTTCTCTTGAACAGAAGAATTGCAAGTGGAATGGCATGAAGGAAGCAGAATAGAGAGGTCTTCAGCTATTTACTGTATGGGCGATAATACTGTAAAAGATATAATATGTCAGAGTAGTCTGAGGTAGCAAGCTTTGTTTTTTTTAGTAAATAATATTTAATTGTTGCTCAAAAGAGGGGGAAAAAGTGCCTTATTTCTTCTGGTTCCCTGGTGGAAACCTGAGCTATGTGGGTGATGAGTACTAATCACTGCTGAGTATAGTGGCACATCTCATCCCTGGGGCCCAGATGACTCTCTGACCCATATGTTGAAGATTTCTTCAGAGACATAGAGTGGGAGGAAAGAATTTGCCTTCTTCCCATGTGCTGTAACCTGGCAAGATGGAACAGGATGCTGCCCTCCACCCCCACTCCATTCTTGCAGTGCCAGCTTGTGGGGAATTGTCTGCAACGGCTGAGGAATAATTTTCTGCAGTTTTGAACATTGAGATTTCTGATAATTTCCAAGCGCGGAACAAACTTGCATGGTCCAGACTGCTGTAATTGTAAAAACAAACAACTCTCAGACTTGAGGTTGTTCTCCTCACGGAATCTTGAAGATTTAGAGTTGTACTGTTATTGTACTATTAAATCCTGATTAGTGAATGTCTGAGTATTAAGCAAGTGGCCAATAGCACAGATTGTCTGTAGTGACAGAAAAGAAAAAGCAAAGATATTGGAGGTAAATGGTTTTAGCAGTATTACGGGGTTCAGGGACTTTTTCGTAGGGAGAGATGAGACGGTATTTATGGTTTTGCTAGCTTAGTAGTGGGAGAATCACTCCCAGGCATCACCAGGGGTATGGCTCATCATAAAACACAAATGTGATAGCTAGGCAGTTACGGTACAGATTTGGAGCTATCATATGTGAAAATTCAAGCACACAAAGAGATGCAGGGAACATTTTTAACATTCTAATACAAACAACTGGCCCCTAAACAACAAAAGAAAAGAGCTGGAGTTACTCATGAAAGGGGGAAGCCACCACTACTTGTTAAAGAACCACAGGCAATAAAAGGCCACTTTGAAAGTTGAAAGCTGAAGAGCTGGTGGTTGTCTCCTCCAAAGGCTCCTATTGCCTGTGACCACAAGATGAATTCTTTCTTAAGTGCCTCTGAGGTGTCATAATAAAAAAAAATACCATTTTGTCATTGCTGACTTGAAACTGGAAGACGTTTGGTAAGACAGCTCATGTGCAGTGATATGGCTGCGTATTCTGTGGGTGTGATGGGGGAGGAACGGAGTAGCTGCTGGGTGTACTCTGAATACCCGAAGTGTGGGGTGCACTCTGAATACCCAAACTTTGTCTCCTGGTGACTCAGCTGTCTGCTCATCTTCTTGATCCAAGAAGAGAGGTCAAGCTCCCTCTGAGGCAGCAGGAGTGCATGGCTGTTAGGGCCAACTTTCCTCAGCCTGTCCCACCTCTTCCTCCTGTCTGCTCTTCATCACACTCCCCCCTTAACTTCACAGGACTTGTTCTGCAACAGAACAGAAAAGTGAAGGGCTTGGAGAAAGGTTATGTGCCTGAGGGATGGGGGCCATGCACCTCGAGGGCAAGTGCCCTGGAAATTGTACTCTGAAAGTGTGAAGGAGGGGTACTGGAAAGGAACTGCAGAGATACAGAAACATGGAAGTTTAAAGGAATCGCCTGCGATCATCCGGTCCAGCCTCTGCTCAAAGCAGACCCGGTTAGTGTAGGCTGACTAGGGTTTTGTTCAGTCCAGCTTTGAATAACCACAAAGATGGAGATTTTGCCGCCTCTTCTAGTGTCTGGCTGTCTTCCTGGTAGAGAGAGTTTCCCGTACGTTGAGTTGGCATTTCCTCTGTTCCCACGTGCCCATTTCCCTGGGCCCTTCCACTGTACGGCTGTGGGGAGAGTCTGCCTCCATCTCCTCTGCACCTTCCCTCTTGGCAGTTGCAGACTACGCTGAGATCTCCCTGCAGCTTTCTCTGCATTTCGGTAGGGAGCTTCGGGATGGGGGAGAGGGGAAGAGACATCCATTTTATTCCTGTCTCCCACTCAGACCCCCACAGCCCCAGAACAATGTTGACTAGGACTGCGTGCAGCTTCCCCATCCTTGCTCCCCACGCCCCAGGAGTCCTACAGAGTCCCCCCAGACGTCTGACCTTCCTCTAGCTTCTCTCTTAATGACTTGTAGCAATGCTGCACGCCTGCCCCCCCCATTCCCCCTACCACTTCCCTGAGCTAAATTGCTTCAGCAAAGGCCATTCTTTAATTAATTAGGAACAGGTTCATTAGCAGATGCTGAGGGATATCTACAAACAGGAGTGCTGAGATCATCCTGAATAATCACTGTCATCAGTTTATTCTTTGTAGGTTACTTCAGAGATGTTGGTCTTTTTGGTGTCACTATTCAGTAGATAATCAACTCAATATGCTCTGTTGCTCCTGGGCCATGAAAAAATAGACCAGTAAGTTTGGATGTGCGAAGTACAAGACTTTTGAGTAGGAGCAGGGAATTAATCTGGGATTTTACAATGACAAGCATGCTAAAATACTGTGCCCTGTTCTATGTCCACACCTCAAAAACATAATGTCAAAAACAGAGTTCAAAGGGAAGTGACAAAAAGGAGAAGGGATTTGGAAAACAAGTATAGCAACATGGATCTTAGGAGGATCAAGTTATTTAGTGTATGAAGGACAGGACAGGGAGTGGTGGCTTGGGCTGTATACCTGTAGATAGGAGTTGGGGGGGACCTTTCAGTTTTGGTGAGAAAGTTGTAGGCAGAACCAGTGGCTGGAAATTCAGACAAATTAATCTATGAAATAACATGCAGTTTCTTAAAAGTGGAGCTGATTAAGCAGCAGAAAAGATGAAGAGGGTTCCGAAGAGGAGGGATGCACTCGACTCATTGAAACAAGATTAGGTATTTTCCTTAAAATGCAGTTTAATTCAGTTTCTTGTAAACAATCTACATACAGGGATCAAACTAGATGACAAAACTATCCTGAATGATCCTTTCTTTTCCCAAGATCATGCACAATGGCTTTAACAAAGCAGATGAACTTTCACTTAACTGTATGGATGTTGAAATGGCACTTCTCTTCTAAATGTGTGTGCTTTCATGTACAATTTAAAGCAGCTCCTTGTTCAGACACCCATCCGGGGGATTAGGAAATACTGGTATTTTTCTGATGTCAGAAAGTGATTTACAACACCTAGGGTGAGGGTTGTATGTTACCTGTTGGCTTACTTCATATTTTTTCTTAATGCTATTTACCTGTGTGAAGCAAAACTAAAAGCAGAGGAATACACAGGGATTTTCTGGGTAGGGAATACCCAGAGACACGGGTTGTGTAGTGCTGGACAGCCCTGGCCTTGTCCCCACCCTGAACCTTTGAAAAACCACCTTGGTGTGATTTCTCCATTCATTAGTTACTCAACTGTGCAGCTACCGTGTCCTTAGTTTCTTGGTGGACTGAAGGAAAAACATATGGTAGGGGGCAAGAAGGAGTTTTACACTTTATGTATGAAATAAAAATAACTGGTGTCTTACAATAGGCTGTAAGAGTCATCACATTGCACAGAAAGTGAGCTTGAATACTTGCTGGAATGTCATTAGTCTTCTTGCAGGTGAAAAGTAGTTAAGTGTGTAAATTTTGCATAGTTTTAATTTTTGCTTGGAATCATACTGTATCTGGAACTGTGAATGTTTCTCAAAGTACCAGATTTTGGATAGACTTGAAATTTAGCTTTTCCCCTTTAAGCATGGATGTGCTAAATTTCTGTTTTTTTCCCTTTAAAAACTTTTTAAAATATTAAGGGTCTGATTTAGCTCCACTGAAGACAACTGGAATTCTTTCAAAGTTTTCAGCAGTTCAGGTCGCAAATTCCTCTATAATTTCTACAATTTCGATTCTTTTAGCAATCACAGCCACCTTTGAATGACTTGTGAACATTTTCAGTAAAAACATGACTAAGTAAAAAAACCCAACTCTATCATTTAAAAGACATAGAACTGGAAAACCTAAAATTCTTTTTTGTCTGTTTATGTCATATGACTCTTCTTGGTTTGATGTGAGTGAGTTTATTTATCATTGTTGAAATGCTAACACATAATGAAATGTTTTAAAGGCCAGTCTACTTCATGATACCTTTGTATGCAGTCTAAAGGCTGTTGTACTAAGTGGAATAAACATCCATTCATTCTACAGTGTAAAACAATAAAATCAAATTTTGAAGCTTGAACAGAGACTTTAACCAGCTTTTCCTGTGGCTACAGATTGGTATTAAAAAACAAAAAATTAATCAATTTTGCCTTTTATTGAATGCTTCTGGAAATGAGGGATAAAGAGGGAGGACAGATAAAGAACTAGAAATGACTAAGTTTTTAAACGAAGTTTTGAATCCTTCAGCTAAAGCAGGGGTCAGTGTCATCATCCCATCCAGCATTTGACAGTACTTAGATTAACATTGAGAACAGCATTAAGTATAATTCGTGGAAAAAGACAGTGAATAACACTAATGTGCTTTATCTGTTATGCTTGATGCTGGAATCCAAACCTGTTTGAGGGATAATAAACAAGACGAATAGAAGAAAAAGATAGGAAGACAGCACATAGAACTTCTATTTCTGATGCTGGCCCTCACTTGAAGGACGCAAACAGTCCATAGACTTATTCTTTCCTTCATGTAACAAACTTATTTTACATCACCTGTTGTGTATTTCTTACTGCTTCTGTCTTGTTTTCACAGCAAATGTTGCAGCAAACGTTGCAGTCATCAAATTGCAAACAACATCTTAGCTAAGCCAGCTCTACCCTCCTTTTTTTAAAAGTGGAGAACAAAGATAAAATGATGAAAAGAAAATAAATGTTAGGGGAAAAGAAGGAAGTGAGTGAGGAGCAGAAGTGTGTATCTGCCATACCAGGACCTAGCTGAATTTGGTAGCACTGACAATGTTTCTGAATCCTCGACTGGCTTTCTTTTCTGAGGACTTTGAGACCACAGCAGTAATGGATGAGCAATTCTGTGTCAATTCTCTTGTCAACTAGGCATGATCTTTATGGCAATCTTAGGCAATGTAGTCTTTAAACTGCATTAGAAATTCTTACCTGGATTGGTTCCATTTTTAGGTTGCCTTTATGCCTCTTTCTGTCAACATTCATTGTTAGAGATTGTTGTACATTTCTGCCAGACTTGAGCCAATTCTTTAGTGGTTTCATTGCTAAATTTTATACAATTATATGTAATTATATGTAATTATTATATATAATTTCCAGTTATTGCATTATGTGCCCCAATGAATGTTTTCCCCCTGTTTACCAGCAATTGTCACTGGCCCAATTGAACTCTACATTCCTTAGCTCAAAGTGGTCTCCCAAACTACTGCTCCAGGTTGTTATTTGCATTAAATTGTTTTCTGTTTCCCTGTTTGGCAACACAGACACATATACATGTGCCCACTCCAAATTCAAACTTTTGCATTTCCTGTAGGAGCAGGTTCAAACATTCGTTACACAGAATCCTGTTACCCTATGCTAGGTTAATTTCAACTGTGCAATTTGAGTGTCAGATTTTATCCTATTGATTAGCCATTTTGTTTTCCTTGGCTCTGTTCAAGAAGGGAAAATTCTGTGGAGTCTCAAGTTGCTTGATAAAGAGAGAAATAACAGCATGGGCTTTTCACAGACGAGATGAAATCATGGTTTCCAGGGAGACCTCAAATTCATTTGTTGCAGCCAGAGCACTGAGCTGCCAGCTGTGGTTGCTTACATAATTTGCCCATCCTATATTGTTTTCCCATCAGTTATGTATCAGTCCAGCAGCTCAAATGCCATGGTAAGCCTCCTTTTTCTTTAACCCGTAATAGCTAATTGCCCACAGCTGGCACAGCATCCTCTTGGAGTGGGAATAAATCCAACAAATTGCAAAGTGCCAGAATAAATTTGATGTAAAAATACAAGCCTTCTGTGACTTCAGATGTTGGAGCAGGAATACAGACTTTCTCTGCTGTAGACTGGAGGAGTCTGTGGGTTTGCTGTGCTTTACCGAAGCATGTGAAAAATAAACAGTCAGCCCATCCCACTTGAGAGGATTCTTTGCTTTCAGAAATATGTATCTTCTTGCTTGGGTTAAAATATATGTCAACTGCTTACATTGGTCTTGGATGTACAGCATTGAAGTTGGTATAAAGCCTTTATGAAGTTGGTATAAAGCCTTCTTTCTGAAATCTGCCAAATATATGGTAATTTCTTTAATCCTCTCTGCGCCTTTATTTAATCTGCATAATATTTTATGCAGTCTGTATGTCAAAGTTGTACATGTGGAGTGTAGTACTAATTCCTACGGGTTTACTTCGTGTATATTGAATAGCTCTAATAGTGGAAATTGTAATCCTGTTGCAGAATAGTTTCAATTAAACTACCAGTCCACTGAGGGTTTTTTCTTACCTATCCCTAAAATGCCTTTTGGAGTGAAGATTGAAGTGGTTTGTTTTGTCAGTTTGGGCAATGCGCTTTTGACTCTTAAGTCTACCATTTTTAATGAGAGATTTAAATTGTGGCTGTGGCACAAATGAATGAAATATCAAACATAAGCTTGAAGTAGTTGTTAGTGCCTTTACTGAGCTTTGGGAGAGAAACCCAAAATACCGTTTGAGCAGCGGGAACAGACCATGCTAGCGCGTGCTTGAGGGACCACAGGTGTATATGCAGAGACAGGTAGATTGGTTTCTGAAAATGCAGACAAGATATGATGCTACTGTTTCTCTGAGGTCTCCAATATTCCTTCTCTTTCTGTGGGCACTTGGACATTCGTCATCAGCTAACCCAGGTCGCTTAGCCATTGACACTGCACCGCTCCCAGTGCTGCAGCTGGGGACTTGATATACTCCCTTACTGAGCTGCAGTAGGTCTTTGCCTGCATCTCTCCTCACTCCTTTCACGTGTTTCTCCAGCTCTGTCTGGAGATCTGTTCTTCCGTCTGTCTGTCAGGTAGACTTTTAGACCTCTAGTGGGAGGGGAAAGAAGGCTGTGCCTCTTACTCTTGCCCCTGTCGTAAAAAGGACAGCAAAGGTGGTGGGAATGGGAATGGGAAGGAGGACCCAAACAAAAGCCCCATTAGCCTTTTCTTTTTAAGGCACTCCAGGCAGTGCTTTCTGCTTGATTTCAGGGTTAGGAAATAAAATATCTCAAACTGTGTGCTCTAACTATATACTTTGTCTACCCATGTATTCTTATATAGACTAAGTGCAGATACAGCTTAGCTGGAACAGAACCATTTTACAGTTACTTTTCATTCTTGTTGCACCAGTACTAACTATTAAAAAAAAACCAAAACAACTCACACTCAAACTTAAACACATAATTTTCTTTCTCGACCCCTCGTAATAAAAACTCATCTGAACTACTCTGTAATCATACATTTAATGTTGTAGAACACTCCTGGTATGAGTGTATTTGTGATTATGCCAAAGTAGTTAATTCCAATGTAGAAACAGAAAGAAATGGTATGGGGAATACTAATGTGCTCATCACTGTGGGAGATTTTATCTATTTATATACAATCTTGCATTTATGTACATATACGTGTGTGTAAACTGTGCCTAAATTATTGTCTGCACAGCCTCACCCTTCCCAGGAAATGCTGTTATTCTTTTAAATGTTTGCAAGTATAATAACCCCATCAGTTGTGCCTACCAAGAAAAATAAATGAAGAAAAAGAATATGTGGAAAACATGAATGCAGAATGGGACTGAAATCCAAGTGGAAATAAATACAGACTTGTTTAAAGTAACTGACTTGGAGTAACCTCATAGACTTTTTGAATGCTTAGGACTGGTAATATAAGGTAGAGTTAGGAATAAATAGTTAAACGTAAATAGCACTAACATGTGTAAAACCCAATAATTTTGAAAACAAAGAGAACAAATACAGTTTTCCACATTATTTAATGCATATAAATCTGGATTTTCAGGGTTGCTTTTCTCTTGCTGTACAGTTTCTGTAGTATTGCATAAGCTTTGGAAATGCAAAGAATCTCCTGTATGTCCTTTCAATCATTACTGTTGTAATGTTTTAATATTTGTTCCTTTTTAGGCCAAACCTAACGCTCTTTAGTTGGATTAAGAGATGTTTATACAGTGATGTAATATGAGAGAAGTGTTAATTTATACTTGGAAGGCAGGCTAATATATGTAACCTTTAGTCTGGTTATTTTCTTGGAATGCTGGAAAAGGTTAAAATCATACCCTTCCTGGCTTCCTTCTTAGGCAGTAACTAGTAATGGGAAGAAGTGAAGGAAGGAATTCCTCCTTTCAGTATATTTCTTCAGTGTAGTTCTTCAGCAAGAAATCTTCATGTAGCAGGGAAGCCAGGGTTTTCAGAAAAAGGAAATCTGTCTCTCTCCATTCCCCAGTTTGAATAGTGAGAAAACTGCACTGAAGAGCAAATATTTTTGATTCTGGAAGATTCCAAATTGCTCTAAATGGCAAGTTTCTTCAGAGAGTATTCCTGGGAAGAGTAAAATGATATACTTAATCTGAGTGCTGGAAAGCCAGATATGGAAAAACTGCATCAGTAAACTGCCTTTTGAGATACAGAAGGGGCTGCTTTTAGGCATCTTAAATGCAGAGTGGAATATTGCCTAACCTGCATGGACACCAGAATTTCCTACTGAAAACTTAATTTGGATGTGAAATTCTTCTGCTGTGCATGCATACAGGAAATGCTGATGTTTAACCCACTTCTGCATAGCAAAGCTGTTCTGGGGGTTGCATGTCTTTGCTGCCCCTAATACATGGGCAGCCTTCCATTCATTCAAAAATCTTGAGTGGCAATTGGTTTTAGTAATGACTGTACCACATGTCCACTGTGTAGGAAACCCGAGTTCAGTTTCCTTCCCAGTTGGAAGCCTTCAGTGGCCCTATTTGCACAAATGCTGCTGCACAGCAAAATTGCTGCGCCCAGAAGAAAGCAAGAAGCATGTTGCACGAACCGTTCAATTGGTTAAAGCTGCCTAAAAATGACACAGCATGTAGGTGAGTCAATATGTCACCAATTTCCAAACTTCATTGAGGTTTTCCTTCTATATGTGACAACAACTGAATGCACTAAGGAGGCAGTAATTCATCTCTCTCTGACCATGCCCTCACAGGACATGGCCTGATGCAGCTAAGCTTTATTGTAGCCTCTTTCCTGCCTTTGGGGAAGATAGAAATAATACTCTGCTAACTCTGCTTTGGTGAAGAACAGGGTCTTATACTACTGCCCTGTGGGTCATGGTTCAAGGGCCTGTTGCTTAGTAATGCGGCTGTGGTTTTACCTTTCATTTACTCTGAGATGCACAGAAACTTACTCAAGTCTTGATGCAAGTCTCAAAGATACTGGAAAATACCTGGTGTACTCTACAACCCTTTGTTTCAGGAGCTCAGAGCAGGGACCTTTACATAAGCTGGTTGGGATCCATCCGTGCAAGATAGACCATTTTACCCCAGGGGACAGTTTCCACTCACTCTAAACATCCCTTTTGCTATCAAAGTGGCATGTAAAAAAACCCAAGATAAAAAGCATACAGGGAAGAACAGAAGAATGGCCATAATGAGTCACACTAAAAGTCCACCCAGCCCAGTATCCTGTCTCAGTTAATGTCCGATAGGCCCTTGCAGCTTTAATTTAAACAGTTTTGTGGAGCTGGGAGACAGCCAAAGGCTTGCTACTGCCACCCTGTGCATCACCAGAATTACAAAGTCTCTGGGTGCAGTGCACTTTCCCATTTAAGGTGGAAAAATGAAATAACCATGGGGGATGCCTTGAAAAATACAGTAACACCTATGCTATTTCTGCACTAATACTCTCTGTCTGCAACCCTTTACTTGAGCTGGATGCAACGTCTGTGTATTTATTTAGTAATCCTGTATGGATTTCTCTTCCATGAGCTTCCATATACTAAAAGTGGATTGTTAGAACTTGAGAGGTAAGAAAGCAGTTTGATAAATGTGTTTTCCTGATTATGTTTGGTAAAACCACAAGCTAATCACAACAGGTAATTTGGAAAAAGGGGCTAAATGTTTTCTTTTAAATACTCTTTCCTGGTTTTTTTATTTTTCACATAGCTTAGCATAGTATCGTAGAATCACAGAATATGTTGTATTGGAAGGGACCCATAAGACTCATCAAGTCCTGGCTACTGTTTGCAGATGCAGAGGAAATAAGGAGAAAGTGTGAATCCTGTGTCCCTCTGCCTGCGCAGTGCTGGGACAGATTTACTATCCCTTAGCGCACAGGGACAGAGAAGAAAGCAGTGAGCACATCCTTAGACCACCACAGAGAGAACTTTCTCTGTTTCTCTTAAAAAACCTGGAGCTAGAAAGGACAGTGATGAATTTTGGCTTTTGGCAGTGTCAGTGAAGAGGTCCCAGCTGATAATAATGATGGCCTATCCATAGTAGCAGTAAGGCACTTGGGCAAGTATTTTCTGTAAGTAATTTCAAGTACACTTCTGTTCCCTGTGCTATAATTACTGGGTCGACAAGACACAGAAGTTTGGTCTCTGCAGTTGTTGGTTTGGCATCTCTTTTGACTATTAAAAGTGCAGTGCTGTGTTATTATTTTCTTTCAAATGAATTGAACACTGGATAATTCCTGGAATCCTTATTGGCTGGTCGCTTAAATCTTGGGTTTATCCTTTTAATTTTGGTTTCTATTAATAAGTCCATTTTGGACTACTAAATAGTTATTTGGTGTTTTACTTATAATGAAGTTCTCAAGTTCGGTATGTCATATTTTTCAGGCTTTGTTGTAAATGAAATACAGAGGACTCTCACAAATAGATGGAAAAATTGATCCTTTGAGGGAGTACAATTTGATTCTGCAAATCAGATAAGCTTGTTTTGCTAATTATTTTACTGATTCTTTTTAAGAAATTGGAGCACGGTTTTCACCAAAATAAATCTTGCTCTGATGTGATAGTTTCATTACTTTAATGTCTTTCTGGATTAAAGACATACACTGAAACACTGAATGCTGCTGTAGCATTCACTAGTGAAGAATGGAAATTCTTCACCGTGAGAAGTGAGACATCTGTGATTCCTGCCCTGTAATTCCCTCTTCTGCTTCCCCTGCACTGATGTCTGATAACTTGCGAAGGTGTTCCCAGTATTATTTCTTTTACCGGTGGAGGAAGAGCGAGTTTGGGTACGTTCCTCATGTGAGGCCAGGGCTGCACGGTGGGGGCAGGTGGGGCTGGGTCTGGGAGGAACTCGCAAATGTTTCTTCTTTCTTGTTCTACTTTTTTGCTTTCAGGACTCCCGTTTTGCAGAGTTTTAAGGCAACTTGATGAGAGCTGACCAGCAGGGTCATAGGAGGGGTGTGCCATTAATTTTTGCCTGTTGTTTAAAAAATAGGCATGAATGAGATGGATGCAAATAAATGATAGGAGAATACAGAACTGAAAAATTCAGAAGTCAGCACATTTCTGCTGGGTGTACGAGTGGAGCACACCACAGCATATCCCCATGAATTTTTCTTTCATTAATTCTGGTTCCCCTGTAACACCCCTTTGTCTCCGTTCTGTGGTGGTTTTGATGTGACCCCCGCCTCTGCTCCTAAACCAGGCTCCCTGACACATTCTTGCAGCCCCCTGCCTCTCCCCTTACCACCCAGCCAGCTCTGAGCATCTTCCTCTTCCCTGTAGCTTCTCTCGTTCCTGCCGACCTGGGGAGTTTGTCCCTGAAGATACCAGTGGGTAAATGTTTGTGGAAGGATGAGTGAAGATAAAAGGAGGCGATGCAGTTTAAGGAAAGTATTAATGGCTTCTGCAGGGGCTGGTGAACGGAGAGCTGTGCCAGCCAGCAGGATCTTGGTGTCCCCGCCTGACCTTAAGTGCCTGCACTTACGGTGCAGAGCACATACAAGTTTTTTTGCTGCTGGGAGTGTGTTGTTAGAATAATTTTGTAGATTTAGTGTGCTGTTTTATTTTCAAAAAAAGGTGCAATATTGGTAGCAGTCTCTCTGTTCTTTTTAGTGAAGACTGATGCAGTGAAGTCACTAAGTTGCTTGTTTTTTATTTTGCTTTTAGGTAAATTCATAGAATCATAGAATGGTTTAGGCTGGAATGGACCTTAAAGATCATCTAGTTCCAACCCCCCTGCCAAGGGCAGGGACACCTCCCACTAGACCAGGCTACTTAAAGCCTCATCCAGCCTGGCCTTGAATACCTCCAGGGATGGAGCCTCCACAGCTTCCCTGGGGAACCAGTTCCAGTGCCTCACCACCCTCAGAGTGGAAAATTTCTTCCTGAGATCTAATCTAAATCTCCCCTCTTCCAGTTCAAAGCTGTTACCCCTCATCCTATCACTACACGCCCTTGTCAAAAGTCCCTCTCCAGCTTTCTTGTAGGACCCCTTCAGATACTGGAAGGCTGCTATTAACCATGTAGACAACCACAGAGATGACAAACACCAAAAATTAGTTAATGTACTGCTGTGGTATTTTCCTCAGTTGCCTTTTTCATAACTGTTCCCTGCCAGCTTTTTGGATCTTTTTCTTTTGGGGTTGTTGGTAGGAGGAATATATAGGATTTTATAGTTTGTTGGGGCCAGCATTGTGGTTTTTTGATATATATCAGCTCTCTGTAGAGCAGTCTGTCTTTTTTTTTTTTTTTCAGTTATAGGCTGACATTTTTCTGATATTCTCAAAGAAGGCAGTTGTCCTTCTTTGGTTGCCTGCTGTTCAAATTCCCACATAGATTTAATTTCATATGTTCTTCTTTGGTATTGCTCAATTTGGCCTTGTGAAAGATGTGTTTTCCCCTTCAGTAAACACTTGCCACGGAAAATGCTGAAAGTGATTTTAAAATGATGAATCTTACAAACCATCAAGTCTGAAATAATCAATGTAAACTGTCCGCTTCTACTATGGTAAAATTTTCTCATGTATTACATTCCTATTACATGTAATTACATACACAATTTCATAGTTTAAACAGATTCTTTTTCAAATAACTGGGACAAGAAACTGCTACTTAATCTATTTAAATGAAGTTGACTTCCCAGTATTTGTAATACTATCATTGGAACAGTGCGTCTTACGTCCTATCCCATAGAATCTGAAGTGCTTCGTCTGGTTTCTCACCCATTCTGATGCAAGGTAATATGAATAACAAAGTATGGTGTTACCTTGCAATTATCTGTAACCTGATGGTGATCTTTAATAACATAATAATTATGGTTTTGCATTACTAACTTTGTGGGATTAAAATAGGTAGGAGTAGCATTTCCTGGAAATTTACTTCTATGTATTTCTTGAGGTTGTTTGTGGAGATAATTATTTTTTTTCTTGATCGACTAAGTGCTTATAAGCAGTGGAAAAAGCAAAGCAGCTGACTAAAAAGCCAGAGTAAATTGACTTACTGATTTTGTGGCACATCTTCTATTTGGCAAATACAGGTCATGAATCTACCAGAAAAGAACCTGACATTCAAATTACTAGCTTTCTACTTGTTATTGTCCTGCCCCTACAACTCTGTAATCCTTTTCCCCCATATCATTTTCCTAAAAACATCATGTCAGGTATATACATCTTTAGAGAGAAAAGTCTACATTTAATTGCTGTAGAATTTTGTTGCAGATAACAGCTTGCTGGCAGCTTGATGGCTGCTCAGTATGTTATAGCGATTAAATGGCATTCTCTTCAGTTTAATCCCTTGACTAGGCTTGGAAATGAAAATGGTTAGTTATTTCCATTTACCTATTTCTTCTCCTAAGAGGCACTTGCAATAGGCATATTGAATTGTGTTTTGCTGTATTTTTGAAGAACAGTATTTTCCAGCACTACAGAAGTTTCAGAACATCTGCCAGTACCTTATTACTGGTAACGTGGTGGACACCTTGTCTACCCTGAAGAGTTCAAAATTAATGATTAGCAATATAAAAAGAAGAAATACACCCAGCTTTCATCCTCCCCCTGACTTCTAATTTTGTGTGTAGTAACTATTTTCATTTATATTTGACCTTTTACGTGAGTGTGTAGATCATTTTGGTCTGGGCGTAAGTAAAGGTTTATGACTAGAAGGAAAAGCTATGAAAATGGAAGGAGTCTTGGCCTTATTCAAGGAAGGCATTTCAATTCTAGGAAATGGGCTGAAAAAAGCAGCAAGAATGTTAGTGATAAACTAGTATGTAATACGTAAAGACTAACATGACTGACAAAGCAAAGAACGTAGAGGGAAGAGGAATATTTAGTCTTCTGGCTAGATGTAAAACACTTAAATTGGTGACAGTGAAGGGTAGTGCAATGAATTGGCCTTGAGCTGCTTCTGAAAACTTGTTCTGAATTTAGCTGTTTTTCTTTTCATGGTTTAGAGATTTTCCCATAAATATGGCAACACTTAAAAGCAGTAGGTTGGTTGGCCAATTATTGAGCAGCACAAAGACAATGTTGTTCTGAATGCAAACCAAATAATGCAACGGGTAAAAATTTTCTGTTAAAATATGCATAGATAGAAGTTATTGCAAAATTCTGTCCTCTGTTATATTCAGGACATTTAGTTGACCAAATCTCCACTTATGTGAACAAGTACCACTTCACATAGTTTAGTAGAAATCAAAGTATCACACAGTGGTTGAGGTTGAAAGGGACCTCTGGAGGTCATTTGGTCCAAACCCTAAAGCTAGTTGCCCAGTACCATGTCCAGAAGGCTTTTGAGTATCTCCGAGGATGTAGACTCCACAGCCTCTCTGAACAAACCCGTGCCAGTTCTCAGTCACCAATGCACGTGCTTGCTGAGAACAGCAGTTAATCCTCCCTTTTTCTGTCAGGGTGTTCATGTTTTGTAGTGGAGGTTAAAATGCAGTTAGAAAAATTGCATTGTGCATTGGAGGATGAGAAGACAGAAAACAAAGGAGATTCAGTATACTGTTTTTCTTTTTCAAAGTCTTCTCTAATACAGTACTCCAAAAATGTATCTTTTTCCGTTATGATTCTATTTTTTTGCAATAAACATAAGTAATAAATATGGCTTAATTTAAGTAAATTTGTCAAATAATATTTATGACAGCAACATGAGACCAAAAATTGTATGATTGCTTCAGGACCCTTTTGGGGGTATAAATCAGAGATGGTGGTAAGAAGGGAGACAGAAACAGAGGAAAAAATCAAAAGTGGAAGATGCATGCGATTTATGTAACCTTGGATGTTACGGTACGCAGTCTGCAGGCCTTGGCTCTGCTGGGAGAGGGCTTGGTCTTGCTGGGACCGTGACTCCTGGTGGCAGTCTCAGCCCTGGGGTAAAGGAATGGGAAGTGTCCCAGACTCCCTGATGTAGCCATGTCTGTGGGTTGAGACTGAAGTAACGTCTCCCCACCAGTACCTGATGCATAAACACTTGGCATATTTTGGAGCAGTAGCTATCAAGTCTTTGGATAATGGCTGCAGAGCAGGATGGCAGTTGGACAAGTGTGACCGGCACTGCAAATATAACCTACTCATGTATTCACCCAGTAGGAGAAGTATATAAATGTGCCTTGGTGAAAACTGAGCTTCTACAGAAAGGCTGGTGAGTGTTTTTGAGTTTTGGGCTTACATGCCTGATGACATTTTTTGGGTCTGTGGTTTGTTACAGGCTGGCCTTACATGTGGGCTTGCAGATTCAATTCAAAATTGTTCCTCATGCACAGATTTTAAAACACAGAAGCTTGGATTTGTTTTGTAATGTAATATCACTGTATTTTATTTTTATTTCTTCCCCATCTAGTTTAATCTCAAGACTTTGAAAATAGAATACACATGGCACAGATTGTAACATTTTTTCAGATGCTGTTAATTCTGCTACTTCATGATTACATCTCAGCTGAAGATGGGGAAACACGAGCAAGTAAGTCTTAATTTTTACATTTCAGATAAGGACAACTTCAAATCATGCCTTAAATTTATAGTATCCATTTTCAGATCCACATGTACACTTCTGTTGATGATGATTTTTTTTTCCATGTGAAAATCCTATAATATATGATAAATAACTTAGATATCTTATTTCTCCTTTAGAAAGGTGTAGTGGTTTAACCCCAGCTGGCAACTAGGACCATGCAGCCATTCACTCTCTCCCTTCCCGCTCCTCCACAGTAGGGCAGGAAGAAGAGGGAGAAAAAAGAAAAAAAACCCCAACATTGTGGGCTGAGAGAAAAACAGTTTAACAGAACAGTAATGGAAGAGAAAATAATAGTAATAATGATAATTATGGTAAAAAATGTACAAAAAAAGTGATGCAATACAGTTGCTGATTATTGGTTGCCCAGCTCATCCTGAGCAGCGATTGTGGATTCCCGCCCCCCTGGCCAACCCCCATATATATCATTTTATATATATGATGCCTATGGTACGGAATAGTCCTTTGGCCAACTTGTCCTGTCTATGCTCCCTCTCAGCTTCTATGGGAGGCCGAAAAAGTCCTTGGCGTAATATAAGCATTACTTAGCAACAACTAAACCAATATGTGCTATCCATATTATTCTCATACTGAATCCAAAGCAGAGCAGCTAGTAGAAACAGAATTAACTCTATCCCAGCTGAAACTAGGACAGAAGGGAATATCTTTATTTATTTCTGTGTCTTCGAAATGTCCAAGGGGGCAGATGGAATTGTAAAACTTCAGTCTAGATTTAAACTTGTGTCTTGAGTATTTGTATTTTCATTTCTTCAGAATTCATGTTTTGAATAGCTTAATGTTATGTGAGAAACTAAATTTAAAAAAATGAAGGTTCTGTGAGAGGAAGCTGAGATAACACCAGCTCTGGGACAAGCCTTCTTGCATATTCTTCAAAATTAGCCCCAAACCCCCCCAAACCAAGTTTCATACTCTAAGTCTGGATTATGGAAAAGAAAAAGTTAAAGCAAGGTAGCTTTCTGAAAGACAAAGTGGCTGAATAGAAAGAGTGAGGAAATCTTTCCTCTGACCACAGTGATAATTTCAGGGTAGGTCTTTTCCTCCAGTTTTGTTCTCAGTCCAGCAGTTTTCAGTATTTTACAACAAACTCCATAAAATTCCTTTTCATCTGTAGAGAGACATACAGTTTTTTCAAGCTACCTGCTCTAAGCTGGGCCTGCTTTCAGCAGGGTCTAAAGATGTCCAAAGTCCCTTCCAACTGAAATTACTCTGTGATTCATATCCCTGGACCACAGAGTGACACACTCCGCTCTCCCCTTGCTCCTTCTCGCAGTGTCTTTTCTCTTCCCCACCACCTGCATTGCAAACGCGTCTCTCCAGCGAACTACGGTCACTTGCTTTCAAGGAAGGTGAAATCTTGACCTGACCAGAAGTGTCCGTAGGCAGTTGTCAGGACAAAGCCATGCTTGCCTTCCTGTGGTGGAGCTGCAGCCTTTGACAAAACAGAAAGCACAGTAATACACAGCAACCCCCATGACCCCATGTGCCATGGGACCAAAATAATCTCTCCTAGTTTTGGCCATCTCCATGGCACCTCATGTGTCAGTTGTCAAGCTCCTTTCACAGTCAGTGGAAGGGAATTATCTCCTCTAGAGAGTTAGTCTCTCCGTCTGAGAACGTGTATATGAGATGGATAGGACTGTCCTGTAGAAATGCTTGTGTCAATGCATGGCTTGTAGTTGGCAATTTAGTCTAAAAGCTACTTTAGAAGTGACTACAGTTAGGAGAGCCGAGTCCATCCCTAAGTTGTTATGCAGTTACGTTATGTTTGTTAAATGCTTACATGGTCTTATATTCTGGAGGTTGAACTGGATCGCTGAGGACCTTTCTTCTACTGAAATCAGCATATGCTATGAGCAACATTAAATTGAGACTGGTAATAACTAGTAATATCTGTCAGTGCCATGTAGCAGTGTCAGAAGTCAATTAAAATCTATTTGTAAAATCTATTTGTAATCTATTTGTATGTTACTGCTGAATTCTGGAGTATTCAGAGTAAAGCCTTCCTCTACAGCATGCTGGGTTTGCTAACAAAACTGAGTTTTTATATTTATCATCTCTGCAGAGAAAGAGATACGGAAAAACCGAAAATGTATTCCTCTTTGCTGATTGCATGAAATGCAATTGCCAGCTAAGGAACTGAATTCCAGGATTTTTCATAGTTGTTTCTGGTGATAATGTAAAAAACAGAAGATAGTGTGTTTTTCAGATACCAAGCTGGATCTGTGTGGCTTACAGAAACAATCTTGTTTCCTCTGATAAACTCAGATGAATTTTTAAGAATGGAATTTATTTGTCAATATGGATTCTAATGCAAACAATAATTGATATGAAAAATATTTCCTGTGGAAGACGGAAGTGGAAGAGTTTATTAAAATATTTGTTTGGTTTTTGGGTTTTTTTAGGTTGCAGAACTGCTCCAGCGGATTTAGTGTTTATCTTAGACGGCTCTTACAGTGTTGGCCCAGAAAACTTTGAAATAATCAAAAGCTGGCTTGTCAATATTACAAGAAATTTTGACATAGGGCCAAAGTTTATTCAAGTTGGAGTTGTCCAGTACAGCGATTACCCTGTACTTGAAATTCCCCTTGGAACTCATGAATCCACCGAGAACCTCATCAGGGAAATGGAGTCCATACACTACTTGGGAGGAAATACAAGAACAGGAAGAGCTATTCAGTTTGCCTTTGACCATCTTTTTGCAAAATCTTCAAGATTTTTAACAAAAATAGCAGTTGTTCTTACTGATGGAAAGTCCCAAGATGAAGTGAAAGACGTAGCAGCAGAAGCAAGGAAAAATAAAATCACTTTGTTTGCTATTGGTGTTGGCTCAGAAATCGAGGAGGATGAACTTAAAGCTATTGCCAACAAACCTTCATCAACTTACGTGTTTTATGTTGAAGATTATATTGCAATATCAAGAATTAAAGAAGTTATAAAGCAGAAACTCTGTGAAGGTCAGTAATTGGTTATAAAATATTTAAGGTATGCAGTAGGTAGTTCTGTACCCATATTTCTTTGTTTCACAAGCAGAATGCATGATTAATGTAAGCTAAGGCACCTGATAATCTCTACGATAACCTTCTTTCATTATGATCGTGTTTGCAGAAATCACTTCCATAATGTTATTTTCTCTGTTAAACAGAGAGGAATATTTAGGTGCTTTAACACAGTGTGTATTTAATTTCAGTATGTAGCATTTTGTCCGACATCCCCAATTTTTTGCATTGTTAAAGTTTAGAAACCCTAAAATAGTTGAGCAAGTCTCATAGTGCTGAGAATACAGGGTTTACTTTATCCTTTTCCTAGGTGCGGCTGATATGCATCCACAATCTAGCGGATAGCCTATCATTACAAGCAGGAGTTCTTCCACTACTATGTGTTGAAAAACCCGGAAGAAAGGCTTTTGGCAAAAGTGCCTGGAATTGTAACAAGCTGTTGTGATTTTTTTTAGAAGGATTTTATAGAAGAATTAGCCCAGACCAACACTGAAAAATGACTTTTTCACTTTAGAATGCTGGCAGCATTACTGCATTGAGTTTTCCGATAACTTTGTAAAACAATAGCTTTCCCATATAAGCAAAAAAGATAGCAAATCGCTTCTAAAATATATCACTCAGGACTCTATGACACGGTGAATATTTATTAGTGCTGTTTTGTACATGTTTTATAACGAAGAATTGATGCAAGTCATATTTCAGTCGTATCATATTTCTGCACTTAGTAAGAATGAAAAATAGTTTTCATTTGCTCTCACTCTGAGTATGGACTTCATTGAAAAAATATTGTGATACTTGTGTTGAGGATAATAGTGTTTATTTCTTATAAAAATCATAATAATTCCTTGTGGCTGAGGTAGTAAGGTGGTCAGTCCAAAAACTGAATGAGCTAAGTGCAGCTAAATTCTTTAATAAAACTTTACACAGGGAGAAATTCCGTAAAATAAGCACAATATTTTGTTTAAATAAAGTTTAGAAGAAGTGGCGTATTTCATCAAGACGGATTTTCTGCGTTCAGAATTAACTAGTATCCTTTAAAATTCAGCTGTGATATTTGACACGATTCTTACAGCAGTAATCTGTGAATGTTGACTATGTATGCAGAAGTGTACTTAGTATTTTACTTAAAGTGACCCTTTGCTTCCACTCTTATGTTGTGCTCTTCCCATGTGTTAGCATTGAGATGCCTCTCTCAAAGAGTGATCACAGCCAGTTGGCAGCTTCATTTCTAATCGCAATGTCTTTACCAGGTGAACTGAAAGGCTAGTAAACTGGAAAATTTATATCTGAATGGTGGATTATTTTATTCTTATTGTTAAGATTCACTTTGACTCCAGGAGAGGAAGTTCCATGAGGGCAAAGCAGCAATGATTTGGCTGTGATCAGCCATGTGAAGCTGCCTGAAAATTCTGCAGTTCTCTCTGGATTGTCTCTGTTTTAATGTTTAAAAAATGCCAGCCTTTACTCTGTGATGTTTTTAACTTTGTTATTATGTGAACATAGATGTAAGAGCTTAGGGTCAGTATTTCCTTTCTGGAAAAAGGAGTCTGAGGTTTGGTGGTTCAGGTAGTGAGTAGTGCTGTTGCAAAGGGCATTGAGGATGGAGGGCTTTTGTGTGCTTTTTGGGAACTCTAGTGTTCCTTTTCGAGCATGGCGGGGTGAAAAAACCTGCTGAACCTGTCATCCAGAAAGGATGACATGGCTAAAAGAATCCCCAGATATTTAAGGAATATTTAATATTTAATATTTATTCTGGAAGCCAAATGTTCCTGTAGTATTAATATTCTCTAGCAAAAAAAATATAGAAAAGACTTTGTGTCAGGAATGCATTTAAAAACAATACTCAGTGCAGACCTCATGCCTGTAGGATCCTGAGAAAGGTTCCTTTGTGCTAGATAATGGGATTTAACATCAAAAAGTTATTTCATGCTTAGGAAGGAAAGACAAAGCATCTGAAAACTAGATAAAGCCACTAAAAGGGAGTAAGATTTCAGTATAGGCAAGAGAGCTGCTGTGACTAGTGCTATGGACTGGAAACACCACCTCGTTTCCCATGGAAGACAGTTCTTAATTTTGCTGCTGACTTCTGCATCCTGTATAATGGCTCAGTTAGCTATCAAAATACTCCTGCCCAAAGACCCCAAAAAAATCTACCTGACTGGGAATGTTTTTATGTAATTCTTCAATGTACCATTGGAAATAAAGAATAGTTTCTTAACGTATAGTTTTACACATGCTAAATTTGTATCATATTGGTTTAGAGTAGTGACTTTGGCTTTGGATCCAGAGTAATGGCTGTTTCACATAAAGTAATTCTATTTCTGCATTTATTTTTCGATTTTACACCAAATTTCTAGTACTGCAGCTGATAAAGAGATTCTTGCGTTCCTTTTCTTGTCAGCGTAGATGGTTATCTGTAATCTGTATTAATTGCAATGTGACCATTATTCAGCATTGAAATAAACGAGTTCAGAAAACGTTTCCATGATAACAATAAACAGTGAAGAAACCTGAAAAAACAATTATTATGTTATTACTCAATTATTATGTGTTATTACTCTTACTTAATATCATAAGTATGTTGACTTAAATCATGCATCTGTGTTTTGAGAAGAGTGAGAAGGAAAGTTGTGTTGGACTTTTTATTTCCTTTTTTGCGGGGTGGGGGGGGGAGGGGAAGTGTTCAAGACGGTAGACATTTTAGTTTCCAAAATGTAGGTGGAGAGTCCTTGCAATTCTTTCTTGTAGAACCAGACAGATAACTTTTAATGTATTTTTAATTTGGTAGTCAGGTGACATTTTGCTGTGGGGAGGAAAAGAAAACTAAGGGGAACGTATGTGGCTTCTTGCTGCTGCTGCAGGTACCTGTGACATGTCCCCTTAGGATGGGTTGTCCTTTCCCACCGTAGATAATGTGTGCAGACGCTTAGCTGAATTTTCTTAGAGTTTATATATCCTGCCTCCTCCACCGGAATGGTGTAGCTTCCGACTGCCCCTGTGTTGGTTAGAAAGAGAAGCAGTGCAGCGTTGCTCATATTATAAAGAGAAACCAGTCTAGACCTTTGAGCTGATAATTCCCTGGCACTGAAACATGAGTTTTTCAGCCTATGTCTGGTCCAGATGGAGATGAGAGAACATTCCACCCCTTCTTTGGAATGTCTTCCTAACCACTTCCCTTTCTATGAAATGATGCTTTTCTGAACAAACAATGGGAAATGAATGATGAATATGTATTTATTGTAAATAATTTAGCATAATTTTAATAAAACAAAAAGTTAATTGCTTTCTTTTCATTGGTTTATTGCTCTTATACAATGATGGCTTTAGCATTACATTTCAGTCTGCTATCTCACTCTTTCTTTTTTGAGATAACTTGGGTCCACTGCCATTGTTTTTGTGTAACGAGAATTAAACAGAGATAACATTCAGCTAATGTTAGTTTCCACAGAAAATATATCACACGACATTTGACCAGTGAGAATAGGTTCAAGCAAATTTCAGTGTAGCAGATGAAATACATCAGAGTTTTGAGCAACAGAAGATGAAAAAAATAGTTGTATGTAATTCTACCTTTGTCCATTTTGAACCTGATTTTGTATTTTGGAGGGATGCTGGATTAATTCAAATTGTTAGTAGATTGCAGGACTTAACGTCTGTAATTGGATAGCATTTTGAAACAATACAATTTTAGAAATTAAATATTTTTATTAGTTAGATAATGTAGTACAGTTGGTGACAATTCAAAGTAGCATGTGAACATAATTGCAATAAAATGTGACATCTCAGTATTCTCGCTTTGTGTCTGTGAGGATTCTGCATGTCACCTCTTGTTAACTGGCAGTTCTCAATTCTCTTTTATTTCTTGAAAGGCAGCTACAAAAAATTAGGTAGGTGGGAGGTTACTTTTTGAAAGTTTTAAGTCGTATTCTGAATGATACTTGCATTTATTACTTTGCAGAATCTGTTTGTCCGACAAGAATTCCAGTGGCAGCTCGAGATGAAAAAGGATTTGACATTCTTGTAGGATTAGGTGTGAAGAAGAAGGTTAAAAAGAGAATTCAAATACCAACCACTAATGCAAAAGCTTATGAAATAACCTCACGTGTTGACCTGTCAGAACTGACAAGGTATTTAGATTTATAAGTACGCTTCTAAATTTAGTAAGACTTTTTTCGTTTGTTTAAAGCAAGAGAGACTTATTTTAAGATTTATGGGAATGTTCAAGTGCTGTCTTTTTTTTCTCCCTTTCCACCTTATTTAGGAATGTGTTTCCAGAAGGTCTGCCTCCATCCTATGTGTTTGTTTCCACTCAAAGATTTAAAGTGAAAAAGACTTGGGATTTGTGGAGAATTCTAAGTCTGGATAAAAGACCGCAGATAGCAGTCACTATTAATGGAGAAGAGAAAACATTGTCATTCACTACAACAAGTTTGATAAATGGCACACAAGTTATTACTTTTGCTGCACCTCGTGTAAAGGTAAGGAGTAACTCATCATCGTGCTGGAATACTCGTTTAAGCACACGTTATTCCCTTGCCCTTTATGTTTTTTAAAAATAACATGGTCTTATTTTTGGCTGCTTAGACATTTAAATCTCTTTTTCGTAAGAGATTAAGTAGAAAGACTTGCAGGTACTGATTTGTTTTCACTATGATTTAAGATTGGAAATGTTTAAGACATTATACTACTACTGAAAAAAAGGCCTCAGGCTTCATATTTTTAAGAAATACAGGCTTGAGCATATTCAAGATCATAGACTGAAAAAATGTATGTGAGTGATAAAATAATTCTGAAATAGGGATTGATTATTACAAATATCATCTTCTCAACTATACTATTACTTGGCAAATAGCTTTTTGTCTATACCGTTTACAATTTTTTGTATGACAAAACCTGGAACATTGATCATCTCAACCATTAACAGTAGTTTAAGTGTTGAAGTGTGGTTTTATTATTTAGTTGGATACACTTTGTTTCAAACAATTCTGTTTTCTTCACATTTCTTAGACGCTGTTTGATGAAGGCTGGCATCAGATTCGCCTCTTAGTAACAGAAGACTTTGTAACTTTGTATATAGATGACCAAGAAATTGAAAGGAAGCCATTACATCCAGTTTTAGGTATTTACATTAGTGGCCTAACCCAAATAGGAAAGTATTCTGGAAAGGAGGAAACTGTACAGGTAAGCATATGCTAAAACTGCAGTAATTCAGAAATTCTGCTGTAGGCTAACATTGCATCAGTGCCTTCTGTTTTCTTGAACTTACTCTTCTAATTTACAGTAGGCTGAAATTTAATATACAAACTTTTAATAGTTAAGAGGGAACGTAAATGGTCAGGAGGACTCAGCATGACTGATACATCTTTTGCAGTTGCTTAATTGGTCTCACTGACTTCAGGGGACATTCGTTTTTGCTGAAACACGAATTTCATACAACATGGTTGCCCAGATGTGGTAAACAGTGTCTCAAAGCAGGGGATTTCCTTTGTGCTTGGCACTTGCATAAAATTTCCATCCATTGGTGTATGGGTGATGCTGGTATAAGAAGGGCGAGAACAGAATTTGGATGAAGTTTCTTTCCCATCACCAGCTGTGAAGTACAAGGTGTATCAACTCTGTTTCTATCATACCGCAAATATTTGATACTCAAACTATCACTGTTTGATTCTGCTGTGCTGGAAACCCCTCCGAAAACCCTGTACCAAGGTCCTCCTCTATTCTGAGGAATATTATACTCCTTTTGCCTTCTGCAGACACCAAGAAGCTGGTTAAAACTTCAGGCTGTATAGGTAAAGACTGTCTAGACCAGCAGTGAAGACTATTATGTTGACAGTGTTCCAGATGTTGCTAAAAAGCTAAGCTTTTTATTGTACTCTAATGTAATGATCCTTACTGCTCCTATTAAAATATACTAATGTGTTCTGCATCATTTTCATTAACTCTCTTCAGATGTCTTTACTCAGTTACTCCTGAATTTTGTGTATTTTTAGCCAGGCTTCAGTTCTATTATTATCATATTCTAAAAGTGTACATGGAAACTTGGATGACATACCGTGTGTGTGACTCAGCATTGCTGGTAGCACTGTTGTCTGTATACTAAAGTACGCCGATGCAAAAAGCACTTATTGCAAGGAAAGTAGAGATTTCAGAATTGTAATCAATCATCTCATGATTCTTCTCTGTTGGTACAGGATTATCCCATTTTTATACTTTTGTGCATTCCAGGATTAGAGGGTGGGTGGGTTGGTTGGTTGGTTGTTATTGTGTCTTGTTTTTTTCTCTTAAGTCACTGCAGAAATGGGACTTTTATAGATTCACAGTAATACAGTTTCTGATTTAAAGAATGTTAGTAGCAAGACATGTTATCTAAAGTAAAAATGAAAACATTTTGGGAATGTTGACTTGTGTAAGATCCTCTTCTGATAGTGTACTACAACAAAAGTAGAAAATCTGCCTCAGGTTGCAATTTTGTATTTCCAGATGATTTCTATCATCTAAAAAAGGTATTTTTTTCTCCGCTTTCTCGGACTGTGATGCATTCTGCAAAGCATTAACAGTCAACATTTTCCAGGATATTTCTATTTAAACTATGATTATAGAGAAATATTTTAATGGATCTGCATACCTCCTTTCAGTGAAAAGATATTTTGAAATCCTTTAAGAGAGAAGTCAGTTGGAGCTGGATACAAAATATGATACAAGAATCTTTTTGAGAGATGCTTTGGTGAATTTTCATTCTCTTTCTGTGCTCTGAAACAGATGTTTTCTAGTGATATTTTGCAAGTGTTCTTGGTTTAATTAGGACCTTACTGGCTGAAGTGCATTCCAGCGTAGCGATGATAAACTTGTCTGTTGTGAATTGCAGACATTTTAAATTTGAAAAAACATATTACTAGGCACGGTATTAACCGACTCTTTTCCCCCTGCTAGTCCAGCTTACAGTGTACGATTTCAAATAAATGTAACTGGGCTTTTTCCTCTCTGCAGTCATGACAGTTTATGCTAGAAAAACTGACTTCAGTGTTTTCGTTTTTCTGGAGTAAAGCGACAGAGCAGAATGGCACAAACTTTTACGTACCTGGCACCAGTGTTTTTATTGCTTGCTTTTTAAAGCTTTATGTTATACAGCTGAACAGGCCAGGTTGGATGGGGCTTTGAGCAATCTGGTCTAGCGGGAGGTGTCCCTGGCCGTGGCAGGGGGCTTGGAAGTAGATGGTCTTTAAGGTGCCTTCCAGCCCAAACTATTCTATAATTCTTTGACAAAGGAAAATACTGGTTTTGCCTGTGGTGTTGGAACTTGTTTCCTGGTGATATTGGAAGCCACTATAATCTGTGCTGTGCGTGTTTGGATTTATTGCCAAGGATTAGGGGTGGTGATTTCTACTATTTTAAAAGAGAAAATCTTGGATTGATTATTTTTCTTTAAATAATTCTGTTACAGAATGCTTAATTGGTTGCACATATTAATCATTGAGGGTAGCCTGACTAGAAATGTTTCTACATCTTTAATTGATTTTTAGCTGAAGTGGACACACAGAGCTTCCAGTTTCTTTTGTTTTTTAATATTTTGTTCTTTTTTTTAAACTTGTGGATGATATAATTTAAGAAGAGTATTGCTTAAACTAACTTAAAGTCAAGACTGTCAACACTTTCTCTAAAAAAATCTTTTATGTTTTGAATTATAGTTTGATATACAAAAACTGCGAATCTACTGTGACCCAGAGCAAAATAATCGAGAAACAGTCTGTGAGATCCCAGGATTTGTGAGTATGATAGATAAACTTTTGAGGGCTACCTGGCATTTTTTACAAATCACTGCTTAAAGCCTGCTCAGTGAATTCTTAAAATAAGTAGTACTACCTTGATTCAGCTGTTGCAAATGCTTATTACCCGTGCAATATCAAGTGACACAGAACTTGACTGTTTTCAGCCTTATTTTTGCACAAATGTATTTTAAAAGATTTTTTAGTCTAGATACTTGATGGTGGAAATTTGACAGCAGCATAGAAGAATCTCAGAATCTGTTACAATTAAAGTTTTTAAACATTATAAATTAATAAAACTACTAGATTACAGCAGTGTAAAATACTTTAAATATTACTTTTTGACTTATCTGATATACTTTTTTGCTACTTGTCTCTGAAAGTTTTGTACATAACCAACAAATCTATATTTTTAAATCACCTTTTCCTATCTATGCTGCCATCTGTGTTAAATATCCTATTAACTGAACCGTTGTCAAGATTTCATGAAGTATGCTATGGATAAGACAAAAATAAAATCCTGTTCAGGATTCTATGATTCATGTACACATTTAGGAATCTTACAGGGATCCTTTGACCCTCTCTTTGCCCTATTAGAGTTAATTATGCAATGAAATGCAAAACACAGCAAATAGATTTGGTAACCATTCATGACACACAGATGGAGCCAGATTTTCAAAAGTATTTAGCTCCCGTCTCAAAATATAAGCAAGAGATTGTTTTATATGTACAGCTTCCATCAAAATGTCCTCCTTTGGTGTCTAAAACAAACTGAGCTAAAGATAATTAGACACCAGTGTCTTACTATGTAAACCTATATTCTTTATGTTGTGATTTGGTTTAGTATTAGGACCATTTTGCCAATTTGACAGTAGAACCTGTGAATCTTCAACATCCAGATATTTTAATTTTTGTCAGACTTGCACAGACCCCCAGCTAGTCTGTTTTTCTTCTATTTATTTGGGGACAGCATGTTTATTGCAGTGTGTCCTCTTACTAGGGCTTTTTCAAAACTCACGGCTTTCCTTTAAGTAACAAGTAGGTGGATGGATTCTTAGCTGTTCTGAAATCTGACTGTGTGTCAAGAACTAATGGTTTGAGGAACGCTTTTGTAAAGTTAGTTTTAAATCCGGAAGTAATTTTAGTATTTGTCTATTTAACTGCACCGCATATCTTTTGCTCTTTACAAAGTAGACGTAGGATATGAAAAGTAAACAAATGAAAAAAAAATTTGCATAAAGAAAGCAAACACCAAATAGTCCATCTTATTTTGCCTTCTCTGCAATTTGGCAAGAAGTCCAATCAAAAAGGTAGCTTTTTGCCAGTTTAGTTTCACTTGCTGTTGTTGTAAATTAAATTTGGACTCTACCCATGAAATTCTGGATGCCTTCATAAAATAAAAATGTTGAATGGTCTCTAAGGAGGAATATATGGTTTGTGGTTGTATTCTGTCAGTGTGGTTGTCTCAGAGCTCCTAAACTAAGCAGGGTCTGTATGTACTAATTACAGCCTGAATTAATCCCCTTTCCGGGAGATACCTGGCTGCATAGTAATTTTAAGCTCCCTCTATGATCTGTAGAGAAAGACAACCTTCTCTAGAAGTTGCCTAAGATGGAAATTGAATACAGAGGAAGGTGTCTCTCTCCACAGGCTGTGCATGAAATCTGTAGTGACTGTTAGAAAACTTCTGTACTTGATGCAGCTAATTGTGGCTACTAAACCATTAAGACAGACAATTTCATGGTTGGTATGCTGAAATATTTGGGGACGGATTGTTCTGTGGTGTTGCAGAAACTGGAAAACTCAGTTCAATTGATAGCAGAGTCTAATGCAGTCACATAGCAAAGCGAGAAAAAGCCAGACTTGCGTCTGTGCTGCCATATGTTTTCCCAGATGCTGCATTCAGGCAGAGATCAGAGATTTTAGAAATATTTTGGGATGTTCTCTGACATGAATGTGTAAGCTGAATATTTTTTTGATGAGACGTTACTCCTGGCAAAAGGTTTGACCCAAATCTAAACATTCAGTGTGTAAATATTTACATGGTTCAGTTTTCATTCTAGTTTTGCCATTGCCTTTTAAAAACTGCTACTGGTAGCTCCTGTTGAAAGACCCTTAAATGAAATGAACTGAAAATTAATCTGCGTTGATAGCAGCTGCACATAAGTCTGAGAAAGTCTACAATTTTGAATTATAATCTGTTGACAGTTACAGCCCTAAAATTGTTTTTTGTAGTGTTTATGAATTAATGGGTTTTGGTTATTACTAATATTGCTATACTCTTAAACTGTTTTTCTTCTTTTTTCAGAATGGAGAGGTAGGCTCAATCCTAAACTGCTCAAACTCAGTTTAAGGTAGTATTTGACTTTATATAAACTTCTGATTATTCCAGGGAACGCACACTTCATTTTGAAAAGGGGACAGAGGTTTGCTAAGCTCAGAAGTGCTGGATTTCCATTAATTGAACTCTAGTCAATATACAAATTAAAAATCAATTTTCTGAAGAAAGGCATGTTTATTAGAATAAATGGCCTGATTTTTTTCCCTGGTTCAATTCACTTGCTCTTACTTGCAGGGCTGGATGCTGCTGCAAAGTGAATGGGGATATGCACAGTCAGATAGCTGTTAGCTACATCATGCTAATGGGATCTTCCTGAAGGGGCTTGTTTGAAGGCTTAATATGGTAGCTTCTCTAACCATCCTTATAAATCCACTTGGTACCATTGCAAAGGAAATGCAGATTTGTTTTTTGATCAGTCATTTGACTCTGAGAAAGAATTCCATTCAGAGAACGTTGTAAAAATTCTGCATTAT
The DNA here is from genome assembly GCA_013398295.1 of Chionis minor. Classification (NCBI taxonomy): domain Eukaryota; kingdom Metazoa; phylum Chordata; class Aves; order Charadriiformes; family Chionidae; genus Chionis; species Chionis minor. The sequence continues at coordinate 1,271,895 of VZSF01002465.1, forward strand.
TTTAGAAAATATAAGTAAAATGTTATAGGAAGCCTTTTAGATAGTAAATACAAAATCTGCTTTTTTAGCATCTTGGATTCTTAAATTTTTGCTTTTCCATAGCTCTAAGAACTCGCTGGGTGAAAAAGAATTCACTGAATCAAACTTCAGCATATAGATTTAGTACAGATGTGTCACAATTTTGAGTGCCTGACCTTGGGCAAATGGATTTGATCTAGTAGCTCTCACCTTGCCTGCCTTGGTGAAACACTGAGGTTTCATGTTGTCTCGATGATGAGAAGTAAATACCTTAAAAAAAAAAATAATCTCTCGAGGGTGATGTGGTCTGCCAAGGTTTAGTGTTTATTGCTGTTTGCACAGGGAGTATAGTTTGGAGGAGGTCAGCTAATGGTCTTTGGAGGATGGGCACCCTGGGGGTAGGACTCGTGACTTACAGGAATCATTGGTAGCAGCCATGCTACCTTTCCTCAAGTAGCTTTGTAGCTGGGACACGTGCCCAGGAGGTAGGAGACTTGGGCTTTACTTAGATTCTTTTCAGGCTTGCTACATGATGGCGTGCCCATTGGTTGTGGTCATTACACTATACATAATATTTATTAGATTCTTTCTTAAGAACTTGTAATTCAATAGATAATTGATCACACTTCAAATGATGAGTATCAGTTAGTTTAGGAGAAGAGTTTTGCATGTTGTCAGATTTAAAATTATCAAAATACATGACAAAATATTTGTGGAAAAGAAAGTAGAGTTTCGGATATCAGCCCAGTGTCAGTACTTAATTTTTTATTATTTTATTTTCTGCGTAAGATGATGAATTCATGCATGCAAAGTAGTTGGAGGGCAATATTCAGGTAAGCAGAAGTTCCAGCTGAACAAAGGAGTGAAAGCCCCAGGACTTGTTCAACCAAGCCAAGTGCAGAGTCCTACACCTGGGACGTGGCAATCCCAGGCATAAATACAGGCTGGGCAGAGAATGGCTGGAGAGCAGCCCTGAGGAGAAGGACTTGGGAGTGCTCATGGATGAGAAGCTCAACATGAGCTGGCAGTGCGCGCTGGCAGCCCAGAAAGCCAGCCGTATCCTGGGTTGCATCAAAAGAAGCGTGGCCAGCAGGGCACGGGAGGTGATTCTCCCCCTCTACTCTGCACTTGTGAGACCCCACCTGGAGTACTGTGTCCAGCTCTGGAGTCCTCAACATAGAAAGGACATCGAACTGTTGGAACAGGTCCAGCGAAGGGCCACTAAGATGATTAGAGGGATGGAGCACCTCTCCTATGAGGACAGGCTGAGAGAGCTGGGGCTGTTCAGCCTGGAGAAGAGAAGGCTCCGGGGAGACCTGATAGCAGCCTTTCAGTATCTNTCTATGATTCTATGACTATGCAACTAAGGAAAATCAGCTTTGCATAATGTTATGATACATTTGTTGAATGCTTTTGGCATGTGTATTGATGGCTGGTTTCACTCTTGGTAGTGCATGAATGGTCCTAGTGATGTAGGTTCAACGCCTGCCCCCTGCGTATGCCCACCAGGAAAACAAGGACCTCCAGGCCCCAAAGTAAGTTTCCATTCTGTCTTATTGAGCGTACAGAACTGGGGTTTTTTTTCTTTTTTTTTTTTCCCAAATCTTGTGTTGGCCAGTGAAAGGCAGATTAAAAAGGTAGGCTACAAGTTCTCCTAGTCTGATTTCCAGTGCATGAATATAGTGATTAGGATCCTCGAGGCCAGGTTATGCTGCCATAACTCCTAATTACGCAAATACATCCTTTATTTTTTAAGGAAGATGCTTATGGATGTAAAATTGTGTTTCCTTGCTACTTTTTGGCAAATGATCTTGCACTGTTTATTGTATAAGAATGAAATGGTTTGCTAATAAAAGTCTTCTAATGTAGCGGGTTTTTTTCCTTCTCTGTTAAAGAACAGTCTAGATACTTACTGGGAGAGTTCCGCCTTAGCTGTTGGTGAAGGAATAAAATGAGAACCAGACTTGAGTCTCAAATGTCTAACATGACAAACTAAAATCTGTACTGTTTTGCTATAGTACCTTTCTCAATAACTGTGCTAAGCAGTGCTTCCAGACTTATTAGCTTGCCTTATAAGGCTAGACAAGAAAACCAAACCACTTGTCTTTCTTTAAACAAATGATTAAAAACCCTTTGCTCTCATTATATAAGGGATTAACAATCTGCTGCAGCTATCTCAAGTCAAAGGGCTTTTTTTTTTTACAATGGCAAGGGTTTCTAAACAGGGAATTGGAATCCATAAAATGGAGATTATTATTATTATTTCATGTAACAGAATTTTTGTGATCAAATTGGGCAAACTGTCTGACAAATTTGCTGGTTGCCTACAATGGAGTTACAGCATTGGTGGATAGGGAAAGAGCAACTGACACCATCTTACCTGGACTTGTGCAAGCCATTTGACAGTGTCCCACACGACATCCTTGTCTCTAAATTGGAGAGACATGGATTTGACAGATGGACCACTCAATGAGTGAGGACTTGGCTGGATGGTTGCACTCAAAGAGGTGTGATCAACGGCTTGATGTCCAAGTGGAAACCAGTGACAAGTGGTATTCCTCAGGGGTCAGTACTGGGCCCAGTGCTGTTAAATATCTTTGTTGGTGACATGGGTGTTGGGGCTGAGTGCACCCTCAGCAGGTTTGCTGACTACACCAGGCTGTGTGGAGCAGTTGACATGCTGGAGGGAAGGGATGCCATTAAGAGGGAGCCAGACAGGCTTGAGGGTCAGGTCTGTGTGAACCTCATGAAGTTCAAAAAGACCAAGTGCAAGGTCCTGCATGTGGGTTGGGGCAATCCCATGCACAAATACAGGCTGAGCAGAGAATGGATTGAGAGAAGCCCTGAGGAGAAGGACTTCAGGGGAAGTGGTTGATGAGAAGCTCAACGTGAGCTGGCAATGTGTGCTTACAGCCCAGAAAGCCAACTTCGTCCTGGGCTGCATCAAAAAAAGCGTGGCCAACAGGTCGAGGGAGATGATTCTGCCCCTCTGCTCTGGTGAGAGCCCACCTGGAGCACTGCATCCAGTTCTGGGGCTACCAACGTAAGAAGGAGGTGGACCTGTTGGAGCAAGTTCAGAGGAGAGCCATGAAGATGATCAGAGGATGGAGCACCTCTGCTATGAAGACAGGCTGAGAGAGTCAGGGTTGTTCAGCCTGGAGAAGAGAAGGCTGCAGGGAGATGTTATAGCAGCCTTCCAGTACCTAAAGGGGACCTACAGGAAAGATGGGGAGGGACTCTTTGTCAGGGAGTGTTGTGATAGGATGGGGGGGTAATGGCTTTAAACTGAAAGAGGGTAGATTTAGATTAGATATTGGGAAGAAATGCTTTACTGTGAGGGTGGTGAGGCACTGGAACAGGTTGCTCAGGGAAGTTGTGGATGCCCCATCCCTGGAAGGGTTCAAGGCCAGGTTGGATGGGGTTTTGAGCAACCTGGTCTAGTGGGAGGTGTCCCTGCCCATGGCAGGGGGGTTGGAACTAGATGATCTTTAAGGTGCCTTCCAGCCCAAACCATTCTATGATTCTTTGATTTCCAGGGAGGGAAGATCAGTTCTTTTTTGCTGTTTTACTCCTCAATAGTAGGTATCTGGGCTGGCAGCCACTGTTTTGTTGAATCTATTGGGGTTAAGGTCACTCTGTGTGAATTTTAAAATGCTCTTTCATATGTTTTGTGTGTTAACGTATTTCTTTGCCATAGGGTGACCCTGGGCAGCCTGGGAATCATGGTTATCCTGGTCAGCCTGGTCCAGATGGTAAGCCTGTGAGTACTAAAAACTTAGTCATATATTGTAAATGCAAAACTAACAGGAGAAAAACCATGTACCACTGATATCAGATATTCCAGTTTAGCTGATTTTGTCTCCATTCTTTGAAACTATGAATGTCACTTAAGCACTATCTGAATGTAACATTGCTATGACTATGTTAATCATAGTATTTTAGTTTCAAACTAAGATATTGTAAATATGATAGCATGAGTTAGGCACTGTTGTAAAGCAGAGAACAGGCTGTGAGTGCTCCTGTTGTTCTTTGCATCAGTTTGCAGCAGTTATTACCTTCTGACCTTCAGTCTTCAATGCTTAAGAATTTTTGCATTAGGAAGCAGTTTAGGGCAGTTAACATCCTGTCATTTCATTTTAGCAATTGCTTCTCATGTTTAAGCTTCGTTCATTTAATTTCTTTTTAGGCTGCCTTAAGTAGTCCATCAAAATCTGTAGATATGCATATACAGTGTTAAAAATGTACATATTTTGCAGTTCTAAACATTATGTATTAAAACATACATCATAAGAATACTTGAATTTTTCTCTTACTCTAGATTTTATTTTTTAAGCTGCCATTCCATTAGCATGGATGGTAAAGACTGGATGAAAGCAGATGAGTAACACATGTCCCTAAAATAAAAATGACAGATTTGGCAATGACACGTCTGGTCTTCGTGGTTAACATTTTTTATTGTAATAAAATTGTAATAAAGGCAAATAAATATATTAAAATAGCCTAAGGTTTCATTAAAAATATATTAGATCTCTGAATCTAATTGGAAGCTTCTACGATATTGACAGCCAAGCTTCTCTGCTGAGTATGGTTTTGTTAACAGCCTGTGGTCTCTGTATCACTGAAGTAGTGGTGTGTGCACGTGCCTCTGGTGTGTTAAGAGAAGGCAGGCCAAAAGCTGGGAGGCTTGACCACCCGTGTTTTGTTTCTAAGAGTGTGGCCCCTGATGTTGCTTACTATTCATTAGAAGCTATTTTATTTATATTTAACAAAAAAAAAAAATGGTAAAAGACAGTTGGGAGCATTAAAAATAACTTGCTTCTGAAAACAGGATAATTTCTCTGTTTGTATGCCAAAAGCAGGGAAAGAAAAATGCATGCACGTACTAGAAATTGTTAATTCATTGTAGCTTTTCATTCTTATTGTGAGGACTAAATTTTATGGTTGAGTCCTTAGGTTGTAGTGTTATTTTGAAATCTTCATGGTGAAGTAGAAGAGAAGGTAAGCATCATGTCTTGAAATCCACAGAAAATACAATTAGGGAGGAGTCCTGAATACTATTGAGAATAAAAATGTAACATTTTTTTGTTAAACATTTTTAAACAAAACATTAGAAAATATAAGTGGATGAGTGCAGAGAAGACAAAATCATTTATGAAAGGAACATTGGATTATGGAGTGGGGAACTAATAGTCTATGGGTTTGGCTGAGATTTAGAAGGGATATTAAGTTATTCTGGGCCATTTTGGTCCACACTAGACAAACTAGAGAGACTTCAGAGAAGGATGACAAAGGGCTGGATTGGACCTTTCAACTTCACTCTTTTCATAATTTTTCTGTCTTGTGGAAAGATTCATGAGGATACTGTAACTAATCATAAGTCTTTCCCAAATCTGCCCTTGATTATCAATTTAGTACCTCTAGCATGTTATTCCTACTAAAGAGGCACTACCCACCAACTTTGATGGCTTCATAAAAACACCTAACATTCCTTTTTTGTTAAGAATTTTTAATGCTAGTAGTACGTTTAACTTCTATGTCAGCTAAAGATGGGAACAGCGAGATTGATACTTACTTAGAAGTGTGTGTGCTGTAAGGGTAATAAATATTATCACTTACAAAGAGAAATCTCTGTGCTACTCATTTAAAAATGTTCGCGTTTCTCTCTTGTTTTTTAGTTATGTGCTGGCCTTTTCTTAGAGATAGCAGCTAGTTCACCTAACTGTGGTGATTCCTTTTGGAAACAGAGTTAGTTTGATAAAAAAATAGGCACTGAAAGCAAAAAATGCAATTGTTTCTAAAAATTGAAAAATCCTCTGTTTTAAAATATTGGGCTTGGTGTATTGAAACCTGGCCATGATAGCCCTGATGGCTCAGGAGAGCAGTGAGTACATGAATTTTTCAGTAGTTCTACAAGCAAAGATCCTCATTTTTCCTGTGATATAAAAACATTTTTGTACTTTTGCTTTTGTTTGAAACAGCTTCTGATAGCTATTATCTTCAAAGTTTTTTTGGAACTAAAAATAGAGAAAACAATCTGAATTGAAATTGTCAGTGCTATAAAATACTACATTTTGGGTTCCAGATGATCATGGAAATACAGGTTTTTAAATAGGAATGGATGGAATCTGAGCTGGGGAAGTGTGATCTAATCAGAGTAACTTTTCAGTAGGTTATTGATGGTGCTTAAGCTTCTGAAGAGAGGTCCTGTTTTGCTATAAAAAGACAGGTATACAAACTGTCTCAGCCTGGAGTTGCGTGGGAGAAGGTGCCCATCACAGTTTGACCATGCCGATTGCTAGAAGTAGACTTGCAGTATGGATAAGCATAGCAGAGCTTTCTCTAATCTAGCTAATGCTAATATTTTGAAAAATAAAGTGATATTTTGTAGGCTTTTGTGAAGCCAGAATGGACTGGATATTGGTAGGGAACTGTTGGTTTCCATCCTCTCTTTTAAAAAATACATCAAGACTTTTTTCTGAAGTGTCCAGTCAGCTGCAGCAGTATTGTTTTAGAAAAAATTTATTATGACTTTTTCATACTTTTATTAACAGGTTCCCACTTCAATGCTATATATCTTCCCAGAAGCACCGAAATTTGTAACAGTGTGAATCATGAAGGAGAAATAAGTTGATTCTCTAGTCTTTCTGTAACTTTGTAATCTGGCAGTTACGCTTTTTTTTTCTGTGAGTGAGTCATAATGTGCATAGATGGGCATTCTCCGAACATAAAAAAGATTAACAGAAGTATATCAGACAATTAGAAGAGAATCACAAAGCCCTGCTAAAGGAGAAATTTTACCATTTTGCTGAACTGAGTTTCCTATGTCATTTGAAGTGCTTACAGTTAAATCTTACAGCTTTATTAACTGAGTAATATTTCTTGAAAAATTAGCTGTAGCTTTTGCACTTGTTCTTTGTAAGGACATGATTGCAAACCTATTAGATCATCTGCAGCTCTGGCCAGTATATTATTGTTCCTTACAGTAGATTCTTGAGTGCTTTCCAGGCTAGTTTTTAGCCATGAACGATGGGAGACCCTTTAGATACGCTGTGCAGGAAAACAGATTCCTCTCTCTGTCTTTTTCTTTCTGTTTTACTTATTTATTTGCTAATATGACTTGCACGTTTTCTGTGCTGCCAGTGATTTTGCTTGTTTGAGATAACGTTGCTCATATGAATCTTTTTAGCTGTATCCCCTGGAGAACTCTGAAAAGCAAACTCTTAATTCAGACACCACAATAGGCTTACAGGTAGTTGTGTACTCTGTGTTGTTTAATCAAATGGCTTTTGATGAAAAGCTTTTCCTGGAAAGTCAGTCTTTTCTGTTCCCAAACACATTTTTTATGTTCTTCTCTAAAGTTATTCCAGTTTGCCTATCTGGTATTCATTTTCTTGGAACAGTGTGACTGGTCAACAAAATGTTTCTTGCTCTGAGAAAGGTTTTAGGCATGCATTTATATTACTATATGTAACTGATTTTGAAAGTAAAATATCGAAGAAAAAATTAGTTTACTGTTTGTGGGCTGGCTAGATTGTTGTAATACTTGAAGTTAGTTTTAGTTCAGAAAAATTGAAAACAATTCCCATTAATATCTTCAATATTACCAGAAAATAATTGCTCACCAGGTGTTACCCAGTAAAATTGTTTGCTTTAATATTTGGGGAAGTGAACATAAAGATGACTAATTTTGGTCATTCTTCAATTGGTTTTTTAAATAGTTTTGTTTATAGGTTCTTTGTTTTTTCCCTTTAGCTGCCACCCCTATTTATTTTCCATAGTCTGATACATGCAGAAGATATCAATTGAAGTAACTGGAGAAAAGCGCAAAAGTGAGAAGCATAATAAGTAATGAAAATACATTTTATTCAATCAAAAGTGTCATTCAGAACCTCAAATGATTAAATCGTCTTGTCCGGAGAAATAGCACTGGTAAATAAGCACAAAGGTAAAAATAGTATTGGAATCTCAACTGGAACTCTTTTTAATGGACGTTATTCATCAGAAAGAAGCAGCTGGAGTGGTTGCTGACCCTGAGAATGCTCAGCAGCCTGACTGCGCAGTCACAAAGTCATTTTTTATTCCAAAGGATGCTTTATACCTACTGGGGAAAAACTTACAGGGAAAAATAAATGAACAGAGTTTATGCTGTGGTTAATAGAGGTGATAGGTTATCAGTCTGCTGAAAGAAATGAAAAAATACACTTATTTGTCAATTTTGAACTTTGAACCATGCAGCTGGCAAATCTGGACAATTTTCCAGTATTCCATCTAGTTTCATTCATGAAAGTTTGGAAGCATTTGCCATGTCTTTACAGTGTCCACAAGCAATACACAGTTTAAAAATAATCTGGTGAGAGTGACTTTACTGATACACCCAGATACAGAGTTCAGAAGGTATCCAAAACCTCACATAATAAGTAATTTCTGAGCATTCCAATATTTCTTAGACTTTAGTAATGTTTGGTGACTAGCTGAAGGCTGAATCTTTTATGATGAACTTACTGTAATGGCAATGGCCAGTTATTTGAACAGTACTTTTGGAATAAAAATAGGTAACAGTTTCATGTATGCATAGGATTACCTGTGATACTGGATGGTTTTCCTGTGGATTTAAGTTGATATAAACTGCAGCTACTCTTCTCAGGAAAATTCCACAGACATAGTTGATAATTCAGCTGTCAAATGCTGCTCTCAATTCCAGAGAAATACGTATTTCTTAGTAACCTAGCTGTGACCGTGTTATGCTTAGAGGAAATGTGTTTGCTCCATTCTGATTAATCCAGACATGTAGTGACTTCACTGAGACCAACTACTTTGAAATGAGGGCGTTGCCTGATGCTGACTTGTGTTGCATACAGCTACCCACCCATTTCAGACAAAAGACCCTATGACTGTCTTCAGCAGTGGCCAAGGGCAGGTGATAAGGATGAACATCTAAGCAGCAAGCGGGAAGTTATACTCCCCTGGTACATCATCCCATCTCCCAGAATTCTGAAGCTCAGGAACTTTTTAAGCGGGATTTATGATCTTTTATTTAATAATCATGATGGACTTTTTTTTTTTTTTCTTTTCCCCCGTCTGTGGTATTTGAGCCCAGAACATCATGCTCAGGTAAAATATACTGCTAGTGTCTCTCAGCTGTGAAAGCCTTGGCAGGCAACGGAATAGCCAATGGAAGGAAATGTAATCAAATGGAGAAAAAGTTAAACAGGACAGACCAAAACAAAGCAATAAAAGGCAACAAACAAGGCAATGAAAACTCTTTTCTGTATTTTTTCTATAATGTTCCCGTGAGTACAAATCTTTGATCAGGAGCCACCCCCAAATTTATGTTGGAGAGTAAAAGCTGCGTTTAGTTACCTTTGTGGTCTAATGCTGGATCTGCCCTTCATTTTCATGTTTTGGTATGTGTAAACCAAAAGTGAGGGGCTTCACTGCAAAGAACGTTCTGGTAGCCCGCAGAAGGAGACGCCACAAGAAATCCTTCTGCAGGGCCTTGCTTTTTAACAGAGAAACGACACTTGTTCTGAGCTCCTGAGTTACTGCTGCTTAAGAAAGTCCCAGAGAAAGGAGTAAGGCACAGGCTCCAAACAGACGTGCTGGAGAGGGCCACCTGACTGATCCACATGTCCGAGGGGGCAGGACAAAGAGAAGCAGTAGGCAGATGAGTACAGGCATAGTGAGGTGTTAGAGAAGGTTGTTTGGGGGGTGGGATGGGAAAAAAGCTCCTTGAGAATGATAAACAGCTTCTCAGAGAGAGGCTAAAACACTGAATTCAAATACATCAAGTACTTTCTAGCATTTCTGTTGCCTCGCAGGATTTTACTTGCTGATATTGCCAGTGAGGGAGAAGGTCATAGCATGACTGCAAATTTGAGTGTATGCATGAATACATGTCTCAGTAGCTATAAGTATTTCAGTCCTTAAAGATGTAACGTATTTTATGAAAAGGGTTTGAAAACTTCTCTTCTAATGCTTTAGATAATTGTGCTTTAAATGCACTAAAGATTTTCCACATGAGACTTCCACAAGAGGTCCGCAGACAGGATGTTTTCCTAACACCAACTTAATTTTTTCTTTTGCCATTAAATTCCATTATGCTTAGTTACATCACCCTGAATAGTTATGTTTACTTAGTGTTTACAGTCCTTAAATATCTTTAGACCATTGCTGTTGATCCTTGGTTATTTCCTAGCCAAAGTGAGCTTGTTTACTTCTCCCTTGACTTTCCCACGTAGTACTGTTGTCATGCCTTTCTCATTTATGTTCAAAAAGCTTTTCAGTTAGGAAATGTGCAGTGCAGTTGTCATTGCCTTATCAGTATGTCCTCTATTTTTATTTGATATTTGTCTGATGTAATACACCTATGAATGTTGTCTGAACTTTTGTCCTTTAGGCACGCAAGTGCATTGAAGATATACTTCTGAGGTTTACTGTGCTATTGCACCTAAAAATTCTTTGGAACTAAACTTGTCATATGTCCTTCTTGCTCAATTTTTTCCCTACAGATAAACTAACTTTTCTTTTCCAGCAGGGCTCTTAATTCACAGATGATGACAGTATTGCTAATTTGTCTGTGTCCTTTATGTAAGTTCTTTAGCCTAAGAAGTCCATTCAACTTTTTCCTTAGAATTATTTGTAAATTATTGCTATTTTCTTTAAATTCCAAAGTTACATTTTATCTGTGATTTTTTTTAAATACCTAGCCATCTGGTACAAATGTAAGCATCTTGGTATCTCGCTGTTTGTCACTTTGCCTTTACAGATTTTCACACGCTAGAAATTTATCAGTACTGTTCTCACCCATAACAAATTCAGGGGGAGTTTTTGTATTATCCTGATTTCAGTTGCACTGATTTAAAATAATGAGAACATAAACAAAGTGCTGTGGAGTAGTGCTGATTGACAACGTTGTTGAAACATTATAGGTGTTCAAAGCCAGGCTGGATGACGCTTTGAGCAACCAGGTCTGGTGGGAGGTGTCCTTGCCCATGGCAGGGGGGTTGGAACTAGATGAACTTTAAGGTCCCTTCCAACCTAAACCTTTCTATGATTCTATAGGTAGAATTCAGTTTAAGACACCTACATTTAGCATTTACATGTGTACGGAGACACCAAGTGTCTAAATTCTTATATTAATCAAAAGATATTTAACTAATATACCCCAAGAGGTATGTCATATCCTGTAAGGTATTTTGTGTTGCCCACACTGCTGCTTCAAAAGGATGAATGCCTCTGGAATATTTTGTGCCACTGTCTTCTAACACTGGGTGGGTGTCTAGGGAATCTCAAAAGGCAGGAGCCACCTGTGTTTAGGCAACTGGATTCAAAAATAAGTATCAAATTCAGGGTTAACTATAATACTTTTTAGACCACCTGTGTGTCTTCTGAAGAGTTAATGAGGGAAGAGCAAGCCACCAAAAAGAATTCACTTTATTTGGACAAATTTACTCCTTTCACCTTATTTGAAAGTGAACCTTCAGTCCTGAACTTGCCTGTGTCAACTGAAAAGGGAATTTTCACTTCTGTCCCTTTTACATAAAATGGCACAGCTGTTCTCAGAGCATACGTATGTATGTCACACACATACTCCTGCTGAGGGCTTTGAGGTTAGGGAAGAAGGACTTGAGCTGACTTTAGTGCAAAAATATTGTAGGCATTAGCATATGGATTGATGATCTGTGCTGCAAAAGGAGTAGTGATACAAAGACATACTCAGTTTTTATGAAAGCTGCTTTTCGTAATTTATAGAACGTGTTTTTAACTTGTCCAAACAATTGCTACATTATTTGTACCAGACAGTGATTCTCATTTTTGTGACTTTCTCTGAATTTCCTTTTGAATCTTCTCAGTTCCGGCTTTCCATTAAACAAACACACTGACAATGTGTTTGATTTGCTCTGAAATCACATTACAAGATCTAGCTCTGAGCTAAATATGCATTTTTATAAGCTGAAAACTCTTCTGCCATCCTCCATTCATCTTGTGAATTTTCAAATTCAGTTCAGCCAGGAAATTGTCCTCCTCTACTTCTTCCCCTACTCAGTTAGAAGGAGAAGGAAGGGAAATTGCATTTCAAAGATCCAAAATGTGAAATAAAGTTTTATTTATATAGAATTATGTCCTACAGGAAGTCATAGAAACTTTTTGCTTTTTTTGGAGAAGAAATGAAAGGATAAACTTTTAAAGGAATTGTTTTGGCTTGGTGAATTGTTTCAGCTACCCGGGAGGCTTATAAGCAATCTGTGAATGCTACACCATTTACAGTTAAAGCTGATTTTGCTAGAACTGCCTTGAGCACTAAAAGTAAAATGCTTGATAAAGGATCCATGTATGACAGAGACCTAGAATTCTGTTTACTTCTATACTAAACATTACCATCTGGCTCGTCAGGCATCTGCTCAAATATCTTTTGGGAAGAGGGCACAGCAAGTACTCTTGTGCCTTACCCAGCAAATAATTTTAGCTCTGTTTATTATTCCCAGGAAGCTCTGACTGATTTAAAGAAGAAATCAGACATACACATTGCCTTCCTTGTATTGAAAAGTTTCTATTAGCTCCTTTTTACCAGTGTGGAAAACCCCCCATTAAATTTTGTGCAAAGTTTTTAAGACTGAAACCCATTTAGATACAGGATTATTAGTTCTTTCAGTTCAGATCAAGATCAAATTGTGGGTATTTGAAATGGGATATTCCATTTTGTGGGATTTATCAATTTAGTTTGGGCTGCCTGTTGAAAGGTCTGAGCCAAATAGCCTCAGAGTTTTATAGGACAATTTCTCTTCTTAAAAAAACCCTCTCTTTGTAGCTCGTTTTGTCCATTGGAATAACCTGTTTTTAATGTAATTAGGTAAAATTCCTATTCTTCAGTTACTTGCCTCTGTTAAAGGATTCTTCTAAAGCACTTGTGAATTTTGCATAACAACTGGCTGTCTTTGCTGTACTCATTGAAGCCGATCACCTCGGGCATATATTTTGGGTTCTGTAAAGGTTCCCTTCTTCTGCCAATGTTAACTTCTAGTAAAGCATTCCTGAAATTCTCTTTTCAATTTATGAATTATTTAGTATTTCTCTTCATAGTCCCAGTCATTCAAATTATTTTTTTTTACTTGCATAGTCTGCTATATACCTTCAAGTTCATAGCTAAGTGCTTAGTATTGAGAATGGAATTTTTATTATTTAGAGATATTATAAAACTAGCTGCATAATGTATTAGAACATGCCTTGTTTGTTAAAGCTTACTCCTGTAACTGGAAATAAACCTTTAAAAGTCCAGGCATTTTTCAGCTATTTTTCTTGAGAGAGAAAAAAAACCTGTCTACATATGTGGGTTAATTTGTTCTTTCCTTTTTTCCCCCCCAAAGTGGGAAATAAAACAATATGTTTGTTATATTCTCATGTAACAATTCTAAAATAATAGATTTTAGCATAAAATCTGGAGCCTGCAAACTTCAGGTGCAGAGATTAACGTTTCTGAAAGCTGAAATCTAAATCTCAAATGTATGATTGTGACAGCAGTTACTGAAATTTGTGACCTAAAATGACAAGGCTGTGACAACAGTTCTCTAGCAACAAGGGGGGTTATTTTTTCATTAAATAGGTGTTTGGAAATTTGTAAATATAGTTTATGAAAAGTAACAAGTCTTGGTTTCTTTTCCTTAGGGATATCAGGGAACAGCAGGGACTCCAGGTATCCCAGGAACTCCAGGGGTTCAAGTAAGTTTCTGTTTCATTTCTACAATTTGAAAATCTTGAGATGAATCCCACTGACTCTTTCCCAATATCCACTGTTTGTCATTGAGAGTTGAGGTGTGGGGCATGAAAAGGGCTCAAGGGATGACATAAAGTCAGGGGCCATCCGTGGGGGAATTGCTTTGGAACCCACATGACTTTGGGGTTTGTAGGGAGGCTGACAATTAGACTGCAAATCTAATCATTGCTAGGTAATGCCTGTAGGAGCAGGACTTAGCTGACGCTTAGACATTTTCATCCTGATCCAGAAGCCAAACAGTAGTTCCTTCCATTTTTTATGAATCAGTAACAGTGATCTGAAGCATTGTCACGGTGAATGATTACCCACAATTCATGTATCCAAAAGAAGGTTTCAGATAAAGCCCAGATGGGTGGCGGAGAATTCTTTTTTCTTTCTTCATTGTATTAATTTAATAGCGCTTAACTGGGCCAAGTATTGGAAAGCAGTGCTGTATTTTACTTGTGGCATGATCCAGCCTGGCTGGATAGTGGAGAACTTACTAATTTGTTGAATTAAATATCTGAGAGCATGCTGGGGTCAAGAGCGAGCCTGCAACATGGTCTAAGTGAAGGCTGTCTGATGGACATTTGAAAGGAAAGGGACATCTCTGGACTTGTAGAGGCCGGGTGATGTCCTTTTTTTCCTGGGGTGGTTCCTTGGTTAGAGCAAAGAATTGCTTTGGTGTTCCGCAGTCATGGGTTATGGTAGTGTGCCATATTCATACATGCTGGATACATTTCATGCTTGGTTCTGCTTTTGTACCCAGTTACCAAAATGTTGTGATTAGCCAGCTGACACATCAGTCCCCAGGTCATGTTGTATTACATGTATTTCTGTGTCTCATTCTGTATCTGATTGTATTAGTATTTGAGCTGGTTTTCGTTTTTTCTCTCTTAGGGACCACGTGGCTTACCAGGTATCAAGGGAGAGCCGGGGAAAGATGGGGCTAAGGTAAAAAAAAAAAAGAAAAAAACCCCCCAGTAATAGATTAAAAAACTTTACTCTTACCATTTATCATTTTTGGTTGTACAGTTAATAGTATCAATATTTTTTTCTGTGAGAATTGCTTCCTAAAAAGGCAACAAAGAAAGAATAAGAATCCTAAACTTAGAATGTTACTTCAATTCTGAATCTGGTCTGCTTTAATAAAGCTTATATGGGCTTTAGCACTGTCAGTAACACCTTTATTACCCTGAATAATTTATATTTATAAAGCATATCTAAATATGGGTACCTGGAAGCACAATACAGGCATCTGTCAGAATGGTTTCTTTCTATCTCTTTTCACCCTTTTTCTCTTAAGTAAGCATCCAGATGAGCTAGGGAGGAATTTTTGGATGGCACTTTTTATCAGAAAACACTGACTAATTGAAACCAAAGATTTTTGTGGAAAAATTCTAGCTGAGGTGTAGCCAGTAGCTTGGAGCTGCAGACAGATATGGAAGCTTATATGTAACTCCCCTCTGGTAATCAGGATAAACTTGAATCTGGATCTCCTGTGTACACAGTGAATAAACCGGCCATTGGCTGCTGGCAAGTCGCATTGATATGTAAATATCTGTGCCCACCCTTCTCTCACACTTTTGCCCTATGTTCTAAGTTCATTGTGATAAAAAATGTGCTTTGTTTTTGGTTTATTAAAACTTCAAAGCCTTTTTTGTAAAACAAACACTTGTTTTCCAAACAGATTTTACTGTAGAATTTCCTTCTTCTAAAGTTCCCAGTATTAAAAGCTAAAAGCAGGTCCTTAAATTCATCTCTGTTCAGCAGAATTCTCAAATGCATGACTAGAGCTGAAAAATGTGCTTATGTGTTCGGTGCTTTAGGCATCTTAGTCTAATTGATCTTAGATGTTAATCTAACAGATCAGTCAGTATTGGCCCATGTGCAGAAAGTAAGATACTGATGATGAAAAACTCTATTCTCCTGGCAGTGCAGGGTTGTGACAGATAGAATATTTCCTAATGCTCAGTCCAGCCTTGTTTAAAATGTGCCAAGAAATAGGGCTTCCACCACTGTTTCAGAAAACTTCTTCCATTGTAAAATACATCTTGCCATTAGAGTTTTTTTCCTGGTGATTCAGCCCAAATTTTCATCTCTTAATTTCATCCCATTACTTGTAAAGTTTCTGTAGCAACTAATTTAAAACTGTTTCCATCGCCAAGTGTTTTAGTTTATCCAATAATTGAATCACTGCTCTGAGCAGAAATTGAGGATCCATTCTTTTTCAATAAGAAACAATGGATGCATGAAGTGTTTATTTCATAAGATTTGCTGATTTTTTTGAACTCCATTCCATTGTCTGTTTTCAATACTTATTTGTTGAGAGATATTTTGATAGCATTAACCCACAAGCTGTCATTCCTGTGGTCGTGTTCTTGTCTTCTGTGAATATGTGAGACTTCTGCAAATCTGATTAGATGTGAATGGTTTTCATAAATACCACTGAGACATGTTTTCTTTTATCCTATATCTTAGAACTGGAAATATTATATAAATTAACTTTTTGAGCAGAATTTACTGTTCCTCCTTTATGACTGAAATATATCAAACACATTGAAATATATTGCTGAATATAAATTTAGATATTAACAGAGAGAAAACCTTCTGATTGTCCAAAAATGATTTGGTGATTGGCTCTTTGTTCTGAGTGAAGCAGATCCTGTCTGCTGAAATAAGCAACTAAGCTTGTTTTGTTGTTTCAAGTCAGGTAGCGCCAAGTTATAACTTAGCCTTTTGTTGTAATTTCCAAAGGGAGCTTGCAGACAAATTGTCAGATAAATATCTTCAGTACCAATAGCAAAAGTTTTGGGATTCCTGATATCTGGTATCTGGAAGGACAATAAAAAGAACTGATGTGTTGGCCTGTGTTTTCAACTGCCAGTTGCTTTTACCAAAGTGGATTCTTTCTTCCACAGAAATGAGAACTCATTTGTCAAAGTGCCAAAGTTGTTTTATCAGTGTATTTTGGTTTAATTTTGTTTATTTTTTTAAAGTGCTTAATTTTTTAGTACTTCATTCATCCATAGCGAGCTGGGGAGAAATTTGATAAGGTCAGTAGGTCTTCAGTATTTTCAGTAAAAGGTAGGATCAAAGCCATCCCTTGGGAATTTCCTTATTCTACCAGATTTAGGAAGGGATGGTAGAATTATCACAGCTGCTACAGAGATTTTCAAAGCTTTTTTCCCTTTTGTCAAAGCTAAATTGCTGCTTTAGAACCTTCATAAGCCTTATTGAGAGATTACAGTGAAATTTATTTTAAAAAATTTAGTGATTGTTTAATTTTTTCTTTTACATATTGAGTCTTATTTAAAGATCAACAAA
The DNA here is from genome assembly GCA_013398295.1 of Chionis minor. Taxonomy (NCBI): domain Eukaryota; kingdom Metazoa; phylum Chordata; class Aves; order Charadriiformes; family Chionidae; genus Chionis; species Chionis minor. The sequence goes on from VZSF01002465.1 coordinate 1,288,990, forward strand.
CTCTCATCAGTCAGCATGTCAATGTTACATAGTTGATATGGTGATATATAATGTCTTTTAACTATTTGTTGGTCATTGAGAATATGGATGTTATTATAGTCTATTACTAGTACTGTTTTACATATAAGAATTTAAAATGTTTGCTCTTTTAGGGTGACCATGGACTACCTGGTTTTCCTGGATTACATGGGATGCCAGCACCAAAGGTTGACATTAAATATTTCTTGTTACAATATTCATCTGTTTCAGCTTTCTCTGCAGTTTAATTTAAAGGAAGAATAAGTTTAGGTGCAATATAATGTCATTGCATTTGATGAACTATATAAAGTGAATAGAGATGATACCAAAATGGAGGAAAATAGATGACATGGGACTTCATTACATACATATCAAGCAATGGAAACCACCTGGTTTTTTTCATTTTTGTTCTGTTCTATGGGATTCTATGTTAATTACTTCGAACTTTGATTTTACTAGTGCTTAGAACCATCTTCATAACAGATAATGTGTCAAAAATTAAAAATAATTATAGAAGTTTCTTGAAATCATTCCATTTGAGTGACAGCATTTTGAAGGATAGTTCTGGTCTGACCCGATAAATTTTTTTCACATGTATGTTCCCTGAAACATCATCAACCATGTCTTTTGCTCTTCTGTGTTAGTACTCAACTGGATTACTTCTTAGCTTTTCCAAGTGTTATTTTAAACTTTTCAAATAAGGTCTTCAGAAGAATGCAGCACTTTTCAAAGAGCGGAATTTTCGCTTATGTACCTACCTATATTGAAGCAAACAGGAACTCAAAGTGCCTTCTATTGAAAATAGAAGCATTAAGCCAGCACCGTTGGACATTCTGGGCTTTTTCCCTAGGAGAGCTTGGAAAAGTCAAGATATGCATTTACTTTATTGAGCGTAATTTTTTATATCAGATGGAGCTCCTTGCCCACTTCATTTTATGTCTGCTATACGTTAATACTTTGTATATAAATATATCTGTATATAACTACTTCTATTTTAAAAACTAACTTATTCACACACATTTTGTCTAGGGAGAAAGGGGTCCTAAAGGAGATCAAGGAGTGCCAGGCATATACGGAAAAAAGGCAAGTAAATTTATAACCATAAAATAAAACAAAAAAAAAACCCACAGAAAATGTGTTTGGTGTCTGTGGTGGGGTGACCTTGGCTGGCTGCCTGGCTCCCCCCCAGCCACTCTCTCATTCCCCCTCCTTAACAGAACAGGTGGAGAAAATAAGATGGAAAAGCTTGTGGGTCCTTATCTAGACCTCATCTGTCCTGATAAGGATGGGAAGATCAGCTACCAGTTACTGTCATGGGCAAAACAGACTTGACTTTGGGGAAAATTAATTTAGTTTATTGCCAACTAAAATAGGTTTGGATAGTGAGAAACAAAGACAAAAACTAAACCACTTTCCCCCTGCCCTGCTCTTTGCCAGGCTCAACTTCACTCCTTCCTGGGGTGGGGAATGGGGAGCAGGGGGGTGGTCAGTCCGTCACAGCTCCTCTCTGCTGTCCTTCCCCCTCACCCTTCTCCCCTGCTCCAGCGCGGGTCCTTCCCGTGGGATGCAGTCCTTCCAGATAAACCTGCCCCTGCGTGGGGTCTCCATGGTCTGCAGCTTGGCTACCACAGCTCCACCGTAGTCATCTCCATGGGCTGCAGGAAAATCCTTGCTCCCATGCCTGGAGCACCGCCTCCCCTCCTCCTTCACGGACCTTGGCATCCGCGGAGTTGTTCCTCGCACTTTCCCCCTCATTCCTTACTTTGCCTATGTCATGTTTTTGCCCTTTCTTAAATACCTTCACCTGAGGCGCCTGCACCGTGGCTGCGGGACACACACCTGCCCTGCGGGGAGTTGGTTTGAGCCGGCTGGAACCGGCTGTGTCCGGCCCGGGGCAGCTCCGGCCTCTCCTCACAGGGGCCGCCATGCAGCTCCGCTGCCCGCCAGTGCCTGCGCACCGGCACCCCGTACAGTATCATTTGTGTTTTTATAACAGGTGTGTTCACAGAGAACTTAATTCAGTATGTTTTTTGCAAATACGTCTATGCCTTTAATGTAGGGTGTATGTAATAATTATATTGCAAAGAAGTGTGTGCTTTTTAATACATAGCAATGTGCATGAAGCATATCACTGAACAGGAGAAAATCTATTGGTCTAGAAAGAGGGTCTGTGCTCACATTTGTATGCTTTAGAGCATATTTGTGTTTCTGTAACGGGGTAGTTATTAACTGACCACTGCGTGTGTTAAGAAAAACAGGTCTTCCGTACATTTTCAAAATAATAAATAACATACATGAATTATAGGTTAAATATACTGAGTTCGCAGCATAAACGTTGAGCACTACTTACTTTTCGTTTGCTGTATTTCTCAGGGTTCAAAAGGAGAGAAAGGTGATACGGGCTTTCCAGGAATGCCTGGTCGATCTGTAAGTTTTGATCTGTAAATTTGTTTAAGCCTTTAATTTTTGCTTGTTAATTCACGTACTGATGACTGTTAACCATTGCCACAGGGAGACCCTGGTAGAAGCGGGAAAGATGGGTTACCAGGAAGCCCTGGTTTCAAGGTATGTACAAATGTATATTCGTATCTTGTCAAAGTCTTTAATAGCATTGCTATTGGTCTAAATACACTCACTTTATTCTGTGGAGGATTACTGGAAATTAATGTATGTTACTGGGAAATGCCAAAGTTTACTGCGGTCAGTGGGCAAACTTCATTGGTTTCAGTTGGTTTGTGAGCAGGGGCAAAGCTTTTGTCAAGAGTGTATTATTGATCATCAGAGATTGGTTATACTTGGTCTCCCTTATCCTATTTGTGTTTCTCAAACTCTGTGAATCTGTTAGTGAAATTTATATACAAGCATATGCTGCAGAACAGAACTGTTGTATACAGTTAAGAGGGAAGTAACCTAATTATTATTATTGCTTTTGAAGGGAGCTGGATGAAGGTTGGGGGAAAACACGTTCAGTATTGGGTTCATGTTTATGTTTGTATTCTCTTCACTGTGCAGTGCCCTTTATATTTAATTTAGAACAGTTTTTCAAATGGACTAAGTATCTGTCTACTGTAAAAAAGACTACAGAATCTGATATTTCTATAATGTATTGCAGTCTGTGAGTTCACCGGATGTTTTCTTTACCTGGTTGTTTGCACTGTTCTAATTTGTGAAAACATAGACTTCAGCACTATCAGTTTTAAGTTCACAGGAAAAAAATTGTATTAATATGCCATATAAATGTTCAGTTGAATTGATCTATAGAAGCTTTTTAACAGCAACTTTGTTCCTATAGTATTTTTCTTAAAAAGGAAGTGATCTAGGGCTGCTCAAGATTAACGTTCCTTCAGTGTCCAAAAATGCAAGTGGACTTTTAAGTGCATATGTCTAAATTCCTATTACTGTCATTGGATATCTGGGTCTTCCATTTTGTAACCATGCTTGTCTAGAGCAGTTGGGGATACTGTGGCATACCTGTGACATCTGCTGCAGCAGGGAGATATGACACAAGACCTAGCAGAGACCTAAACCCTTCCTGGCAGCAGCTGCCGACAAGGTGGATCCAGCAGGATCCCAGGCTTACTCAGGCTGCAGGGAACTTTCTTTGGGGCGTCTCCTGGACCAGCTTCCTGCTCACAAATGGGACAGCACATTGCTCAGCTGGGTCTTGGTAACCTCCAAGGGTGGAGACTGCACAGCTGGGCAGCTTGTTGCATCCCTGATGGGTGAAAAAGTTTTCACCCTTGCACCAGAAAATGGCGCTACATGTCTATGTGTTGACAGCTGAATCAAACTCTTAGTGAATATAATAAATGGAGCCTCTAAAGTCATTCAGCTGCTGACTGTTAACTGCTATAACTTTTGTGAGATCCCACATAAGTTTGCAGTCCTGTTTGCTGGTTTTGGGTACCCCAGGTGACCTATGAGTGCCATTTCAGAAGGACACAGTTCTCCTGTAGGTGGTACCTGCCAGCCTGATGTGGAAGCCTTGGCTGCCCTAGAGCACCTCAAATAGCACCAGGCATTTGTGATTAGGTAACTGAATCAACCCCCTGTTCACTGGAATGGGATCTTAGATCCCGGACCTATCTCTAGACAACTTCAGGTAGAAAAACACATATAGGCATCTTAATTTGAAGTTAAAGGGTGGAGTTAGCACTTACGTACTACACTACAGCACTGTTATTCTAAAAATTGCCCAACTTCAACGTATAACTAAGTATCCTGCAATTCAAAAAATTATTAGGACAACACATCTAAAATAATAGCCATTAAAAAGTATGTATAAAATTTAACTTTTACAGTAGGTAAACAGTGTCTCCTATTTTATGTGTTTTTTTTGGAAGGCCTAATGAGATGGTGCTAAAAGGTAAAGGAGTAAATTTTTCTCATGTCAAATTGGTGTACTGCTTTTTTAACTGCCCTAAAGTTTATGTTGGTAAACTGCCCTTAAAATACATTAGTAAAAGAAGTTGTACATCTTAATTATGGAAAAAATATTTTCTTATTGCTCATTTTTATGAAGTTAACTCCAGCACCCAACAGCAGATTATTTCTACCATACTGAAGGACTTTTTCTTTATTTGTTACTTGGTTTAGTTTTAAATACTGCTCCATTCATTTCATTTTGATATTAAAATCCCATTGATACCTGTCTACAAATTGTCATTATTAATATATATCTACCAGAGCATGTATCTCTGACACTTGCAAATATGTTAGGCAAAGACAATTTAACAGGCATTCTTAAAATGCTCAGCTAAGTTTATGTCTAGGGATGTAGTAGCTACCTATGTTGCCATTAAAGTCAATGGAGGTCTAACCAGTAATGTCACTGGAGTCTGGAGAGCAATTCAGCTCAAAGAAGGCAGACTTGTAGGTACCAGTTTCACAGAATCACAGAATTGCTTAGGTTGGAAGAGACCTTTAAGATCATATTGAGTCCAACCATCAACATAACACTGCCAAAACCACCACAAAACCATGTCCCTCAGCACCACATCTACCCATCTTTTAAATACCTTCAAGGATGGCTATTCCAGCGCTTCCTTAGGTAGCCTGTTCCAACACTTGGCAACCCTTTTGGTGAAGAAATTTTTTCTTCTGTCCGAGAAAGTTTAGTTGCCTACATAAAAAGCAATGGTGCATTTGAGATGCATTAGTGTCCAAAGCATCCTAAGGGAGCTGATAAATATGACATAAGTCCTATGGAAAGCCAGTGTCTTTCTGGAATGTGAGTAGGAACCCGGACAAGACACCCTTGGGTATCTCAAATATGACCAAATGTCTGTGTGCAGGTAATGAAATTGAGCTCCTGGTTGCTGGTCAGCTGAATCAAGCCTCCATCAATTGTCCTGACTAGACTTCTGGTGGCTGTAATAGGAGCTTAGTTACTTACGTGATTTTATTTCAAATTAATTCTGCCTTTATTTTCTATATGTACATACACACAGAGCTACCTCTGCTAAGCTGGTGGAGAAATTCCTTCTCTGGTACTACAGAAAGTAGAAAAAAAATAATTAGATACTAAATTTTTTTTCCCCTCTGGTATTTGATAACAGGGACAGGTAATAGTCGTGGTTGTTTAACATAAAATTTTAATTGTCACTGGTGGCTCTTTAGAGTGAAGTATTATGTTGATAACACATGAATTTGGAGAGTATTTTGTTCAGTTTTTTGTTTTTAAACAATATACAGATAATTGAGTATATTACTTGTGTGAGCCTGTGTACGTTTAAACAGACATTTTCTTTACTATTTTTTAAATTTAATTATTGTAGTACAAAAATATGACATACTTATTAGTTTTTATTCATTTTATCACATAATAGTTAACAGAAGCTATTCAAACATTTTGTCAGCTTGACTTCAACATCTGCTTGCTATAAAACATTGCTTCATTCTGTGTCTGTAATCAAATTCAGAGCAGTAACAAACAGGCTGTCTTTGAAGGAAATTTCTGCTGGAGCTTTCCTGTTTTCTTACAATATTCATACTGGGAAAGAATGTGGAAAAAAAGCATGGCTTGAAACCCAGATGCTAGCCATTGTAACTTCACGTCCAGTTTTTGTAATTTTCAGTTAATTATTACCATATTATTTTATATTTATATATTAATTAACATTTGCATTTGTTTTATGTGCTTTTATTTCTGGAATTATTCTTCAGATTTTCAGAATATTTTTGGTATCATACGTATTTTGAGTAAGGACATAAAGATTGAATCATATCTGATACTGCTGTACTCTGGAGTGCTTTGAAATAGTTTTCAGACTGTTAGTTGTACTAACAAGTAGACAATAGCAATTTGTTACTGTTTTATGCACTTCTTCAACCAGTAATTGCTGTTCTGATTCAAAGACAATTGTCTTTCTCTCTCTTCTCTTTTTGCAAACTGTTTGACAGCTGTCAATTGGAGGCAGCATAAGGGAAAATCAGATTGACAGCACTACTGTGTTTGAAACTGCTTTTAAGACTTTTTTTATGTTTTAAGACGTTAAGACTTGATCGTGTGTATTGGTTTTACATTTTACTTATATTAAAAAGGATAGTTTGCTATTTGAAATAATTTTAATTATGCAAAGGAAGGTCTTTTTTTTAAAAAAAAATATTGTATTTAACTGTCTTTTTTATTGTAAAGGGAGAAGTTGGACAGCCTGGATCTCCAGGCCTAGAAGGACATCGGGGAGAGCCTGTAAGTGATTAAATTGCTGACATTATCCTTATGTACTGATTTGTTTGGTTTTTGGGTTTTTTTAAGTTGATGGATGTTATACTTCATGTTTCATCCATGTTGATTTGAATTGATATGTCCATTTTTGTAAAAGCTCTTTTTTATTTTCTGGTGTTTAAATTTTGATTAAGCAAAAGAAATAAACAAGCCTCTTAAGTCAAAGATGCCTTAAAACAAAAGATTCTTAATTATACTGCTGTTACATACCAATTTGTATATATGTTATAAAATTGTCATGTTATTGACTTATTTTCTCTTGATGGGATGGTGTGGTTAGACGTTGACAGTTACTTAATGCGAGGAAAGATTCTGGGTGTTTTTAACTCTTGTTTCTGCAACATGGTGTAAGTTCTCTCATATACTTGTTAATTGCACTTTTACCATTTATTTTTTTCATTGTCTACCTCCCCCTCTCCTTTATCCACTTGTATTGGTCCTTTACTGCCTCGCATCTTGTTACACTGTCATATCTGATCTCTGTTCTTGCTTAGCTGGGGAACATGCTGCTGCATTTTTGTTTCGCTTGTTTCCACAGACATTGTTCCTCTACTGGTGTTCGGGCAACTCCTTCAGGGCAGCTCATTTTTCCTCCTCTTTATATGTGAAAGCTAGGCTTTGTCCTCCTTGTTTCTTTGTTTGGCTGTTTAAGGCCACCAGACTGCTTGAAGCGGAGGAGCCAAGATATCTGTAGAAATAGCTGAAAGCATTGAGTGCCGACAGAGTGCCAGCTGTCTTCAAACCATCAGTAATTCTTCTGTAGGCCAAGAGCAGTAAATGGAGCTCAGTTTGTGGAACAGTGCCTTCCAGATGAATTACATTCTGAATTACATTTTGAATTGTCAGATAAGGAGATACAGCTTTATAAATTCAGAAATTTTTGTGGTATTGAATGTAACGACAGGCAGTATGCGTTATATGATGCTGAATCTGGTAGAGTATTCTGATAACTAGGAGATGGAAATAACATTCCCAGCTGAAAAATGATCAAGATCTTTCATTAAGATTTTCTATATATTCACCAAAACCTCATAAAACACTGTGAGTAGACTGCAAAACACTGGGCAATCATTCCCAAGAGACTTTCTTCTCACTTGGTTGGCTTAAGTGAAGAATATACATAACTCCTCACTTGGCTCTATTTTTTCCTTTTCTTCTGCCCCGAATAAGTGTGAGAAGTACTAACCTTTTACAATCTACGGTATCTTCAGATGTAAGAGACTGAAAGTGAATGTTAATTAAAAACAATAAAATACAAGTAAAGAGGTCTTGGTATATTGTCAGTTAGAACACCATAACAAATGTGTTAAGATTATAACAAGACTTCTATTGTTGTCCCTAGCCTTGTTTTGTCTCTTTCCATTTTTAGAAAAAAAGTTAGTCATTGTGATTTTTTAAAAATTAATCTGAAAAATAGGAAGGAACAAGCATTTCTGACCTAGGGAAAACTAAGTATTTAATACTTCAACAGCTCTTTCTGATCTGATAGCTTTGATTAAGCCTGACCTATATGTACTAAAGAAATATATTTTGGTCTAAAATTAATATAAATGCTTCACAATATAACATTTTAAACAGCAATGTAAACTCATCACTTAAGTCCCATACTTTGGCTTTAAAGAGAAATGAAGAGATTTAGGTCATTAAAATCACTAAGAAGTCTTTTAAAATCACCATAAAATAATACAGAGAACGACTTCCAATAAATAAACAATTACAGAAGATTTGCACAGCCCTAACAGGGCAAGCCAGATTGCACTGTATGCTTCATTTATAATCAGTAGGGGAAGTGCAGAAAGTTTACATGCTGACCAGAAAACTGCCTCAAGGTAACCAGTAGGAAATGTAAGACACATAGTCATACTTGCTCCTCTGCCTCTACTGCTGGGGTGGCACCAGGCTGCGTGTGCAGACATGGTGCTCCCATCTATTTAGAGCCTGGAGGAGGAGCAAAGGGCATTTCTGTCCAGCAGCTTTGGGGTGAAAGTGTGTGCTTGGGCTGTGCAAAATGGAAGCTGTCCTCAGCCACGGGATTATGTGGGCTCCCCTGTTCACAGAATCACAGAATGGTTGGGGTAAATGTAGAGGGTAGCTGGCTTTCATCCAGCGGACAGAGAGCTGGATTGTGGAGGCTGTGAGGGATGTCGTGTGCAACTTACTGCCTCTGTTGTTCCTCCAGTGTGTATTTGATATATAATGCCTAAGTGACTCCTCTCTGCTCCTCTTCTGTACAATTCATAGTGCTCTTCTCTGATGGGATACCCTAGTAGTTAGGGCACTGATATGAAAAAGAAGGACTAAACTCTGCTGTACCCTCCCTGTGATAGCCAAATAGTCTGCCTAAGCTCAAGACAGGCCTTGGATATACTGTTGAAGCGGTATGACTCTGTATGGTTAACCACCCAGACGCAACTGTGGCCCTGGGACAGCTCAGCAGGTTGCATGGATACTCCACCCACACAAACATACATGGAAACAGTCTTTATTTCTTCCATTCAGCCACATTAGCGTTAGACATGGCCTCATTTGTTAAGCTGGTCTTTTTAAAAATAGCCATCTTATGATTCCTCTTGCTTTAGCAAATAAAAAGAGCACGGTTGTGAAATGAACGCATCTTGAGACAACATCTAAGAGGCAACTGGCTGGGATGGAGAACACAGCTGAACTGAACTCCCATTGCCTCTGCCCTCTGAGAGATGTGGTTGTTTTGTAGACAACGTGCTTTCTGGTATATTATTCCTCTTATTAATCCCCAAATTTATGAACAGGAAAAAGTAGGTTGTTAAGCAAAGTAAATAATTCCAAGTGATGTGGTTGTTTTCCCTCAATAGTACTATTGGGAACTTAAGTTAGCCAGGCCATCCCAGTCCTACCCACTCTGTGTAAGAGTAACGTTTCACAGTGTGGACAGAATAATTTAGATAGCATTTAGTAAAGCTAGTAATCAAGTTCATTTTACTGATGACAAAAATAGGCCATGCTGTCACATGAGTAGTTTAATAGCTAGTCATCCATCTTACAGATGACAGGCTGTTTTGATAAATATGGTTTTTTTGAGGGGCCAACTGTCTAAAGGGTAGAATTAATCAAGATTTATTTGAGCTTAATTTCAGCCTGGCTGTCCTTTTTAACATAGGTAGAGTTTTGTCAGAGTTTGATTCCAGTGAAAGCTGTGTTAGACTTCTCCTTGTGTTTACAATCATGCAGATGGGAACTCTGAAGTGGGTGCTTGTGGGTGAAGCTGGCAGGACATTTATAGCACTTTTCTAGGCCTAGCCTATGCTCTCCTGCCACAAGTAATATGTCTGAACATTTGCAACTGCTCATGTTTACTCTCCAGAAATCATATTTTTCAGAAATACAGCTGCAAACACTTAAAATGGTAGGGTTTGCCCTTAATATTTAGGTCACATCACAAGACCTCAGATGTTGCCTCATTTGTGCCAGCAATAGCAGCATAACATGACTTCCAGCTTCTGACCTGACTCCCACTGTTATACCTATTCTCCTGGTTTGTCTGTTGAGCTCTTATAACCGTATCAGGAATGCCAGATCTAAATCAATGCATTCTCTGAAAAATGTGTATCTTATGCTAGGGTATGGTAGCAGAATTCTTTTCGAAACCTGTTCAAGATAAACTAAGGATATAGAAATTGCCAAGAGAAGTTGCTATATTTTTCTCCATAAAGAAGAAATCTTTAAAATAGAACATAGAATTTGGTGTAGCCAGGTAGCCTGTATATTTGGAAAGAAAACCTAAAGTTAATGTAATTCTGCTGCATCTGTAGCCGTGCTGAGATTAATAGAAACAGGAACCAGGGAAAGAAAATTTCTGACTTTGTTACATGGTAGTATGCAGAACAAAATCTTTCGTGTGTTTTGTTTTAATTCTGTGTGCCATGTCATATTCCCCACTCTCCTTTGTTATACAGTTTTCCAGATCTCTTCCCTGTGAACAAATTGGCTTTACTGGAACCCTTAAGAGTGCAACATGTTGAGGCAAGGTGGCTTGTTAGTCTTCCTATGGCTTTCTTTGCATAGGAAACTATGAAAAAACCAGACACAAACCACAGAACTACTAGCAACTGTGTTATCTCTATACTGACAATGTACCTTAGAGATCCTGTTCTTGGAACAAATGCCTGGCAGCCAATCATAATATAGGAGATAATTATATTTACTGATTAAAATGTAAATGTGGCTGATTCTAATGAAATTTCTTTTTCTTCAGTACGGCTTTACACATATTATGTGAAATGACTGACTGTCATTTCATAAACTGACCTATAAATGAGCCAATATTTTGACAATGGATGAGATTCTGAAAAATGGTGTGTTGCCTATATTTACTTGCTGCAACAAAATTTTCTTTCACTTTAGTTGCACCCTTTTATGCCTCTAGCCATGTGAACATTCTCGTGAGAATCACTGAAAAGAGAAATATTAACATCACAACCACCATATTTGAGTGAAAAAATGTGAAATGAATGAATGCTGTGTAAAGAGGAACATCTTTTATAAGATTATCTAATACAGTTAGATTAGATGTGCAAATTTTAAGGTGTTCAAGACCCCCTTCAAGTCTACAACAGAATCAGAAAGTAATTTTAGCATGATTTCTGTACACTTAACTTGGCTAAGTTAGGTAGACCATATGAGAGGGAAAGTAGCTAGTTACCTGTGGAATAGGATGGTACTATGAATAATGGAAAACTTGGTAATTGTTTTGAACTATTCATGGAAGGAAATTTAAAATTCACAATCAAAACCCTTGCAATAGACAGTGGAGTGTAAGAGCGATGCTAGTCTGTTTGGGAAGAAAGCTACTATTCAACTTTAATAAAATAGTTCAAATATTGTGCTTTTAGTGGTCATATTTATCAACTGTATTTGCAGAGTTGTTTCTGGTAACAACCATATTTGAGAATGCAGCATCACGTGTGAATACTTTGTCAGTCCTCTCTTCCTATTTCTCAAATAGAAGGAGCAGCGCAGCGTGTTAGTGTTGACCGAATCAGATGATGACCACTGGCTAAGAGGAAGTGAAATACTTCCACCACATCTACACTCAGTGTGTTTTTCAGTGATCACAATGAGATGCTTTGCTTGATGCACTTTATATTGATGTTATTTTGGTTTGTACCAGTTGCAGCTAAAAAGATGCCATTTACTCAACATTTATGTTTTATATCTGCAGTTATATGCTGAGGTATGAAATACTTCAGTTAGAAACAAACCTAAAAACTTTGTAGTATATCTGTGCAATAGGCCTTGTGAAAAATTTCTTTCTGAAAGAGTTAGTTTATTTTTTAATACACCCAGTCTGATTATTGTTGTATTTCTGTTTTTAATCTCTCAGTAGATTGAGGCAGAAAAGTTCTATTGTATTTCCAGTGCTGCAAAGATCATCTGCTGTGTTGATTTAATACTTGCGAAAAAGTTTCGTAGAGTACTAAATACTCATTCCAGTTTTATATTGCCTTAAAGTAGACACTGCTATAAAATAGCACTCTCCTTATAAGTAATATATTTAGAAGAAATTATTTCCTGTCAGTCTTTAAGAGAAAAGTGAGGACACTCAGCGAACTGGTTGGTGTGAGTCTATCAAAATTCTTAGCTTCAAATCTAATATTCTTGCTTTTCCACTAGTTTGAGATGCCTCTATAGTAGCAGCTGAACTCTGAACACAGCGCCTGCTATTCAAAGGTGTCAGTATTACATTCATAAGGGAAGTAAGGACTAGTGTTTGCTCTGCAAATGATGTCTTGTGGGTCTCAAAAGAATACCTTATTTCTTTGTTGAAAATTCTGACTTTGACCTTTAAATACGTTTCTGTGTAAAGTGAAATGGTTATTCAGGTGGGTTGTTTTTCCCTACATAAACAGCTGATGCAGTAAGACTTTGGTAGGCATGTGCCTATTGTTATTTCTTTACAAGTAGGTTTGGTTAGTTGAATTAGTCTTTTAGTAATTGTTTCTTTATTTCTTCTTCTAATTTCTGAATTGTTGGAGTAGACAGGGTAGAGTCTTGATGATGACTTTCTGATTGCTGGAGCTACTATAACAGATGTTGTTAGTCTTGTTCCCGCTTGAGGACGGGGGAGTTGACAGCTTTGACAGCACAATACTTTCAGTAATCGTTCTTTAATTATACAGTGCTTGCTGTAAGCTCAACCACATTTTTTAGGCTGAATGCAGGTTTTCCTGTCAGTAATAACTTTTAGGTCCATTTCAGGTGTATATATTTTTAACAGGCTTTATTTGCAACCTAGGTTATCTTCTTCATTCTGACTGAGAAGTTACTTTAGCTAAATTCATTCCATACAACATTTTCAGCAGAGTTAATTGCTATTAAGAAGACAAATATGAGAATGGTGCTGTAAAGAAACAGGTAATTAAAGACTTCTGGAACTTCAGGCAGACTAGTCTATTATTCCCAGTTGACAAAAATGATATAAGACATGACAGCATAGTTGCTGATCCAGAGCATATTGAAGTCAATGGAAAGATTCCCATTGAATTCAGTCTGGACTGGGGCCACAATAAATGCTGTAATAAACTTGGACACACTGACCTAATGCAACTCGGAAAATAATGCCTACTTTTGTAAGTTGTAAAACTAACAGTTCTTTCCCATCTAATTCTCCCTTTCTGTGTGATCCTCATCAGTTCTGATGTTTAAATGTCTGTCCTCACACAATATGCAATTACATTAATTATATTAGCTTTCTATAATTATATAATATCATTTTTATTTTGTCTACAGAGACTTAGGAAATACTATTTTTAGATTTTTACAGTTAGTACCATTTCAAATTTGATAACTTTGGAAAATCAAGTAGAGAAAAGGTGGTATGCCTTGCTGCCACTTTTTTAGGTCTGTTTTATAAATGCAATGTTAACAAAGCCAGTTTCTTAAAAGATGTAAGGAAATACAAAAGGAGCTGTAGCTGAAAGCCTGTTATGGACATGAATGGCATTCGCTATAAATAGTTATAAACAGTACTCAGAGTAGTCTTGTTTTACGCTTCTGTGCTGCAGTGACTTTTTTATGGCTATGCTGGCACTTTTCTTACTAATTCATGTGTTGATAGAAGTTACATACCAGCATTCTTCTTCCATTGCAGGTGGTTTGTAAACGTAATGGTAGAAATACCTCTGACCGATATGTTGTGCCAATTTAAAATCTCCCTACTGACTTGCTGAGCCGTATTACAATAAGCAGATGCTTCTCATTTGTTAAAATGTCTCTTAATAATTTGTTAATCTTTTATAAATTAAAAAACCTGTTAAAACAGTGGGATTCTGAAAGAATTGTCCTGCAGCAAACACTTGAAGGTGCAGCTTTGTTAACGAGTGTGGTAACTATCTTCTAAACACAAAATTAGTGGTAGTGTTTATTTATTTGTATTCCATGAGTGATTCCTATGAACTAGTCCTGTTTATACACAGAACCAGAAACTCTTCTGAAGAGTGTAATTTCTTCTACGTGTTAAAATAATTTTGGAGATTTATTGGAAATTTTCATGTACAGACTTCGAATTTGAAATTGTATCTATTAGTTATCTGTACTAGTAAGTGAGCTTTAATTCCCAGAGGAAGTGCTTTGGCATAAGCTTATTCTGTCTGTAGAGTAAGAGTTGTGACACACATTGTTCTGCTTGTTTTTTCCCACTGATGAATGATCATATTCACTTCATACTGTAGCTTCAGCCTTCAGCTGTCATGTTCTCAGCTTGGCTAAGATGGATTCTAGAGATCCAGTATGAAACTTAAGAGTGAAGCAATTTTGCAATATGGATGTATATGGTACACATCAGATATCCCATCATGGTAATACTACTCAAAAATACTTTTGGCCATTTAAATGCTTGTGCATTTAGGGGACTGGAGACCTTCACATCAGTTGCAGAGACCGCAATACGCACATGCTTCAAAACATCACTACCTTTTTGCTTAGTATCAGAAAATAGATTTTCTTAGTATTAATATTACAGTGGGCCTTTCTTTAGAGATGGTTTATCACTATTTGAATGTTATAGCTATACAATTTGACTTTTAATGTATTTTTAAGTGGGAAAAAGTTTCTACACAGCAATAAAAGGAAGACGAGGGCCATCACCAGAAGGAAATGGGAGACCTGGTTATCCGGGATATAGAGAAGGCTGATGCACTCAGCAACTTCTTTTGCCTGCGTCTTCACCAGCAAGGGCTCTAGCCACACCACCCAAGTTGCAGAAGGCAAAGGCAAGGACTGGGAGAATAAAGTACCACCCACTGTAGGAGAAGATCAAATCCAAGACCGTCTAACAAACGTGAAGGGGATTCACGTTTCATGGGACCTGATGAGATGCACCCGCAGGTCCTGAGGGAACTGGCGGATGAAGTTGCCAAGCCACTATCCATCATCTTTGAGAAGTTGTGGCAGTCCGGTGAAGTTCCCACTGGCTGGAAAAGGGGAAACATAATGCCCATTTTTAAAAAGGGGAAAAAAGGAAGACCCAGGGAACTACAGGACAGTCAGTCTCACCTCTGTGCCTGGCAAGATCATGGAGCTTAAGTGTTTAATTTAATTTGATCTAATACTTTCTAGGCATAATGCATTAATTCACCCTGCGAAGAAGAGAATAACCTTTTGAAATAATCTTGAAAGTTATATAGTAAAGCTGGTATAAAATAGGTATGCCTTAAGTTGTTAACATTTACATCCTTTTACATGTGATATTTAAAAAAGGACTCATTTGCATTCCTTTGGATCCACCTGATGTCAATAATATTACTTAGGGCATTCCTGAACTTGTGCGCTAATTTCATACATCCAAGAAAGGCTTTTCTGAAGCAGGAGATGCTTAAAGAGAATGTTTGGAGATACATGTTGTGTATTGGGCTGACGTCTGCCATTTTAGTGCCAGGAAAGTTGGGTGTTTATACTTCCAGTAGGCAATGTTTTACATGTGCTGTTTGATCTTGAAACAGCAACATCTCTGCGTTATTCTTGCTTTGCAGTTTTTTCTTAACTCCCACATTTTTCAAGGAACACTTCAAGACACTGTCAAATCTTTCAGTAATATAGATAACACATTGGAAATTACATCTTTAACAGAATGGATTTTGTATATTCCTCAACAGAAACATTATGCCTAGGATAAGAAAAATAAATGCATAGTGAAATACTTACAAATTTGAATGAACGTCTGACAGCCAAAATACCTGACAGTCCCTACTTAGTGGCAGTATCATCATATGATTTTTGCCTAATTTAATCATATATGCATCACCTTTTAACCAAAATATGATGAGATAACAAAATAAGATATTTCAAATCATTGAAGTACATCTTTGCAGTTTATTGGGAAGAAAGAGGAAAAAAATGACAAAAAGTTCTTTTGTAAAGGAGAAAATATTTGACAGCTGGTGGAGTAAGCATCCCATTTGTGGATTGTGGCAGAGAAGTTACAGGTAAGTAATATGCAACATATTTTCTTCTCTTTGTGTTTAAATATTTTGCAGCAATGCCGGCTTTATTATTTGTGTGTTTGTCTGTGCTAATTTTCTGCTCTCACACATATTACAGAGGTAGGATATATAATACCTCAGTTTCTAGTATCTTTACTAATGGAATTAAAAATAGATTTAAAAAATATTTTTAGTAGCACTAAATGGTCATTTAGGCAGTACATTTTATGCAAATATACAGTGCATGGAACATACTAATTTAGTTTACCAGATTATAAATAAGGATGTCACTTTTGCATTGCTTTCATCTGTAATTCATAGCAATCATGTTCAAGATTATTGCTCAGCAGCTGTGTTCAATCACACAGAAAGTGTCATGTACGTTAAACTATGTTAGACTGCAAAATGCATGAATATGTAGTTAATACGTGCCTGTCATAAGTGGCAAGTCACCAAACACTGTGCTTACTGTGTTCTTTCATTTTGTCATGTCTCAGAAGCAAGCTACAGAAAATCAAGATGGATCTGGATTTTTTGGCATTGTTTTAATGTATGCTGCAAAATGGAAATTTGTTGAATCTTTAAATATCTGCCAGACAATAAAGTTTTAGCTCTAAGATTATCAGTTATAGTGAATGAAAGCAGAGTGTGTGTAGGATTTTTTTTCCCCCTTTTATGGTGTAAATGCAAAATGCAGACCAAGGTTTTTAAACTGTATGTTGGTAATTCCACGTAGTCACGGGCGATGCTTTAGGAGCTAATGCTTCACAATGCAATTTCTATTTGTCTGTGCAATTTCATATTTCATTTTTAGGCACACACACATTGTCAGTTGTCACTGGTTTGTATCATTGCATTTTGACTTAACAGTAATATGAAGTGTGATTTGAATCTTGGTGTGGCTCAAGGACAAATTCCTGGATGTATTCAGAGGTTGCTCCGTAAAGCACAGGGACGTGGTGTTTCAGGTTTCTAGGGAAAGCACCTTCTTCTTGGTATGAATTGTGTCTCTGTTAATGTTCGTGGTAGAGAATACTCAAGAGATATCTGAATGCCTTTAACACATCCCCTAAATATTTCTGTCTTCCTTTCCTAATACACTATGAACCCTAGGAATTAGCATTTTGATTTACAGATTAGGTAAATATCTGCTGGAGTTTCCAGTGACTCTGGAGCCCAAAGAGAAACTTCCCTCAGCTGATTGCTATACTTGGAAACTAAACATATGCAGTAGGCTATGAATGAAGAGGACACTCAGTTAGAATGTAGCAGCCATAAATATTTATTATTTCAGTTGATTTAATTTACACATTGCTGTTCTGTGATTCTCAACATGTTTATGGTGAGTTACTTAACCACAAGTAGGAAGAGAATTGCCAGAAGGATGTTTCACTTCTCTTCTGATCCAACTTAGGCAGGGTGGTAACAGGAGAGCGAGTTTTCTCGCTAGTCATCATTCTTCTTCAACATATGGGACAAAAGATTTACTGTACCTATGTCCCCACAAAGTCTAAGTTACAGCCTTCTTGGGAACTGTGATCAGGATGGTGATATGAAGCTGTAACTCCTTCAGCAAGTGCTGCATGTGGGCATCTAATCTACAGTCTATACTCTGATAATTTTTCGGAATGGTTTTCATTTCAGCTCATGTAGTCAAGTAGACGTATTTAGTCCATCTCTGTGTTACGGTTCTTCTCTGGTATGAAGCCTATATCTGCATAGGATTATTCATCCCATCATGAGATACTTATCTAAAATAGAAGGGGTCATTTTCTTCTGAAGTTGCCCGTTTCTTTAGATGGATTTTTGGATTAGTTGAATTGAACCCTTCCAGAAAAAGTGGAAGAGAAAAATAAGCAAACAACTTAAAGCAGGACTTCGTTATTTTTGTGTTCAAGTGGTAGCTGGGCTGTCAGAGTAATTAGTTTCTCATCATGTTTCTTCCACGTGTCCTTCACAATCAATAGCATTACATTAGTTTTGTGCGGTATGCTCAGTTAGGGTCATGCCAGTTGTTCAAGATAGATTGTCACATGTGTTGTAGTGTAGAAATAGGAAAAGATACAATGAAATTAAATAAGAGAGATCTGCAGTATTTGTGAGCCTTAAGAATCCTTTCATCAGAGAATCCACATTAGTATTGCTTATACTCAATATTCTTCCTATAAAGCAGGTGATAAAGATGGTTTTGTAACTGAGGTCAGTTGGTTCACCTCCGTTCAGGAAGCAATGAAGACAGTCCCTGCCCACAAAGAGGAAATGGAGAAATTGATACTCATGTCTCAGACACTCAAGTAGAGACAGTGTTAGCAAATTTGGGGAAATTTGGTGCAGTTAGTGTTTTCATTTGTGTAATCTTTACGTAATAAAATTACAGTGAATTGAAGCTATGGAAGGTTTTGTCTGGATACAGGCTGGCTTCCCATCCATAATGAAACACAAAACTGAACAATCCTTAATTGACGTGAATTTAAATCCAATTGTAAGGTTTAATTAATGTTGCTGGTAAGGTTAAAATGTCATCATGGTATGAGACTTTTCCTTCCTAAACTGAAAAAAATAACCATGATAAAAATACATATTTTTTCATTTGTAGCACATGTTGTTGAATGGAACTCTTCATTATTATGTATGTTACAACCAGCATTTGGGATAATTTAAAAATACTGTATATTTGTGCTTAGCCATTGTTCTAAAACAATTATGTATCACAAATCAAATAGTACTCGGGACTAATAAAGCACAAGGAAGGCAGTGCTTATGGGATCCTGTTCTTAGGTCAGTCTTTAAAAAAAAGACTTCAGGATTTTGACACATTTTACTCATATTGGACCAATATGGAATAAAGTACTACAGGACCAGCAAAATCAAGGTTATTAGATCCACTAAGACCATGAATAAAGACATGTACTATAGAAATATTTAAAAAATTAAGAAACAATCTTTGACTCTTATTGTGCAAATTAATTTTTGCATTAGTAATTAAATTTAGCCTTAGTGATTGCTACGTGAGGAAAGGTGTGATTTTCCTTCTTTGTACTCTGGAAGGGTTTGATCCCAGTCTCTGCGGCAACTGTTCTTAGCTATTTCTTAAACAGATAAGAACTGCCAAGCAGACTCAGACTGAAGGAATTATCGCAGAACTTTTTCTCTGACAATGGATAGGAATACGTAGAAAAAAATTTTTTTCACCTGTTATTTACTGCCAGATTCTGTCTGTCAGAGATTTTGGGACTTCCTTAGCCAAAAATGCATGCTGGCCCATCCTACTTAATAGCCAGCAATGGACCAATTTTCTAGCAATTTTACAGTCCTTTCTGGAACACAGTTTTACAGTTTTCATTTGCTACATCCTGTGACAAATTTCACAGTGTGCACCATATGGAAAAACCGCATGATTTGCTGTTAAACCTACTCATTGCTAATTTAACTGAGTGGCTCCTTATTACAGGAAAAGGGGGATGGCTGAAAATCGTGGCCTTCCACATGAGTGTGACCTGTGCGAACAGAACTGCGATTCTTGTAGTGTCAGACAGCTTGAGTGTGTTGGGTGTGAAGAGCAGAGCAGCAGTCAGTGGTCTTCAAGGAGGCTCTACTGTCCTCAGCTTGCCCTCTCTTATGTGTGCAAGTTGCTCAAATTGTGTGCGTGTTATTTTTTTCCATAAGTTAAGTAGTGGAGAAATTTAAAAACGTTTTGAAGGCATGTAGCTGCTTGAATATCAGTGTGTTTACGTGTAAATGTCAAACATGGGTCAGTTTGTCAGCTGTTAGAAATCAGCGTAAACTTTTTAAGACAGATTGGAGGGTGGTTTGCACAGTCTGTCAGGCTGGTGCCTGGCATGACAGGCAGAGGGAGGGCATTGCAGTGTCACCTGCAGGGCTGGGGATTTTGGTTTTGTCTGGCCACCTTTGGATCCACAAAGATTTCACAAGTCCAATACTCTTATTATTCTGAAGGGTATTTACAAGAAACAGTGACACCAGTTTCAGCCTGTGTCAGGATATACACAGTTTTAATTTTCTGTTAGTATTTCCAGCTTTCAGATTAGTTTTCCAAGGTCTGTATTGTTGGCAATGCAACAGGGGTCACTGTGTTCCACATTTAATATATGTGTGTTTTATTTTTAATAACTGATTTGCCAAAAAAAAAAAAAAAAGTGTTTGCAAACTCTGGTCTTATAAATGCAAAGATCTTGGTAATGCTTTTTCCTTTCCTGCATTTAATTTAAAGCTGCTATGCTAGTCCAGTGGGTGCTCATTATGTCTGTGGGAATGCTTCTTTGTATTTGGCCCATTTTTCTTTGTCATCAATTCCAGCTACTCAGTGGTAGCAGATGCAGCTTCATTGAATTTCTTTTACATACATTTTGCTGCTTTCCCCAGTAGAAAGTTTTATCCATTATCCAAATTGGGTTTGTGTCTTTCATTCTACTAGGATTATCAAGGATTTGGTGTAATCTTCTAAAAAGTATCTTGACTGTTGTACTTTTATCCAAATTATGGCTTGACTTGTACTTTTCTACATCCTTCCCGTAACTCTCTCATGTATCATCAAATATGCGTTTTCAAGTAAGGATCAGTACTACATAAACAGTTGTATTTTTCAGGTGTTTAAAGGGATCATGGGAACATTTGGGTGGATAAGTATCTTTTGTGAATCTTGTTCTATTGCTGTAATTCATGTAATGTCCTCTAGTGTCTTCCCAGAATCAGAATTGCATATTTTTCGGAGTGGAAGAAGCCATTTGACTGAAACATGATTGAGAACTCATATACACTAGAGGAACTATCTTTTTATCAGTAGTCATGACTTTTAACTGTTTTAAACCTGATCCTTCAGCTGACCCTGATTAACAGTTACCCTGTAGAAGAAAGAGTAGGTCAAAATTAACACCATTCTGGCAGTCTTCTTAAAAACCCTATGGACTTTTTAAGACTGAATTTCTGATTACAGTTTCTCAGTGCCTTGCTGGAGTCTTCTGTGAAGCTTGTGCCACTGCCTGAGTTATGAATGATCATTAGGGATACAGTTTGAATTTTTGTTGTGTAAACGGGTAACAGCTTAGAACGTGACCATCTTTTAACAAAGGTCTATAAATGTTACTCAGTGGATCATTTTTTTTTAAATAAATATAATTTAAACAATGTAGAATTACAGCAAAATAACCTCACTGACCATCTTCATAGAAAATAGATTATGAAAGCAGATACTATCTTAAGGCATAAAATAAAACATAGTATTTGCCAATATTCAACAACAGTAGTAGAGAAGCTGGTAGATTTTCCCCCCACCCCAGATAATGACCTCTGAAACAAAGGGTCTATGTTTACCTTACATATTACTACTTTTTCATTTTTCAGGAGGTCTCATTGTTTAAACTGGAAGTATTGTTTTAACATAGCTTTTAAAATTATGATCATTTTTAGTTGAGAAAAATGATATTATTTCATGTGTTTTTGTCTTGATGTTGAAAGAAGAATATAGTTTGAAAAGCTGTTCCATAGTGATTTGTCCTAGACAGTATTTGTCAAATGTTTGACACATTACAAAATAAGTCCAGATGTACTGTACTCAGTGAGGAGCCTGTTTAAAACAGTATGTCGAAAGACCATAGTTTTGTATACCTACCCTAAGAAAATAAGATAATAATAAGATAATTATACTAATGTTCTCTCCATCTTCTTGGGGAATTGACTGCAAAACAGTTTACTCATAACAGAGAAGATTTTGGAAATATTCTGTAATTTTGCATCTTCCAGAGACAGGATCTTACGATAATGAATATGCTATCTGTAGTCTAGAAACTCCTACTTTCCATACTAGGACTATCAGCAAGTAGTGAATAATGAAGTCCTACCAAGCATTGAAGAGACAGGGAATATTAAAGACAGTGGCAGAAAATAAAGAAAAGAATAGGCTAATAGATACTCTTTTTAGGAGTAAAATAGGTTTTGGTTTGTTTTGTTCTGGAAAAAGTTTTTATGCATGGTTTCTTCTGCTGTTCACAAGCATAAAGTTAAGCATGAGGGAGATACAAATAATCCATAATACTAGTCAGAAAGAGCGAGGAAAATATTTTGAGAAATGTAGTTTGTGGCTTAAGTAAAAAATGCTTACACCTAGTTGATCTGTATACAAGGCCTCAGGCAATTTACTTAATGGATTTTTTTGTGGGGCTGCATGGAAAAAAATCCAACTGTTTAATATCATCCAAAACAAAAATAGACACTTTGTGATTAATGAAAGCTACAGGAAAGATTTTCCAGCGATTGCGAAAGCATGTTCCTTTTACAGTTAAATCCATGGTATCTGCCAGGTATTATCAAAGAATAGAAGATCTATTTAAATTACTAAAACTAGGAGAAAAATAGAATGTTTATACAGCATTGTATAAGTGTCATCATTGAAGCTCATCATCACAATAGAAACAAGTTCGTGCTTTTGGGTGTTCTGAAGTCCCAGCTTGGGGGGCTGGAGCTGAGGAAGACTGCGTCAGGGGATTTAGTTGCATACCCAGATGAGCTTCATTCTGTGATCAAGCTGTGAGACCCATGGCTAAGCATTTTTATTTCTTGCAAGTAAAGCATACCCATAGCTCCTATTACCTTTAGATAGCCTAGTTTATACTTAATGTGTCATATGATTCCTGGCAAACGTGAAGACTTTGTCAGAAGCTTTTGCTATCTGAACCTATAGAGACCTGTCACACCAGGCAAACAAGCAAATAAAAGGGGGAAAAAAAATAATAAATTTTGTTCCAGACATCGAGGTGTGTGGGATTTGGTCATCTAGGCATTAGCACTGATCTATGAGGGCAACATCTGGCATGTACAACTCAGTTCTTAGAGGAGGCTGCCATCTTTTTCAAAGAGTAGATCAGCTGCCGTCAGTGACACCGGAGATAATTTCAGTTACCTTCATGGCATTTAGATGTCACTTTAGGTCCTGGGGTTAGCCTGCAGAGCCTTCCCAGGTCTGTAAAAAGAGCTTAGAAAGCTGACAGGTACACATAGGTAACACGGAGTGCGAGATAAATTACTAAACAGGCAAAGGAGGCTGAATAAAGGGTAAAGACGGCAGTGTCTCAATAAAGAAAAAAATCTTGGTTAGTTGACAGACTGATAGATGATCACATTAGGTTTTAGCACAAACTCAGCAGTGTGTGATAAACTGCAGTTGAGAATCTTTAGAATAGACACGTTTTTAAACCAAGGAATTTGCTTTACAAGGCTATCTTGCTGGCTTTAAATTTTGTGTGATTATAGCACTTGCTGCTTAAGGCTAAAATAATGAATAATATTATAGGCATTTATAGGATAAGGGAAGACTTCCCATTTAAGGGAAAATTTCAGAGAAAGGAGGAAAGCATTTGAATGAAATGAAGGTAGTTGAGAAAGTCAGATTGATGATGCTGAAAGAGCTAAGGCAGTGGTAACGCTTGCAATAACCTTCATTTTTAAGTATGAAGAAACACTGAATAAACCTTATGCGAAATTTGATATAAAAGAAGAAGGGGAACAAATTAACTGATTCTGAAGTGTAAGATGGTCTACCTCATGTAAGGACAGAAAGCCCAGTGGATGCTTTGATTTTTAGCTATGCAAGTTAGAAATGGAATGCTATGCTTTATTGGTGTTATAACTGCATATATGATAAATACAAACCATTTAAAATATTTTTTCTGTAAAGACAAAGAAAAGAAAATCTAGAATTACAACCCCTTTTTCTTATTTCGTATGAACAAAACCTTGCTTGATAGCTTTGCAAAGGACATCCCCAAAGGCAATTTTTTTCCGTAGGCCAGTGAATCATGAATTATTCCATAGCATTGATTCTGTTACTCCCAGTGGGTGGCAGTTTTCCCATTTGTAGTAGTTCCAAACATTGTGTTTCCCTTAGTGGCAGAAAAATTGCATGATGAATCTGTTTCATATTAAGTTTTGATTAAACACAGGCATTTGTGATAATTTTAGTTTCGGTATACTCTTCCCCAAAATTACATTTTTATCTTACAAATGGAGTAAAACTAATTGCTTCATCTCATGCTTTAAAGTAAGAATACATTTATTGATAATTAAAGTTTCTTTGATATTTTAGTGTTATGTCACCCTATTAAACATAACTTCTTATTAAAAGTGCCTTATTACTCATGGTGGACAAAAAAATGCTCAGATTCTGAGGATTTGTACTGCATGTGAGATCCCACATGTTTTAGGAACAAGATGCATTTCCAAAGCTTGGTTTGGCTTTTGACCTAGAAGTTAGGGAAGAAACCCAGGATATCTAAACTACTTTTTAACCTTGTCTTCCGGGAAAGCGCAAATAATTTTAATTGACATAGCAAGGGATTATCCATGTAAAAGGAAGTAATAGATTGGGAATAGATAATGACAAGGAAACCAAATTTAGTTTTTTAGGCATCCTGGAGCTCATCCTACAGAAATTAGTCTTTGTGATTACAGAACCATGGAGGCTATACAGAAAAATAACTCTCGTGGGAAAAACTCATTCTTTATGACCAAATTAGCCACTTCATTCTCCTTCTTTTGTGCCAACTGACATGTGGAGAATAACTGAAAATCTCCACCCCATGTATTCTGGGAATCACTCACGTTAGTAGACATGATAGATTCATTCTTAGCTGAGTGAGTGTCAATGAGCCATAAGAGAATTTTAAGGGTCTGGACCAGCTCCCACCGAAATAAGAGCCCAAGTTCTGTGCACTTCAGTAGTGCAGAGTTAATCAGAAAAAAAAAAAAGGAAAAAGTAAAAGGAAATATGACTTAGTTTTACAACTGTTGTTGTCTGAGTTTTGTCCTTCTTTGCCACTGATATAAAGGTAAAGTTAAATATCTTGTATTCGCAATTTCTTTTAGCCAAAAAAGTTCAGCACACCTCAGCAGGACATTGTGTTTCTTCTTTTAGGCATGCTGGTATAATTGTAAATCATTCACTGTGTTTGATAGGTGTGTGGAACCATCTTCTCTCAGCCCTGCAGATAGCTTAGAAATGTAACCATGGAAGGCTTTGCTACATCCATTCAGTATGAGAAGGTTACTGCCTAGTGGGAGGTTTTTTCAGCATATATGAAACTCTGTTTTGTATTACATGTACAGATACATATAGTTTAGCTTTATATTTTACAGCTACAGAAATTAACTGTTAAATAATTATACTGAGAAGTCATGCACAGGTCTGGAGGTTTCTAAATTTGGTGATAAATATGCCTTATGTATAATCTCTTTATTTGTGCAAAAGATCTAAAATAGTTTTGGACTAAAGTTTAGCAAGAAGAGTTATGTTACACAATGTGAGTACAAGTCTCAGAATGAGGCATTGTTTTCCACTTCTTTTTATTGTATTCTTTGGTCTCTTCTTTTAATCGTAGACACAGTGGAATTTTGATGACCTGTAAAATACTCAGGATGACACTGTTAACTCATGTGCCATTGACCAATGAACTGTTTCTGCTTGATGGGGTCATTATTAACTAGAAGCTGGGTGTAAACTGCAAAACAATGAAACTCTCTTTTCCAAGCCAGCATTGCACAGATGTAATCCATATGGAAACTATCAGGTTATTCCTGGTTGTTACATTCATATTAATTTTTTTCCCCACAAAATGCATTTCTTTTGGTGGTGTTTAGATTAAAGCATAAACTCTTTAAGCCAAATCCTTAACGCAGATTAATGATGATACAAGTAAGAACAGTGTCTGTCCAATAAATTTGAATAGTTTTACTTGAGAGAAAAAAAAATAGATTAACTGAATGTAGACTACAGTTTTAAGTGTATATGGAATTTTGTTTTAAAACTGAATTATGTTCAGCTAAATGATCACTAAGAAAACTGTGAGATATACTCTAGAGCTAAAATGAGCAACGATGCTGAGGAAATGGCAAAGATCTTCAGGTATTTATGGAGGTGGAAGCTAGCATACATCAAATATAGCTATCTCCTGTGTTATGTTACAATCACTGTATTTTAGATAGGAAAATGGGATTTGTCGTACTCATGGTCCTATTGACCAGGACTTTTGCTCTATCCTATGTGGGAAATCTTATGGATAATGAAAAGTGGTTTCTTTCTGTGTCTCTCGGGGTTTTCAGTAAAGCATTGCAGCCTTTGGTGGGCAACTAGGAGCATGTGTGTGAGCCTGGCCAGCAGGAGACATGAACTCCTGGCATGAAAGCACTGGGGAGCGACTGAACATTAGCATTGCACTGTATCCCCAGATGAAGTATTTTACATGATTCCAGCTGAAGCTCTTTCCTCTCGTGTTTTTCTAATTTTCTATTTCCTGCCCATATTTTGAACCCAAATCATACAGCAAATGTTAAATTTATGAGGACATGAAGGGGTGAGGGTTATGTATTATTTTCTGGAGAAACTATTCTATATGTTTAAAAGGTTTTTTTCTTTCCCCTCAGGGAATTCCTGGAATCCCTGGAAATCAAGGAGCAAAAGGACAAAAGGTATTATTAATAGTTCAAAACACACTTAAAACTTTGCCTATATGTACCCATTCTGAAGTAAAGGTTCAGTCTGTGCTCAGAGGAGAGTTTTCATAGATTTTATCAAATCATGCTGCAAATGAATGGAGACATGCTCCAAATTCTTTGTGGCATGTTTGAAAATCTCTCATTAGGTTTTACTTCAACTATTCCAGAAGGAGTGAATAATTTAAAAGTAACAAAGTTAATTTCTTAATACTTTGAGAAATAATCCTAAGTAAATAAATGTGCATAATTAAATAATATTTAACTAATTTGTTAACTATACATACATTAATCACAGAATTCCTCTCTTTATGTTAAAAATATAGGGTGAAATTGGACCACCGGGTCAACCAGGAGCAAAAGGGTCACCAGGCGATACTGTAAGTTTGCAAAATTATGTTATTATGAACCGATAATTGTGATGCTGGCATTCTCTACCTGTAACAAGCAAACAAGCAATGGCAGATAACAGCAGCAACCTAGCATTTTCAGGTTGGCAAATACAATCAGACTAAGTCTAATCTCTGAATTCCCCCCAAAATGCTGATGACACAAAACTGGGAGGAGCAGCTGACACAGCAGAAGGCTGTGCGGCCATTCAGCAAGACCTGGACAGGCTGGAGAGTTGGGCAGAGAGGAGCCTAATGAAGTTCAAAAAGGGCAAGTGTAGGGTCCTGCACCTGGGGAGGAATAACCCCATGCACCAGGACAGGTTAAGGGTTCACTGGCTGGAAAGCGGCTCTGCAGAGAGGGACCTGGGATTCCTGGTGGACAAGAAGATGATCCTGAGCCAACAATGTGCCCTTGTGGCTAAGAAAGCCAGTGGTCTCCTGGGATGCATTAAAAACAGCATGGCCAGCAGGCCGAGGAAGGTCATCTTCCCCCTCTACTCTGCCCTGGTGAAGCCACATCTGGAGTACTGTGTCCAGTTCTGGGCTCCCCAGTTCAAGAAAGACAAGGAACTACTGGAAAGAGACCAGTGGAGGGCTACAAAGATGATCAAGAGACTGGCGAACCTCTCGTATGAGGAAAGACTGAAACCTGGGTCTCTTTAATCTGGAGAAGATTGAGAGAGGATCTTATCAATGCTTATCAATATCTAAAGGGTGAGTGTCAAGAGGATGGGCCAGACTCTTTTTAGTGGTGCTCAGCAACAGGACAAGGGGCAACAGGCACAAACAGGAACATAGAAAATTCCATGTTAACATGAGGAAAAACTTTTTTGCTTTGAGGCTGACAGAGCACTGGAACAGGCTGCGCAGAGAGGTTGTGGAGTCTNGATTGAGAGAGGATCTTATCAATGCTTATCAATATCTAAAGGGTGAGTGTCAAGAGGATGGGCCAGACTCTTTTTAGTGGTGCTCAGCAACAGGACAAGGGGCAACAGGCACAAACAGGAACATAGAAAATTCCATGTTAACATGAGGAAAAACTTTTTTGCTTTGAGGCTGACAGAGCACTGGAACAGGCTGCGCAGAGAGGTTGTGGAGTCTCCTTCTCTGCAGATACTCAAAACCTGCCTGGATGCAATCCTGTGCAACCTGCAACAGGTGAACTTGCTCTGGCAGGGGGATTGTACTAGATGACCCCCTACCCCTACCATTCTGTAATTGTGTGAATATATTATATACCCACGTTTCTTTTACAATTGGTGATATCCTGACTGTAATTAGTTTTTGAAGATGAATTTCAGGATGCTTTTGTGATAGTGCTCTTTTGACAAAGACTGTGAGAATAGCTGAGATCAGTGAATTCCCAAAATGCCTAAAGAAAGATTTTTATTTTGGAATCTAGAAAACTGAAAAGAATTCATTCTTTTTGGATAGTCCAGCTTATCACATCTTTGTTAATGTCTGAGTAAAGCATGTTCTTTATAATTCTTTAGAAATCACAGTAGTAAAATAATTGTTCTGAAGGTTGGTGCAAGTATACATAGACTTTAAAAAATTGAAATTTTAAAGGCAAAAGCGGCAGCTGCTTAAAACTAGTTAGAGATCTTTCATTAATTGGTAGGAATTTCATCATTGGTTGAACATATGCTGCCTTAAAAATAATTATATTTTCTATTGAAAAGTTCAACAACGTTTACATGGTTCCATTATTAATCATCCTCACTGTGAACATGTCTTTTTGCAGTTTTCATTTTGTACTTGAGAAATTTTATGTTCTTTGCCAATATATTTTCTCTTCTTTGCTGACTAAAATGCTTCTGACATTCCTGAGAGATACATGGCTTAACATCATAAATAAGGTTTTTGCTGTGACTTTTTATTTGTTAAAGAACCTATGTTTCACCCTGTATTCAACATCAGGCAGATCAATATAGGCTGTTACTGCTAGAATGAAGTAAATACTGTAGAGAATTAAGTACAGAATTAAGACTGATGCTATTATCTCTATGAACAGTGGTGCACTAAATGACTAAAAAGTTCTAACCTTCTAAGAAATTTGTTTATTTTTAGTGTATATTGCCATATGGTAGTATAAAAAATTTTATGCAGTTGTATTCAGGCTACAGAATTAGTAACACTTGTCAGGGAAAAAATAGTTAACACTTCTTGATTTATAGCTGAATGGCATATGCAGATATTTTAATGTGTGCCAACAATGTGAAGAAGATCACTCACTTTTTTCTTGCCTTGTTGCCTCATCTTGGGATTCACTATATGTTGTGCATGTAACGGGCTTGTCCATGGCCAGTACAAATAGAAGAAACTTCAGTTTCTTAGGAAGCCAAGAAAGCAGTTCAGTGAAAATATTTAATTGCGAAATTTCAGCATTTCTGTAGTGTTATTACTGGGATGAATATGCTTATATGGAAAACTGTAAGATACTGCTTAATTTCACTAGCTTGGAAAATGCATTTGAGTATACATAATCACCAAGTCCAACTCTGTGGTTTTGATTTTGATAGTGATCAGTTTTCTAATATCTGAAGTGAGAAGTATCAGATTGTTATAAATGCTTTGATAGCATTGCTTTGATAAATAGGATACTAACATATAAACACTTTTTTACAAAAATTAATCTCAGAGCAATAATTCTCTTGCTAGTTCTGTCTGAAATGGAAGGGTAAAAGGAAGTAGTAAATGAAGTTATCTGGACAAATTTGAGGGATTTGAATAGCAACAAGAAGGAAGTGCTCTGTACAGAGCTTCAGCAAAATCATTAGAAATAAGCAGATAGTGTTCATGAAGCAGAAGAAGAAACTGAGAAGCTTAGGTAGTGATGCCTGCATTGTAGGTACAAATGGCACTGACCATTTTATTCCTAAATAGGGAAGCTATGCTTAGAAGTCACAATATTCCGTCTATCAGCAGCAAAAGACAAGGCTATGCAAATGTAAGTTTTTAGCCTGGCAGCATATTTGAAGTGTGGAAGTTGCAGGTGAAAGCTGTGAACTGTTCTCTCTGCTGCCCTTGCTGTTACATTAAGCCTCTTGATATTTTGGCAACAGGTGAGAGAACATTGATATAGATTCTTGGATTTTGGTGATGGTTAACAGTCTGTATTGTTGAGTTTCATAACTTATCTGTGTCTCAGTTTATCTACCCAATCTCTTTTTAAGGTCTTTCCCTATGAAAATACTTCGTCAGTAGAGAACTTTGTCTTGACATCCAGCCGTCAGGCTGGATTTCATCTATTCCAAAAGCCAAAAGGGTTTCAGATGCCTTTTTGCAGCGTTAAAAGTAGAAGAAAGGAAGAGGACTCATTCTGAACTTAAAGAAATCCATATTTACATCTGTAAGGTCAAATACAGGACAGTCAGTGACTCCCTAAAAGGGGCTTGATGTTCATTCCTCAGGCATCAGGATGCCTACTGTCACACTGCTAAGGCCATCTTACTGTCAGTATCTACCTTGCATTGCAGGACAGGAATAATCTTTTCAGGGACCTTTCTTTTCTGCTCTCATTGACTCCAGTGGTGTTTATCCAGGTTGTTGTTTAACTTGTGCCTCATTTTGGTGGGTGACAGGAACCTTGAAGAAAGAGGATGCCAAGGATCTCAGTGTGGACCTTTTGATCCTCTGTCTTTTTTGCTGAATCTCTCTAAAATCCTAGTGAAGGTTACCATCTTCTAGAGTACATAAAGGCAGACCTGATACCAAAATTACTGGGGCTTACATCCCACTGCATCATTCCCCATTCTAAAGAGAATTCTTGTTTGGATGGAAGTTAGCAACACATATGTCTGACCATCTTGGTACATGCAGTCTTGCGTAACTACGTGTTGCTGCATGCCAAATTAATTGTGTGAGTATGAACTCACACTACTAGCCCAAGTAATTTATATACTAGTGCTAGAATGCTCCTCACAGTATGGCACTTCTCTGTCCAGATTGTTACTGGTGCACGTTTCCCTCCTAACACAGAAAGCGTGCCCAAAACCAGGAGTCTTTTTTCTCCAGAGAAAAGGAAAATACACATTGATATGTTGGAATTCAGAGCTTTAGGAGGAGTTTGTTTATGGGGAGCCCAGGTTAAGGGCTCACTTCAAGCAAACAGCGACTGAAAACATCCCCAAGCAAAGTAATTAAAGGTTTTTTCTTTTCTGGGAAGATACCACAATTGTTTCATCAGATATCTAAGTCACATATGAGTTTTGAACATCATGTCAGACATTCTCATTCACTTTAGAATATTAAATCAGGAGTGGGAAATTTGTTCCTGATGTCATTTTAATGAATGGGGTTTTCCAAAACTTTGTTTCTTTGACTTTCAACTGGAAATACAGTCCGCTTTCCTTTAGAGTTCTACATTTTTGGAGTTGAAGTCACAGAGAGAGAGATAATGCTTTATGCCTTTTCCATGGCTGTCACCAAGGATCCTCATGATCACCAAAAGATGAATTCAGATGCAGTCTACCAGATTTTGCCTACAGCTGGCCAGCTAAGACAGTTTAGGTTTGTCAGTTTTCTGGGCCTGGTGATAAGAAGTCATGTGCTCTTCTTACACCCAGCAGACTTGACAATAAAGGATTTACAGAAGATTGTATGCTCCAGTTACAACACATGTGGATGCTGGATAGTTCTTTATTTCTACAAAGAGCCTGTTCTTCTCCAGTTACTCTTGGTAATAAGAGCAATACATGCCTACCTGGCTAAATGGAGCATGTACTTGGCCTAAGGAATATCTAAATTTGAGTCCTCTCTACCCTTGCTATTTTTTATTATATGTTAGTGTTGAAGTTTTGATTATGTGCATCAAGTCAGGTAAAGTCTTTTCAGTATCTGTAACACCCGCTGTCCTCTCCCTGGAAGAATGTCTGGGTTTTTTTCTGCCCCAAATTTATTGGGATTTTGTTATTTTATATGGGATTAATCGGTTGATGATTTGGTGAGAGGGTCTTTGATTTAATAGAATGTTATGTCAGTTGTAGGAAGCCTGCTTGTTTTCCACTGGCAGTTTTTTTCTCTGTTTTTCTGTGAAGGTTGCCTGTTCTCTCCAGTTAGAAGGTGGGTGAACTTCAGATGCTTAAGGCTGAATAGTAGTGTAACTTTACTTTTCAGAGAGAATATATTTGCAGATGCCTCCTAAGTTTCTATTTGATCTTGCATCTGAATTGCACTTAAATCGGGTGCCAAATTTAATTTGTAATCAGTCAGGTTGTTCAGACCTCCAAAGGGAGGAATGATCACATGGTCTGTAAGTCAAGGCTTGCTGTGTGTCTATCCAGTAATGTACGTCTATCCCATCACAAGTAAACCTCACCACTTTTGAGGTGGTCTTTTGGTTTTGATTGTGCGTTTGTCAGGATGACGCCAAGATTATTGATTCCACAAAGGACTCCTAACTCTTTACTTCAGCGTGCTCTGATTGTGCTGAGTACTGCTTAGTCATATGGACTTTTCAAAGTTGTACAGTCCATGGATCTCATTTCCTTTCCTATTTCTTTTTCTTAATTTTTCTCTTTGTTTTATTGTTTTTCATCAAAGAAAATTACAAGGAACTAAGGGTGTGGTTTATGCTTTGTCCTATATCTCTGTAGATAACCACAGACGAAGGAGAGAGCCCTGGACTTGCTCTCTGAATAATGCTAGGTTTAAAAAAACTTGACTCTGGTTTCCAGATAACTAAGATTATATATAGGCATATGAATGTCTATAAATGTATTGAGGAGCACACTTCTTTTTCTATGCTCACAATTCCTTAATAAAATATCTCATCAATTAAAACCAGGGCAGTCCTGGCTGAAAAGAAGGATTGAAACCAGTTTTGGGTTTTACAAATTCTGGGCTACTCTGTCACCCAATACATTCAGAATTTCCTGCACAATATACAGCCACTCTGCATCCACCCAGCAGCTCTTCCTTTCCTGACTCTGCCACAGGCACGACCACTACATTACAGCTGTCAAAAGCCCTTTTGTATAAAGTAACTACACTGGTTAATTTTCTTTTCATGAACTTAAAGGACTTTTTCGGCCACCTAAAGATCATCTCTGGAAAGAATAAACAAATAATTGCAGTTGCTTAGATCAAATTTGGATGAAACATTGCCTGAACTGGAAGTGAAAATGTCCCTACTCCTAGTTAACACATGCACATTTGGTCTCTCACCTGTGCCTCCAGTCACTTTTATTGCCTGTTCCTGGAAATTTTTTCTCCATTTCTTTCTGAGCAAAGTTTAACAAAAAGCTGGAGGGAAGGCTGTATCAACTATAATAAAGCCTTGTGGGATTCCAAAGTGTATGTATTTATTCAAGTAACTCACCTACCATGTTTTCTTCAAACTTTATTTAGATAAATAACATGTGGTTCTTAATACACTTGAAAATAATTTATTCACGTTTCCTGTCAGCTCATTTAATGTATCTTTTGTCACCTGATAAAATAAGCAGGAAATTGACGCATGGAATATTTGAATACATTATACGGCATTAGGGAATTTCAACCAGAAAAGATAGTGGGATTTTCCTTGTATTAGTCACACTGAATATGTTTGTTCCAGAAAAAACAGATGGAAAGCTTGTGAATGGTCTATTAATACCTTGGGAAAATTCTTCAGTAACAAGTTCTTCTTCAGTAATAACTATCCCTATTACATTGCCAACATCAGTAATTTATTAATTTATCTGCCACATAAATAGTGTCAGCTCTGGAAAATGGGGAATAATGCTGCATTTAATGTCCTTGAATTGTTTTTTATTTTTATTCAGAACATGCTCTTCTCTTTTAATTTTACGTGCCATAGTTTTCAGATTATGTTCTCAAGCTTTTCCTGTATTGCATCTGAAAGTTTTCTTCTTGCAGTGTACTGTTTCATGTAGTTGTCTTCCTGTAATTTTTTTTAATGGAATACGTTAAATATTGCCTAGTAATGAAAGTGCAAGAAAGGAAGCCAGGGCAACTGGGTTTTATTTCTCCCTTTCCTGCAGATGTATGTCAGACCTTTAGTTATACTAGATGTATTTTCTGATTTTCTTTCACTAGTGTATATTTGCATGTCAATGTAGATATATACGCGTAACTGATTGGGAAGAAAGCCCCAAAACAGCTATTCTGTACACACAGTATTTCCACTTTGATGATATAAAATGAATGAGGGACATTTATGATGAACATTTACCACTTCTGTAATCCAAGGACTGGTGTGGGCCTAAAATAGAAGTGATCTAGTGTGGAACTGGTAGAGGGTAGGCTCAGTGTGTTACATGACTTGAAACACAGGGTTACACTGAAGTGGCAATGTGAAAAGAGACAGAAATGCGCCAGTCACATTTCTCATCCCTTCCCATTATCCCTCCCCTTCTATGACAAGGTGACCCCCTTGATGGATGAAGGAAAGGCTGTCTACCTGGACTTCAGTAAAGTTTTCCACAGTTTCCCACAGCATCCTCCTGGAGAAACTGGCTGTTCATGGCTTGGATGGGTGTACTCTTCGCTGGGTCAAAAACTGACTGGAAGGCCGGGCCCAAAGAGTGGTGGTGAATGGAGTTAAATCCAGTTGGTGGCTGGTCACAAGTGGTGTTCCTCAGGGCTCAGTGTTGGTTCTGTTTAATCTTTGTCAACGACCTTGATGAGGGGATTGAGTGCATCCTCAGTAAGTTTACAAGTGACACCAAGTTAGGTGGGAGTGCCGACCTGCTTGAGGGTAGGATGGGTCTACAGAGGCATCTGGACAGGCTGGATCAATGGGCCGATGCCAATGGTGTGAAGTTCAACAAGGCCAAGTACCATGTCCTGCACATGGGTCACAACGACCCCATGCAGTGCTACAAGCTTGAGGAAGAGTGGCTGGAAAGCTGCCTGGCAGAAAAGGACACTGGGGTGTTTGTTGACACCCAGCAGAATATGAGCCAGCAGAGTGTCCATGTGTCCAGGAAGGCCAACAGCATCCTGGCTTGTATCAGAAATAGTGTGGCCCGCAGGACTCGGGAAGTGATTGTTCTCCTGTACTCAGCACTGGTGAGGCCCCAACTTGAATACTGTGTTCAGTTTTGGGCCTCTCACTCCAAGAAAGACATTGAGATTCTGGAGTGTGTCCAGAGAATGACAATGAATCTGGTGAGGGGTCTAGAGAACAAGTCTTATGAGGAACGGCTGAGGGAATTAGGATTGTTTGGTCTGGGGGACAGAAGGTTGAACCTTATGGCTCTCTACAACTACCTGAAAGGAGGTTGTAGAGAGGTGGGTTTGATCTCTTCTCCCAAGTAACAAGT
>VZSF01002465.1:1324465-1338547 GCA_013398295.1 Chionis minor
GGGTGTTTGTTGACACCCAGCAGAATATGAGCCAGCAGAGTGTCCATGTGTCCAGGAAGGCCAACAGCATCCTGGCTTGTATCAGAAATAGTGTGGCCCGCAGGACTCGGGAAGTGATTGTTCTCCTGTACTCAGCACTGGTGAGGCCCCAACTTGAATACTGTGTTCAGTTTTGGGCCTCTCACTCCAAGAAAGACATTGAGATTCTGGAGTGTGTCCAGAGAATGACAATGAATCTGGTGAGGGGTCTAGAGAACAAGTCTTATGAGGAACGGCTGAGGGAATTAGGATTGTTTGGTCTGGGGGACAGAAGGTTGAACCTTATGGCTCTCTACAACTACCTGAAAGGAGGTTGTAGAGAGGTGGGTTTGATCTCTTCTCCCAAGTAACAAGTGATAGGAGAAGAGGAAACAGCCTCAAGTTGCACCAGGGGAGGTTTAGATTGGATATTAGGAAAAATTTCTTCACGCAAAGGGTCATCACACATTGGAACAGGCTACCCAGGGAAGTGGTAGAATTGTCATCCTGGCAGGTATTAAAAGATGGGTAGATGTGGTGCTGAGGGACATGGTTTAGTACTGGTTTTGGCAGTGTTATGTTGATGGTTGGACTCGATGATCTTAAAGGTCTCTTCCAACCTAGGTGATTCTATGATTCTAGTCTTTAAAGTTCAGGAAAGTGTTGGAAATTGCTTGATGTATGATATTATTAGTTATTTTAGAGAAATTCAAGTTTAATAGACGAATGTTCATGTGCAATTGACTGAATGGGAAAAGTCTGAGACTGAGGAAAATTGGCAGCAAAGTTACTTTTGTGATTGATACCATTTTTTGTATTCACAGACCTGTGTCTATGGCCTAAAGAGCAAGTTGATATGTTTACTGATGGAAAGTTTTGGTGACTAGTACTTTCTTACAATACAGAAGGAAAGAAATCTGAATTAATCTGTACCTCAGTTCACAGTAAAGCCCAGGTGAAATACTGGAAAATTGATGAAATGCTGAAAACTCTGTCTACAAAGAATTACTTCTTGTTCCAAATATTCTGAATTTTTTAATTTTTGCAAAAGCAAAGCAATCCTTTTAGTTTTAGCAAAGAAACTTAAAATTTTTGTCAAAACTGAGTTACAGTCAGTGTAACAAATTACTGTAGACATACATATATTTTTGATCACATGTAACTTTTGAGTGAGGTCTGAGATAATGTCATGGAACAGAACAGTTCCTAACATTTAGTGCTAAATGGAAGGTGGGTTTTTTTATCTATATGAAAGCAAAGATTAAATAACAATAATAACAGTAGCTTTTGACAACACTATCAATTAGAATAATTGATAAAACTTAATCTCTGAAAAGTTTGATTTCCAGGCCTTATTTGTTTGACTTTCTGTATTATTATGCTTTTATATTATGCTGTGTCTTAAGTACACCTTTATAGCAGATCATATTTCAGAGTATATACGCAAGTCCAAATAAAACAATAACAATATAGTGTTTTTATTGATGCATGCAGTTCTAGAGTCAAAGAGAAGTGAGATGAAGTGGTGTGAAAAAACGTATGTTAACACCAGATGTGGAAAATACTATAAATGGGAATTCCTTCCTGGAAATGATGATTTTTAAAGATTTCTTTTCTAATGTATACTTGAGAGTAGCTTTAAACAGAAATTAAGAAAGCCAGCTTTTGGCTGGTTTAACACCCTTTAGCTCTTATTTTATGTATGGAACAAAGAAAACTAAACGTGCCTGTATCAACACATTTCCATGAGAGGAGTTGAAGGGACTGTTTTATCAATGCTCTGGCTTTGTACGTGTGCTGAAGTGTCATAATCTGAAATGGCAGAAGCCACTGAGTTCTTGAGTGAACAGTTCAATCCTGAAGATTCTGCAGAAGATGCAAAGGTGTGGCTCCAAAGTTAACTGCTCCTGATAAATCTCCACAAAGTTTGCAAAAGAAGTCAAGACATGGCAGCCTTTAAGGGACACAGTCAGAAAGAACGGGAGTTATGAAATGCCACATATACTTTTGCTGGTTTTAGGAACACTAAATGGAAACTAAGAAACTCTTGTGTCGCTTTCAATTATAGCTAAGGACATATTAAAGATACGTTAAAGATTAGATCACACAGGCGGGGTTTTGAGTTGCAGAATTTTTTCTCTCAGGAGTGTTTCATGACAGCGCTGTGCTTTTTTCCTGCATGTTTTTTTCCATTGCACAGAAGCCCTTCCTTAGGCCATAGAAGGTCTAAATAATCCACTACGCTGTATCAGAGTTACAGCCTGCATAGTAATATGATGAAAGACATTGTATTTCCTGTCCTATTTATTTCACTATAGAAATATAATACTAGTACTAATAATACTGATACACTATACTGAAGCCATTAGCTTAGTACAGAAATGTCTCTGCCTTTTTCACAAATAAATAGGGTTTGATGGGACCAGAAGGCTCATTTGGTCTACCTGGAGCTCCTGGGCCTAAGGTAAGTGTGTTAATTTGCTTGTGACTGTGATGAATATCTCCTTCAGAGATGACAAAACACCAGGATTTTTCAGTTAATTTTTTGGTATATTGAATACTGGTGAGTAGCTGTATGATTTTTCCTGTGTTACCTTATATGATAGTTCAGTCTCAAGAGAGCTTAATGTAGTTCAGTAAATGGTGTCTGTCATCCCAGGAGGTTTGGAACAATTGCAGAAATGGTCATGAGACTTTCTTTCAGTTTTACAGTCCTGGAAAATGTTCTGCAATGCTGGGAGCCAGCTAATTCTCAGTATACATCAGAACTTTCTGCCCATGTTACATTTATTTATATTTTAGTTGTGTTAAATAACGTTACGTGCTGCTTTTTCCAGCCAAGGAGCCAAATTTATTTCAGATGTAACTTTATTGATTGCACTGCAGCTACAGCAAGAATTAATTTGACCCATGCTCTTAGAAACTAAAATAGATACTATAAATTCAGATCTGTTAGTGTAACCTTTCAGTTTAATCCAAGATGAGTTTTGGCCAGTAAGCACTGAATTGTACGTCCTGGAGAATATTTAGGAATATAGAATCCATTTCCTGAACTTTGTATTTACATTTAGATCCATTTCCCCCCACACCTTATTTTATATCCAAAAGTACATGTGTATTTATTTAAAGTTTTATACTGAAGGTAGCATTTTTTAAAATGTTCAATGTTTGCTATGGTCAAGAAGATTGAATACCTATGAAATAACTACAAATTAATCAGCTTTATTTTCATTTGTGAAAAAATGCTTTTGTTTTGTGTATTTATCTCATTCAGAATATAAGATGCTTCTTACAGAATCAGTCTTAATAAGCTCGTTCTTACAGAAAAGCATCATGGATTAATAATTCTTAGATTTTAATGAAAATCTGCATGCTGAATATATGCCTAATTCATAGGCTACAATAAAATCCAAAACATAAATAAATGTTTTGGCTCAGATAGGTCCGAGGATTCTCAGAGTTTTATTAAATAAGGGAGTGAAAATGTGAAGTCAGTTGAGAGAACCATGATATGACTGGGCAAGGGAAATTAGGCAGGTGGGTAAGGGACAGGTGAGCAGAGACTGGCAGATCACATTTTGTCATCAGTATCTGATCTTTCCTGGGAGAAAGTTGCAACTTCAGGTTTCTTGTAAGGGAGCAGAACTTCAGCCTTTCAGTCACTCCCTGTGCCTGTTTTTAAGAGACAATTTCCCAGCAGTGTCTGTTTGCTAGTCATACCGCATGTGACGTGATGTATCAGCCACACTCTCATATTGTTGTATAGGGTGATAAAGGTGAACCTGGAATACAGGGGAAACCAGGATCATCAGGAGCCAAGGTAAATATGAATCTGGAAGTATTCTAGTTAAAGAAGGGATTGATCTACTTTTCCATGATTTACCGATTTTCCGTGATTTTCCGCGATTAGTTACAAGGCAGTTTGTTTTGAAATAAAACAGTAGTTAAGATAAAATTGCATCAGAATCCATTTGATGCCTTATTCCTACTAATTTTATCCTAGATTTTAGGCAATATAAGTCAGCAGTTCATGAAGTTCAAACATGCAAACATTGCCATTACTTCAGATAGTTGTATTTGTGTAATTTTAAAAAATCAAAATCAACTGTATCAAAAGGCAATTAAAAAAGATAGATAATGGAAAAATGAGGTTAAAAATTAGAAGTCCCTTTTGTGGCTTCTCTGTACTCGACATCCCTTCACAAATTCTCCAAACACGTCTATCATCTTCAGATATAAAATTGCAAAATATCATAGCTAAAGCATATCATATGACCTTGAGAAAACATGCAATATATGTTTTTACACACAGCCCATGACTAACACAAAGCTATTGTATTACTCAGGGAGAACTAGGAGTACCAGGTGCTCCAGGTGAACCAGGCTACCCAGGCATTCCTGGTACCCAGGGTATAAAGGTAAGTGTTTTTTCCAGTTTTACATTAATTGCATCTTTTATTGGGAGTGCTTTTCTTGTAAGTGATCATTATTAAAGAAATCCTTTATCTAAATACATCATTATTATTAGAGAATAGTTTGGTATATTTTGGAAGGCCCATTTTTGAGAAAAACAATAGTTTTTCACAGGGAGGCAAGAATGGCCAAAATGGAGAAACTGATAACATAGAATGCTATGACATAGGTATTAACAAAATTTCCATTATGAATTTTAGTACATAATGGTATGATCCATGATTCTGTATTTGTTTAATCTTATAGCACGTGCTATGTCTATAAAGTCTATTGTACAAAGTCTTTTGTGGATCATCCCTAAGAACTGGAGCAATTAACCCTAAGCAGCTGGGACAGATTCCGCTCAATTAGCCTTAGCCATTAAGAGTTACGTGATGTAAACAAGCTGTCCGGGTTCTCTCTGTATTTAGCTGAGAGTTTGAGCTCCTTGGGGGAGTCATTTGTTCACATCTCTGCCTTTCTTTGGCTGTAGCTGAAGCCTAGACAATTAACTAAATTAACTAAATTAAATGTTGAAATTTTAGATGGCAAAAGTGAGGTTAGATGGATCCTATTTCTACTGTACAGGTTGAAAATTGTTTCTTGTTTTCAGATGAACCTATGTTTATTCCTCTTGCATATTGAACCTATAAAGATCATGCCTTCAAGGTTCTCATCATCTCTTGGTGTAGCCTGACATCTATCAAACACTGCTATAGATGTGCTTGTGCTGAAATTCTTCATTGCTGAAGAACTGTTTTGTGAACACACTGAAAAATTTCATATTGGTGTTTGACTTATCTGGATAACCATCCTTATTTTTAAAGTGTAGGTAGTTAGGATTTTCTGACAGTCACGTGTCTTTAAGGAGTCTCAGGTTGAAAAGATTATAGGCAATATTGTTCTTTGGAATTTGTTTTTAAATTCAAGCACACAACTTTTTGCATAACTTAAAGCTGTAATTGCATTAAATGCTTTTCTAGAGATTTTTGTCTATAAGATGACAGCATTCTACTAAAAATCTCTTCTGTGGTTGAAACCGCTCAGTTTTCTCTGAGCCGGTAAGGCAGAACTTTTTGTTTGACTGGAAGCTGGAAAGCCTCTAGAATATTTCTTGTTTTTTAAATACTGACTTGTTCTTATCTTACTATAACACACAGAAATCACTGGAGTGTGAACTGAGTCTCTTGAGGAAAAATCAGCTATGCTTTATCTATAGAATGGAATTTAAGAACCTGAAAATTAGAAGTAATTGAAAATCATTACTCTTCATGTTTTCTAGATGATGTTTTTTCAGGATAGCACTTTTCATCTATGTAACTTAACCAAGAAAGAGAAAGACTTTACACAGGCTCTTAGGCAAATTTATGTGAAAGACACACTACATGTTTATTTGAAACACCTGGGGGGGAAAAACAGTCACTGTAATCTTCAATAACATGATTTGAGTAGAATTTCAGGGTTAAACACCTGTCCGCTCTCATGGTTCAAAAGTGGTTGAAGTCAAATTAGTTCCATTGCTGTAAATCAGTTCATTCTAATTGAAACTGAAACTCTGACTTGTATCCATTACATTTTAGTCTAAATTTTAATTAAGATTTCTTCATTCTGGACACTTTTAAAGCAGTAATATGTGCGTCTGTAAAATTAAATGTTTCACTGCTTTGCAAGATAATGCGTAGTGCTATTACTTTTGTTATTTTACTGTATTTTTATGGGAAAACATGACAAAGGTTTTTGTTATAGTGAGATTTTTAGTTGGCGTATACAAGTATAAACCTTATTTTAACGTTGTACTGTTTCTTTGGAGCAATATAAGTGATCTGATGTCATGTAACAAATAGACTTGATTCCTTAGAATATAATTTACCATAACTAAGAAGCTTTACCTGCAACTATTCAAGCTAGATTTTTATCTAAGCAACAAGTTGTTGAGGCTATGTTGCTATATTTGCTATCAGTCCAAATTTAATACTTAAATGTATATTTTAAAATTTAAAATTTAATATTACTTTTAAATTAATTAAATGAACACAAATTAATAAGTTCACTCAAAATTTAAAATATATTTGAACTGATTTAATAATAACTTCAAATTTGAATACATAGAAAAAATTATATAACAGTAAATTAACTGTGTTTAGGTATTGTGTCTGAAACTTGAGTTGGAAATCTAGCAATGTTTCCTGGGAAACACTGGAGTCTCAACTAGGGCAGAGATTCCTCCATTACATATTCAAATTACAGATTTCAGAATAAACAGGAAATCCTGTAGAAGCAAAGGAAGCTCAGATAAGGTGTCAGATAGAAATAAGCAGTTAGTAAAAAATGATAATGCATCTGTGTAGTATTACCAGCAATGCAGAGGACCATCTTTTGAAGGATGCAGCACTTCATATAAAGGCATTACAGAAGCAGAGTTGAACCAGGTACTGCTCACCAGAAAGAAAAGTTGAAGGGTAAAGAAGCAGTAAGTTAGAAGGGTAGTGTATATTTAAACTTTTATGAAAATTCCATGCACAGGTATTCCATTAGGCTTCAGCTTCTGCTCCAGAAGGGCACAGATTTACTGTATGTCCAGTATTATATATGGCAGCAATGTATGGATGTCTTAGGTAGGTTGGATGTCTTAGGTATTTCAGATGTCGGTATATGGGCATGTCTTGAGTTGCCTAGAGCATCTTAAATGCCTATGTTTAGATGACTGAAGCAAATTCCCGGGTCAATGGAGGCTAGAGAATGACACAAATTTCGGTGACGTTGTCTCAGCTAAATGAGATAATGGAACCTAAGTTCCATTTTCTAAGACAAGGTGTAAAAAAATTAGTTTTCTGACCTGCTTCAAACCAGTGAATTCCAGAGTGCATCAGGACAAAGATTTCCTGTCCTGAGTCTTTCAAAATGTACTGAAGCCCAATGGAAGAGTGGCTTGAGTTGAGTCAGTGTCATAACAATAGTTCAATTAGTTTCATTTTCACCACATATTCATATGGTGTTTTAATATCTAAGGGTCATGTAAGGTACATGTACCAAGATAGTAATACAGATTTTAAGAAGGGAGGAGATTTGTTAAAATTTATGGAACCTCTCAAAATTTTAAACTGAATGGATAAAATCCTGCTGGATTTTCCGCCTCATTATGTTATATTTTTTAATTTTAACTTGGCTTATGAGTATCCGCTTTTCTTATTGAGAGTTCTTTCCGTGACACATTCCCTTCTTAGTATAACTTTTCTCACTTTGTGTACATGGGGATAAAATGATTTGTTTTCATTCAGTATAAATAAAAGCTATTAGATGCTTTTTTTGTATCTTCGAGATGACTCATGTTACAATGGAGACTTTTCTTCTATTATTTTACAGGGGGACAGAGGAAACCAAGGTGAAAATGGCATCCAGGTATATTAACTTTGTTTCTAATGAAATCATCTGGCAACACTATTAATACAAGTCTTATGTGTTAATTCAGGAGGGGATTTTTTTAAGGTTGAGCTCCACAGAAGGCTTTCTTGAAGAACAGCAGCAGTGAGCCCTAAGTGTTCTTCAAGGAAAACTGTCCAGTATGAATTTCCAGCTGTGTTTCTGGGGCTGACCAGGCTAATGACTTTTGGTGCAGAGCTGTGTGGTCCTAGCAAAGGTGCAGACTCAGGGATGTGGGTTGTGCTGCTGCCCCAGGGGTCTGGGACATGACCCAGCACTGTCCCGGGATGGATTCTGTCCCTGCCTGCCCCAGGCACTGTGGGATCACATAAATGCTCGTAGTCAAAGTGACACCACCTGGCCTCTGCCAACATGCTATATTATGACAAGTGGGATTTTCTTCCTTGTTATCTAAAAGTCATGGAAGTACCTACAAGAAGAAGAAGAGTGTCATGTCACTACTCAGAACCCAACTTGGCTCATCTGTGTTCAGAGTAGAAATTG
This sequence comes from Chionis minor, assembly GCA_013398295.1. Lineage (NCBI taxonomy): Eukaryota > Metazoa > Chordata > Aves > Charadriiformes > Chionidae > Chionis > Chionis minor. The sequence goes on from VZSF01002465.1 coordinate 1,332,860, forward strand.
TGTCCTTCTGTACAGATTCAGCTCTGAACTCTTGATGAGTAACTTTTCAGATTGATTTGGCCTGATTTAAGATGAGATATTAGAGTTTACCTCTTTGTGTTAGTTTTGATAGTTTAATTACATCTTCCAGATAAATGTGTATTTTAAGAAAATGTGCTTCTTTTCTGAAGGGAATGAAAGGAGAAAAAGGAAGACAAGGAAATCCAGGCTTACAGGTACTGTTAAAATAGTGATCCCGGTTCAAGAGAGCCATGAACATCTTTCTCATGAAGAAAGGCTGAGGGAGTTGGGTCTTTTTAGTCTGGAGAAAAGAAGAGTGAGGGGGAAGCTTATCAATGCTTAAAGGGAGGGTGCCGGGAGCGTGGGACCAGTCTTTTTTCAGTGGTGCCCAGTAACAGGACAAGGGGTAACGGGCACAAACTGTAACATAGGAAGTTCCATCTGAACATGAGGAGGAACTTCTTTGCTTTGAGGTGGCAGAGCACTGGCACAGGCTGGCCAGAGAGGTGGTGGTGTCTCCAATTCTGGAGACATTCCAAACCCACCTAGACACCATCCTGTGCAACCTGCTGTAGGTGACCCTGCTCTGGCAGGAGGGTTGGACTAGATGATCTCCAGAGGTCCCTTCTGACCCCTGTGATTCTATGATTGATATTTGTTTCTTAAGGTTACTTCCATCAACATGGATAGTTCTTTGCATCAGGTGAAATATATTTATGTGTAACATGATTACAGAGTTACATAAATTACCTCTTAAGCAAACTTAGTATTTTTAAAATAACAAATACAACACTGAGAGAGAATATGGAGCCACACTTTTCTCAGCTGTGCACAGTAGAAGGATGAGAGGAAATGGACATGAGTTGGAATGCAGGAAATCCCAACATGTTTCTGGGGTTCTGGGATATTATATCTTGAGAAACAGGCTGGAAGTACATTTTTCTGGATTATTTTATTAAATCCTTAATTATGGAAGATTTTAATGAAACAGTTACAAATATTATAAAATGCAGATAACAGCGCAGAGTGGCTTTTGTGTAAAGGTTGTAAGAGGGATGTTTGAGATATTAAGATTTTGCATGTACCATGCTACGCTTTCATGTAGTTCATTACCTTCTAGGCTATACTGGAAGTCATTATTGACATCTTCTGTGCTCATAAGTTACAGATGTTTCCTGTTTCAGCTGCAAATCAGTGAGATCCAGTTTTCCTCCTTACCTCAGAGCCAATGTATTCTGATTGTGTCATAGTTGGATATCTTGTTATACCACAGAAAATAACTGTTAGTATTTATAAATACTTGTTAACTACATAATCTATGTCATGTCTAAACAGAGAAGTATTTGTTAGAGGTACATATCTAAAACTAGACTTGGAAGGAAGTCACAGTTGCTTTTTTCAGAATTACAACATCGGTACAGCTGCCTGTCTAGCCAGAAGGAGCTTACTCCAGTGGAGCATGAGCAGGAGATCTGTGTTGTATGCTAGCCTAGTCTTATCACTTTCAGGGGTATGTGGGTTGACAGGAGTCTGTTAGTAAAGCTGGGCGAATATTTTTGAAAAGAAATAGTTTAAACTAAAATATGATCATTGGTTTTAAGCAAATGTAATGTCCTACTCTAACCTTTTACAAATTAAACTTTCTGTTTTTTCCTTCTGCAAGTAACAGACAAAATTTTCATATATTTATTATTTTAATCATAAAGTAAAGCAAAGTAATAGTGAAAGAAAGGTTTTTTTGGGTTTTTTGGGTTTTTTTTGGATAGAATGATGCAACTGAATTGCTGTTGCTTGCTTTGTTTTTTGGAGAAAGCTGAAAAAATAATACAGACTTGGACTGAAATGGTTTCCTATGCTTATCGAGTTTGGTCAGCAACCAAAAAATCAGCCATTCAGATACTTTTGGTAGACGGCGCTAGGTCCTTCCAAGGTTTCTCAAGCCTCCAGGAGTTCTCAAAGAAACAGTATAGATTCCCTTGTCCATAAGAGTATACCAGAAAAGTGAAAAAGCCTCCACCGGAGTGCCATCTTGCCGTGGAACTTAATGATCAATAACACTGTTGAACCACTTGGTAGATATTACACCAAACCCATTTGCTGACAGGGAAAATCTGGCTTACAAACTGAGTTTGTATTTCAAAGACTCTGAACTTGATTTCTGTCTAGTAAGACAGTATTAAACAGGTAGAATCAGGAGTCGTATTTTGCTAGAACACAAAATTGTATTTCTTTTGTCTTTTGTAGAATGAGTAAGGTTTTGTCTATATGCCTATATTATGTCTGTTTGTTTAGAATATGTATGATATATTCCCAATTTATCCTTTTTGTATATGATATTAAAGGTATTACCAAACTGCTAATTCACCGTGATATGCATATTTTTCATCCCTATATGCAGTTTGTCTTTTTTTGTACAAATAGCAATCACAGGATCTTTAAAAATTGGCATTTGTAATTAATTATTGAAAGCAAAGGGCAAAAATATGATTGTTTGATTCTGAGTAATTTGGCTTATCTTGCTTTTTATTTTTTTTATATTAATTCCTAAAGGGAGTAGAAGGATTGAGTGGAGAACGAGGAGAGGTAAGTATTTTGTAATGACAAATATAGTATTAAAAAATTATTCCGTTTGTTTCTGCAAATCATGTGATCTAGAGAATGTTTATTTACAGTCTTACTTCATACTCACATCTCTCTAAGCAACAGAAATGAATTGAGAAATATCAGAGAAAGGTATTAGTTAAAAAGAGACAGTGAAATATATATTTAATGAAATGAAAGATTAAAAAAATAATTAAAGCCAAGTATATACTTTAAGAGAATTAAAGTGAGGAGATGGTTGAAGAAAGCAAATAATTAAGAAAAAAAGTCTAGGGATTCTAAGTTCATTGAAAAATAAAAATATATTCATAAAAGAATAAGGAATACTTGATCAAAATGATCCATATTGTTAAGCAGCAGCCGGTAGTAGCAGGGCAGGATACAAAAATAAGGAAGAGGATACACAAAAAAAGATCCTTCTTCTTGTATATCTTCACTTTTTTTGACAGTCAACAAGTTAGGGGGATTTAAGCTAGAGATCAAGACCGTTGCATTTAATGTTAGTCTTGAATTTGCCTAATTCCTTTTGAATTGTGCTGATACAGCTTCCATAAAAGTCTGTGGTAAGCACTTCCACAGCTGAACTATTTGTCTTGTGTGTTTTAACCTTTCCCAGTGAGATTTCTTTGTGTGTGTCTTTATTTCAAAACTAATGAAAAGAAATACAGTGAAGCCTTTACAAATATATATTTTTTTAGATGATTCTGTCTTTGCATCTGATTCAGAAAATGCAGGGCAGAATTCTTTCTCTCTACTACTAAATTTATACACGAATAAATCAACTCTGCCTGAAACTTAAGGGGCATAAGGGGAAGCCTGTTTGGACTGCAGAAACTGCATTTGTTGCTCTCCAGGATATTTTTAGAAGTTCCTTTTTTATTTTTCTTTTTTTCCTTGTGTTTGGCTAACATAGATATATTTATGGCCAGACCTGTTAGTCCTTGTGTTGCATGTTGTTTAAAAATTGGTATTTAAAAATTAACTTTGTTAGTTATTTTTTATTTATTCCAGTATTTAGTGAAATCAGTGTACACACTGTCCCATTAATATTATTCTCCTTCAACTTTGTTTAGAGATTTCTTTGTTCAACCCTTTTTCATTAAAGTGTTGCTGTGTATCGGTAACTGGACATACTCATTGGAAGCTCAATTCTGATAATTCAAGCATTTTATGCATTGAAACATATAAATATGCTGCTATATGCTGCTGTGCTTCTATGAAATATTTAAAATTACTGTCTGGCTTATAGGTGTTTTGCTAAATCATGGCCAAAATTGGTAAAAGATTCCTTGTATACTATTGAACTAGCCTCTTTAAATATTTTAAATCATGGCAATAATGTATTTCTTCTGAAAAATCCTTTTAATAATATTCTTACTATACACTAAGATATAGTGGTCTCATTGTGTTTACTTATTAGACCTATAAAATTAAGATTTTTGTTTATTTTTATGAAGTATGTTGTCTTTTGTTAGACTCTGACTCCCCAATAACAAGTTTCTTTAGTCTATAATTCTCAGCACTTATTGAGCTCTTTTCCTTTTTTTTTGTTTTCTTTGCCAATAGCAAGGGTCAACAAACACGGCCACACATGGGATGTGGCTGAGCATTACAAGACCAAGATATACTGCAGAAAATGTTCCCTCAGCAGTTTCATTTGCTTTTTGGCAAGTTCTGTAGGCAATTGTGCTGATGCTTCCAACGTTTTGTCCTGGCGTTTTTATACTGGGTTCTTGCCTGTAAAGTTTTTCTACAATAGATGCCATTTTCCCAATATTTCACTGGTTCTTAATTCTTTCTAGCCCCCTTAATATGTAGTCCAAATAAATCAATTTCAAGTCAGATGTATTTTATGTAAACATAGTTCATAGCTGTAAAAGTGATTAAAATTAAAACAAATAATTTCTAGCTACAAGAACAGCATGATTTTCAGCTCCCAGCACATACAGCTTCTAGTACAGCCATGGGCAGCTGCATAAGTTCCATATGTTTATATCTGAGCCTTGCTGACCCTGTTAAATAATTAAAAAAAAAAGTAATTATGTAATCGAAATGAACAAGTACAAATCTACATGGTGTGACTGAGAATATCAATTCTCTATGACTACAACATTCAAGCCGACAGTATCAAGAAAATAAAATACAATTACAACCTTGAAAAAATCAGCTCTGAATCAGTGTATAACATTGTAGTGGGAAGAGGGTATGGACTGCTGTTCAGTTCATGTATGGCATCTTACTGGTGGACCATCTTTCCAGCAATACTCACAGGCATTTGACTGACGTCTGTCACATTTTGTCTCATTTCTCTGTTCTTTTTAAAAGGAAAAACTACCTGCCTTATTTTAGTGGCTAGCCCTCTGCATAAAACTGAGTAATCTGATCCTGAATTTGAAGCTGGTTATCTTGTAATAATTCATGTGGAGAACTCTGGGCATTGTTACTAATTCAGACCGACTTCTGATCTAAAGAATTTTGATGTGTTGTATAGAACAATAAAAAGCAATATAAATACCATAATTTAAAATTCAGTATAAGTCTATGAAGACGGTATGCCTGAGTGCTTCTTAAAAGTGCATTATTTGGTCAAATGAGTTTTGTCATATACAGTCATTCTGTTGCCTTGTTTCCATAATTCCATCTAAAAGAATTCTAAAGAAAATTTTGAAGCAACTGATAACAATATGCAGAAGCTGTGCAAAAATGGAAGGAAAAAGCTCATCAGGGAGCAAACTTAGTATACTAACTTTAATCTTGGGCATGTACCAAATTACATTGTACTGATTTTTTGTTGGCTCCAGCATAGGGAAGGTGTTCCACATGAACTATTGCAGTAGGTAATTCCATACAAGGAAGAACCATTGCTTTGATGATGACATATCAAAATATTTTCCAGTATTATTTTAACGTTTTCCAGTGAAGCAGTTGGACTACAGTTCTTATCAAACATATGGAGAATAAATGAAGTCAGAAAAAAACCAACAAAAAACCCCAAACTGAAATCAAACTATTTATTTCCTTTGTCTTATACACTTCAGGCATAGGATAAAAGTCTTGATTATTGTGAGAGACCCTTTATAGACAGAT
>VZSF01002466.1:7750-35075 GCA_013398295.1 Chionis minor
CCCCCCGAACGTTTCCTTGGGAAGATGGCGTGTGGCTCGGTGAAAGGCCACCAGCCCTTTAGCCCCGAGCCTTAACCTGTAGCTTGTGCAGGGGATGCTCGGTGTGATGTTGACAAAGTTGCTGAAATTATTCTCCTTTCCTTTAGTTTACAATGGATTTTGGATAAACAAGATCTATTGAAGGAGCGCCAGAAGGACTTGAAATTTCTGACTGAAGAAGAATATTGGAAGCTACAGATATTTTTTACTAATGGTAAAACTGGTTTATTTTTATTTCTGGCGTAAAGTCTGTGCGGTGTCTGCCTTGTCTGAAAGCAAGTTTGAATCGTGTGGAGAAGGCGATGTTTTTGTTGTGGTGTTCCCTATACCTTCCCAACCTATTTTAACAAAGAACTGGAACGTCAGTAATGTTGTCATGTGTTGGCTGTATTAACACAGTTCTAGGAGAACTTACAGGCAAATTAGCTGCATGTATAACGTTTTAACATGTGACGGGGTAAAACACGGTACATTTTCTTGTTTTGAAGAGGTTCTTGCCAAAAACATAAAAGGAGGAGAAGCAAGCAGAACCTTAGCAGAAACTGCTGAGCTAGGATATGAAAGGCTCAGTGTCAAGCGTTAACACTCAGACTGGGCTTTTGGTGGGCTCTTAGGCTGCGGTAAGTATTTTAGCTGATCTGTGCAAACTGAACAAAACGGCAAAGCTTGGAAACTTGTTATTTGTGTTCAGTTACATTCTCTGAAACCTGCGCCGCAGCCTGCGTCTTGTCTTGTGACTTATTCCTCCAGCACTGGGTGGCTCTCAAATTGTCTGCAAGCTTCTGAGAGCTGTTGGCAGGCAGCCTGTTCTCCCGAAGAGTTTGGGGCTTGCCTGTGAAGTTACCTAAGACTTACTTTGTCCTGCAGAGCATTTAGCCCTGTGAATGGCCGTACTGGAGTATATCAGGTTACACAGGCACTTAAACTCTTTTCTCTGCAATTGTTCAGCATTTTAAAAAAATCTCCCTAAGCAAAGGATATTGCTAAGTAGCAGTTTGTTTGCAGGCAGCTCTTTAAGTATTTTTCACAGCAGTCCTTTAACGTACAGAATGCTTATTTTTTCAGCTATCTGGCCAGACGTACTTGAGACAGAGAAGTTAAGTGACTTTCCCAAGGCCACTGGAAGATCTTATGTCAGGGCTGGAATTATATCTGTGAAAGATACTTATCCCAGCTTCTCTTTTAGCTTAGCTATTTTTAAATAATTGCGTACGCTGCAAATCTGATTGCTGTGGGTACATCTGTGGTCTAGCTTATATGGCACCAGGAAATCAAGCTAGCAAAGATTTACCTATTCAATCAATTCCTGAAATTCCTTGAGGTTTAAAAAAAGTGCTGTAGCATCATAATGCAAAAAGGGAAAATGGGGTACTGGTATTTCTAAAACTGTATTTCTTTGCTGATTTTCGCTAGTATTAATTTGAATTATGAAATAATGGTTTTGAAAATGTTTCACTTCAGTTTTTTTTCTTGAGTAAACAACCATTTACGAAGGAGCCAAGGTGGTTTCAGTTTGTGGTTCTCGGGCTCTGTTTCTTTGGCACTCGTTGCCTCCCCTGAAAGTAGAGTGTGGGACCTGTGGCCGTCGGAGAAGGGCTCTGCCAGCATCTCCCTTGTGCGCGTAGGAACACAGCCCAGCCTGGAGGACAGAGCGGTGCTGGGCTTTCACCCCTTCTGTAGCAGAGAGAGGCACCTTCATGGGGAGGACAGTCAGGGGCTGCGCAGTGCTGGTGGGAGCTCAGGCAGAGCTTACCGTGGTCAAGCCCTTGATGTGTGTTGTATCGTCGCCTGCCTCTGCACAGGGACCTGGCTTTGGGGTTTGTCGAGCCTCCCCCTCTTCTCTACCACCTCCTCTGTTACTTGGGTAGGGAGATGAGCCTCGGCCACAGCTCGTCACATTCAGCATGTGTCTGCGCATGGTTGCAGACCATGGTTGATCCCTAAAACAACCAAAAAATTGCCTGGAGAGAGGCCATTTCCTGCTGCCTTTTCATTGGGAAGCACGTGCGATAGATCCCCAGCGGATCGTATGGCCATGCGCAACTACTCAGGATGTTAATACTGTAGAGATGGAAAACTATCATCTTCTAAAATAGTTGGGAAAAGGAAATTATGTTGATTTCTCTCTGTGGATCACCAAGTCTTAATAAGAGTTTTTGGTTGAAAAGCACATTAATTGATTTCCCTTTCTGGTTTAGAGCAAAAGCTGTAATGTTTATGTTACAGGCTACAAGACATTCAGATTTGAAACAATTTTTTATTTAAAAAAAAACACTGAAACCATGTATTTTGTAAAAATAAGGGAACAAATAATCCAATAGTTTCTTTAGAAATATTAAAAAAATTAATTATAACTGTTGGACTTTTTCCCAGCATATACAAGCTTCCATTTCATTAAGTCTCTCTAGGCTCTTGTCCATTTTTTTCCCTAAACCACACTTGATATTTCTTTGACAGCAGATGGCCTAACCGTTCCTGAAAATCCCATGGGACAGAGAAACATATTTGGAGAATTCTGTTTAGCTTAGTATTTGGATTTTTCTGATGCCTTAGTAGTAAGACAGCTTTGTAGCCCCATGGTCAAATCAAACCTATCAAACCTTTCAAACCTCCCAAGATACACTGGTAAATATTTCAATATTTGTACAGACGTTGCGTTCTGAGCTTAACCTCCTTTCTGGCAGTGTTGCTTGTCCTACTGTCACTGGCAAGCTAGTCTCAATTTGGCATTCTTGTTTGTAGGAAAAGAGTGACACAGACAGGGGCTTAATGTTGCTTTTGGTAGGGGGTGACAAATTAGTTACCTTTTCCCATGGGGAAAAAAAAATAGTTGCTAATCATCAGTGCTGTTCACAGTGCTTTTCTCCTTTTCTTCTACCTTCAGCCCTTTCTGACCAACAACGTCTTTGATATTTGCGTGTCTTAAAATGCTGTGATGTTCATTAAAAGTGAGAGCAGGGTGTACCCTGACAATTCCCAAGGGATATGGGATTGAGGGCATGGGGAAAAAAATCAGAATTTATATGCTTAAGTAGAGACTAAGAATCTAGCGATGACTGATAACAGATAAATTGTTTGCTTTTCCCATGAGTGGTCAAGGTCTTGATCTTGCTCTGCATATTTTAAATATATATTTAAGTGTATTTTAAATTGTCGTTTTGGACATTTCTGGTGAGGGAGGAGAAAAAGAAGAGGGAGTCTTAACACAGCCGAGCTCTGCTCAGAATAACAGCCGTGAGACAGTATGGGAAAAATAACAAGTAACAACCTCATGTTTCGCTCTGCCATTCTCTATATCTGACCCCTCCTCTTAATCCCAGCTTGATGCATCTAATTTGCTTGGCACTTTTCCTTTGCCTGGGAGGCCAAACAAGAGCTACCTGCACAGATGACACCAGGGTTGTTTCTCGGCCAACTGGCAGAGGACCACTGTGATGGAGCAGCTGACTGCATCCTCTGGTCTCCCACCCCCTCTCCCAAGACTAAGTATGTCATTTTTTTAACACCTGCTGCCTCTGCCAAATTTAATGACCATGTTTGTGTTGGCAGCTTTCGTTGTTTGAAAAAAAAGCATCCATTTTGCATGGCACTGAAAAGCCATAGACTTGTATTTTTAACTATTTGAATTTGTTTTGCTCTAAAATGGCATACCCAAGCTTCACCCTTCTGAGATTTGTGTTGTCGTCTTCTTAAAGGCCATACTCACTTTGTACATGAGGAAGTCAAGTTACCTTTCCCTTTTTAAAGGTGTCCACAAGCTTCAGGATGCAGTGCTGCTTCTTCACCTGGTCTGCAGGTCTGTAGGTTTACAGCAACGTGTTGTTTCACCGAAACGACGTATCTGAACCGAGGGAGAAGACTGTGCTGCCGCTCCTTAGAATCCCCAGCACTAGTCGTGTTTTGAGATCCTTTGCTATTTGGTGTCAAATTGTTGTAAATACTCAACTCAAGCTTTTGTTCATTTTTCTTTTAAGTTATCCAGGCTTTAGGTGAACATCTTAAATTAAGACAACAAGTTATTGCCACTGCTACAGTCTACTTCAAGAGATTCTATGCCAGGTAGGACTGTTTACTATGATGGTACGAGAATAAAAAATTTGCTAGGCACGTTTTGGTAGCCCTTTTAAAATGCAGTTCTGTGCTAAAAACAGTGCCACTTTTGTTTTCTGGATGGTGTAAAGCTTTTATGCTAATAAAGTTAACTTAAGCTTTGCTTTTTCAAAAGGAAGTGTGGTGCTCTTAATAGATTAATCGTTCTACGTGTCTGAAACAACATATTATAATTTTGTTATAACATTTCAGATATTCCCTAAAAAGTATAGATCCAGTATTAATGGCTCCTACGTGTGTGTTTTTGGCATCCAAAGTAGAGGTATGAAGTATTACAATTTTTTAATGTAAAATTATGTGATGTATGAGAGAGAGAAAACGTTTAGGACTTTTAAAATTTTTGTCGTTCTTCATGCTTTGGGGGTTGAAACCTTCTCTTTTTTGTATGGATTTCTATAGCAATTTAAGAAAAGGAGATGGAGAAGGCCTTCAAACATGTTATTTAGTATTTGATCTTTCACAATTTTGTCTGAATTACTAACCCTGAAGGGCCTCTGAAAATTGGAAAGAGTATTTTAAATGGCTGTTTCACTGTGATACAGTGTTTATGTATTTACGTACGCTATCTCCTAAATTGTGCAGTATTGCCTTTCTAGTGTGTTCTTCCTTATTTATGTTTATTCAAACTTTAAAACATAATTTTAAATTTTTTCCTGATTATCCTTTTCCCTTTCATATAGTGAGGGATCCTCAGAGTTTACCACACTTTCATTACTTGAATTAAAAGTATGTTGTAGCTCATGCGGTGTCTTTGAGAAACTATCATGAGGAACTGACCCGTTAGGGGTAGTGGTGAGAAGGCTCCATGCCTCCACCGTCAGAAATCCACTTTGAACGTGGCCAAGAGTTAGCATCAGCTGGGCACTGCTCTTAGTCCTCTGTAATGCAAGAAGTTTTTCAGCTGTTTGAGAAGTGTCTGCGTAATGGAAAAAAAATCAAATTGGCCGTTTTGTGATATGTCAGCCCTAATGAATTTTACAGGAGGAACTCAAATATGTAGTGGATGGTAGAAGCAGTCCTACTAAACCAGTGTTTACATGTGATACTATTGTCTGTGCAAATACTGTGACACCTTCCAGTGTTTGGAAGAGATGAAGGAAAGGAGAGACACGCAGAATATTGAAGAGAATATTTTTTATCAGCCTGTTAATTAAGCCTTTGAGAAAGTGCAGACATAGAGCCTACGTAGACAGATTTAACTTATATTACAGAACAATTACTAGAAGTCAGTGCAGCCTTCTTTACACTATGACTTCTGCAACTTTAGAGCTCAGCTATAGTGGTAATGATTCTGCTGTGCATTTTTTCTGAATGAACGTCTTATATAGAAACTTTTCTGCTCGCTGATTGTCTCAGCAGAGAAGCTAAGGCTTCACGGAAACATAATAAAAAAAGGGAGTTAATGACAGGTTTCTAAAGGCAGTTTTCTCTCCAAGTGAGTTAAGGAAAAACAGCGTACCTTCTTGAAGCCCTCTTGTCTATCTTATCTTGTAGGACGTTAGCCAACTAAGCTTTTGTGGCTCTAGTACCTTTCATAAATGTTTACTGTCCCTCATAACTCAAACAGAAAAGTAACTAATAAATGAAAAAACTCTTTGCCTAAGATCCTTTAATTTACTCTGTTCACCTTAAGGGAAAAAAAAAAAAGAAAGAAAAAGGGGTGGGGAGAAACAAGAAATACTGTATAAAGAAGCCCAGTTTAGTAAGAAGCCATTATTTTAATTTGATAACAGTGTGAGTATATGGTATTACAGGTGGTTCACCTCATTTACCATTCTTTTTCCTTCAGGAATTTGGTGTTGTTTCAAATACAAGGTTGATTTCTGCTGCTACTTCTGTATGTAAGTATTAATGATTTTCATTGTACAGTAGTTAGGTATATCTGTAGCGAGATCAGACATTTTCTTTGTATTTTTTTATTTTAGTTTTGTTAGTTTTTAGAAGGTAGCCTTTTGTCAAGTCGTGGGGGGGGGCTTGCATATTGACTGCTGGGATCCAATTAAAGCTATACAGAATAAATAACTTCTGTTTTCAAATGTGCAAACAAAAGGGTCCTTTCTCTATTAGTTTTGGTTGATTCTCGTTTGAACTTATGCCAAGCATAAATAAAAAAACAAAGTAGTAAAATTGAACTACTGAGGTTTATAAACAGTCTTGAGTAGTCAATTGATTTCTGAACTACTCAAAGATAGAATTGGACACTTAGGGCTTTGCTTGTCTGTTTTATAGCAGGTATGTCTCCAAGGAAGTACCTGTTTGCAGAATTTTTGGTAGGCTCCATACCTCCTAATTTTTTTATTCTTTTTTCCCATCATAATATTAGTTTCTTCACATGATACTCATTTTTAAAAATACATCTTATAACCTACGTACTGTTTACAAATAAAGGCGATAAAACCACATTGTAGTTACTTCATTCTCTGTCTTTCACACCAGCTGTATACTTCCTAGTTCCTGTAACCTGCATCTCATCCTTCAAGGTCATAGTGATGGCTTTCTTCACTGAATGCTATAATTTGACCCAGAAGGTCCAGCTGCTCTCAGTAGGCAGTTCCTGGCTGTGCTCTTCAAAATGTAGGTCAGTGCTTTCAAAATCCCTCTTAGCTGTTGAGGGGACAGGTGACTGGCTGCATCTGTAGCCTTCCACATGCAGAAAGTGTATCAGTCCGTGGGGCTGGCCGTATGACAGTTCCACCACCAGGAACAGAAACGTGTCTTCAGTGCCAGCGTGACCAGGACCAGTATGGGATTTAGCAGTAGGAGTTGCTATTTTTACAGCAGTAGCATCTCAAAGCACCGATCTATGTGGCCGTTTTGATGCATCAGTGAGAAAGTTAGATGGATTTTGGTAAATACGCAGTAGCAGATTTTACTTGGACTTCTAGTCCTGATCCGTGCTGTTTCTGAAAATCCCAAGTCTCAGAATCCCACAGAAGATTTCCCCCCACAGTTCTTCCTTCAGACCTAGAAGCGCTGCCTGCCCTGCGTGAAATGCTCTGCATTTCATGGAAGTGGGGACAAAAAGCAACAGGCTTTTTCCTAGTGTTTATCTTTTATTCTACCTGGTCTTCCTTTACCAGAGGTGCTTCAGGAGCGCACAGCAAATTTTTTTGGAGGTCTTTATACAAAAGGCAAAAAAAGGTGAGGCGAGACAGGTGAAAGAAAGCTAACAATAAGGATGATTACTGTAACAGTGGTTGGTTGAAAAGGATTGTTTCCTTTTTAGTTAGGTAGAAACGTGAAGTTGGTAACACATGCTTCCTTTGTAAGGAAGATAATCTCAGATTGGTTTCTGGCAACCTCTTCAAAAGCTTTTCGCTCTGTTTCAACAGCTCACTAAAAGGACAGCTCCATATGGTTGTGTCTGCAGCTTGCTTTGTTGGGAAAATGTTTTGTTTCCCTATCTTCCCCCTCAAAGTGTTTTTGGTTATTTTTTTTTTTTCCCGTGCTATGTATCTCTTCACTATGCACGCTTCTTGAGAAGTTATTCATTTTTGTTCATTCTTCTCTTTCTTGAAATAATTAAAATTTCCAAGCAGTAGCCTAGTCTTATTGTCCTACAGCAAATTTTCTAGCGAAGTCCACCATAGGTCTAAATGTTGAATTCTTTATTCCAGAGGACTGGCACTATCTTTTCATCAAAGTGAATGGCATACTGATTTTCTGGAAGTAGTATTGATTCATACTATACTGTCATTAACATAAGGAATATTGTCCATTTCTAGGGTGCTTAAATGTTACCTGTTTTCTTTGGAAGCCAGGGACGTAAAATAGATTTTAAAATGTTTCCCTTGTACAAATCTCAAATCCATGTCCTCAAGTGTACTTAAGTATTTCTCTGCTCAGCATTCCAATACGAGATCACTCTGGTTTTGCAACTTAACATTCTTCACAGTGCATTGTTTTTACCTGTTCTCCTTGGAAAATGCATGAGGATAATTGGCTATCTAGTTCAGGGATCATCATAAGCTAGAAAACTGAGGATTTGAACATTTTCTTGGAGGCAAGTGTCTTGAATCATATCATATGCCTAAGTGGATGCTTAGGTGTCTCTTTCAAGGCAAGAAATACCCTTGAAATGTCTGACAATTGAGTGCCTAAAACATTTATCTGCAGTGTGGTGGATAGACTTCTTGCTTTGAATTTGAGCCTGTTTTTTACATATCCAAAATGTGGACATACAAAGGCTTTTGGCTCAGCTCCCTCATTCTGCCCTCGGTCCTGGTTTTCTAAGACTGCATTACATGGTTTGAAATATTGCATGTTAAAGGATCAAGCCTATGTAAAAAAAAAACAAAAAAAACCAAAACCACAAAAAACCACACCTGAAAAATTCCATTTGGATTTAGTGTTGGAAGGACATCAGTAGCTCTGTGAATGATAACTTGTGGGAAGCTAAGTGCCCATAAGCTACTTGGTAGTTAACCAGAAGATTTAAGGGTGCCCAAATCAGCAGACAAGTGACTAAGTACCTGTGAAAATCTGGGTTTCAGGTGTACTTCCCTTTAAGGATCTTAAATCTTATCACTTAAGTTTTGTCTTTCAAATACAAACCTTTTGTGCTGCAAGCAGTTGTGCTGCCAAATGGATTTGACGGGCTGTATACAGATGAGTTAATAGAAAGGGAAAGAAGTAAAAGTAACTTTTTAACGTACTTATTTCTCTTTACTGTAGTGAAAACTAGGTTTTCGTATGCCTTCCCGAAGGAGTTTCCTTATAGGATGAACCATGTGAGTATGCTTATCAAAATACAACTGGATCAAATAAATTAGAAGACAAATAACTGTTACCAGGAAATCCTGTCTTCAAATTCTAAGAAAGAAGTATTTTCATGCTCGTATATCAGGATGCTCGCAATTAGTTTTGGATAGATTATTGGGAAAGTTACTTATATAAGCTTTTTTCCTTAAATCATTGACACTACTCTTCATGGAGTAGTGATGTGACTGGGTGACTGAAATAGAAATTTTTATATAATATGATGATAAAAGAGCTTTAGCTTTTTTTGAATGTTCCTGTTTACAAATACATTGCTCCAGGGAAAATAAATAGTCCTTGCACCTGGGATGCTTCCAAGCTTGCATACAGGAGCAGTTGGCTTACAGAACAGTTTTATTTTTGACTCCAAAATGTAATGGCTTTGAAAAATAATTTGTATTTATTATTTAAAATTTAGACCTACTAGTGGTTTTCAAGGCATTCTCAGTCACAGTCCTGAGAAATTTTGTAGTTTTTCTTGAAACCAGTTTTGACCTGTGCTGTAGTATTTTGAAAGTTAAACAGAAGCAATTGTTTTGGATCGACTGTGACAAATACTATGTTTTTGTGGTTTGCTTTTCACCCAATCTGGAAAGCCACATAATATATCAGAATACAAAACATCTAAGACCTTGTAATAAAACTGCACTGCTATTTTACGGGTAAAGACAAATGGAAATGTATTTCGGAGTACTGCTTTCCTATAGCCAAAGCAGTCCAGTCTCTTCCTTGATACCACTAATACGTCACTGTCTCTATGGAAAATGAGAGTTGATTTAGTTGCTACAATTGGACAGAATATTTCATATGACAGTCAATCTGAAAATATTTTAAAAGGCAGCCGTTTGGCTTGTTAGCAGCCTGATAAAGAGACTCTTAATTCTACAAAAGGACTTCTCTATTGCTCTTAACTGTTTATACACTGGGAACAGTTTGTTGCTGCCAGGTGTTGAAACAAATCAGACAAGTACTGCCAATGAAGTAGTCTGTCATAGTAAACTTGATCCAAAATGTTTAAATGCGTTGTTATTCTGACTGGAGCTAAGTAATAATGGCGGTAAGGCAGTGGCTAATAATAGTTTGATTTTTGTTTGGTTTTGTAGTTTCAGATGAAACGCATTTAGGACTGTTGGAAGTATGTGTTGAGAATTCCTGTGGATTCATGATGTTACACTGAATGCCAGTTAATTCTTTCTGCTGTCTGAAACATGCAGCTGTTTAACTGTCGTTTTACTTCTTTGCAGATACTAGAATGTGAATTCTATCTCTTAGAATTAATGGTAGGTGGCTTTTTGTGGTGATTTGCCTTTTCTTTTTTCCTCTCTGTTGCCTTAGTTTACTTTGTACAGGTGAAGAATATTTTGAATTTTCTGCTATGAAATATGCATTATGCTTTCTTCCCCCCGCCCTCCCCCCTGCCAAATTTAGAGTGATGTCCATGCAGGCCTAACATTTACGTTGTCAGCAGAATGCCGTAATTGCTGTGCTGTCGTCTAGGCTGAGTTGGGGGCATTCTCCCCTCCTCGTGTTGAAGCTGGCCTTGGCAGAAGAGGGCAGATTGTGGGAGCCGGTGGGGACGGGAGGAGTGCGTACGGCTCGGCATCCTACTGGTTAGAGCACTGCTGGGAAGGGTAAAGCGTAGGTTCTGATTCCAGAACTGCTGCTGTTTTTAAAATAAAGGTACCTCTATGTAAGTCCTGGTGCAGAGACTAGGATGGGATGCCAGTGTCCTTATTCCCCCAGAGTCAAGAGTATAAAGCGTTGCATTCTTGCCGTGCCCTCTTCTTGCCTGGGAGAATCTGGACCTATACACAAGGGTCCAGCTTCAGCAGAAGGTGTGGGTAATATCTCACACAGGCTAGTCTGTAACCTGATAATTAGAGTAATCTTCTAGGAAGGGAGGTGTGGGTTTGAATCCTGTGAGGAAGAAACTGAATTCAGGGCCTCCCGTTTTCTGAGATGGAGCTGTAACTGTTAGGCTGTTGGATGAAAGGAGCGCAACGCGACATTTTCTTCCAGGCACTTTCAAAGAAAGGAGCTTTTTGTGAGGGCTGCTATCCCATTGCTGTGATTTCTAGGGCAGCTGAAAGGATGCGGCCCAGACTTCTTAGGGGGCTTAGGTAAAGCAGTGCCTGAAAATGGGCAGAAATTCCTGCCTGGTTGGGGTTGGATGAGGGAGGCACTGAGCTCGCTGTGCTAGGGTAGCTCTGCCCAAGTGCAGAGCAAAGGCGAGAGAAACCAGGGAGGAGCCTAGTGAGTTAGGCAGCAACTGAGAAAGGGTATGTCTTGGGAACAGGGCACAGAGCAGGTCGGATCAAAGTTTTTATTTGTGCCTACAGTTGTTATAACCCGTTTTAGATGTCCTGTTTAGATTTCGTCCTTGATACCTCTCCTATAAGCAGCAGTAACTCTTGAGTTTCGTATACAGGAGTTTTAACACAAGTAACTGCATTTGTAAGAAGTTATGTTTTGGGGATTAACTTATTCTTCCAGTGCGTTATGCGATGTATAGTGGTATGTCTAATAACTGTGCCTGGCTTCAGTGTTCAGCACATGTAACTTTATGTGGCTTTTCCCTATGGTATCCATACACTTAGCTGCTTTCAGCAAGAGGATTATTCCTTCTTGTTTACACCAACCTGGGCCTGAAAAGAGGGAATTTGAGAGCAGTGGATTATTTTTTTCTCTCTTTCTTTCTTTCCAAACCAGTGTCAATTATTTTGGCATGCTTTCCATGTATGGTATTTAGTGACAGACTGCTTTCTGGCAGTGTTTTGTATTTCCAAGTGGGAATTACGGGTTTGTAAGCAAATGAGGTTTCAGTGTGCTGCAGATGTGGCTTTCTCTGTCTCTTAGGGGAAGGACATTGAAAGGCTGGCAACCATGCTATGTAATGGTATTCTAGAGAGAGCACTGCCCTCATTAGAGCAGGGTTAGGTGTCAGAATGCTACTTAAAAAAAAAATAAATCAGTAATTGACTTGTAAACCAAATGTTTTTTTTAAATATGAACTGACAGCACATTCTGCATTGTAATCTTACTTTTATCCCATTGACGTTTTTCCTAGGACTGCTGTTTGATAGTATATCATCCTTATAGACCTTTGCTCCAATATGTGCAAGATATGGGCCAAGAAGACATGCTGCTACCTCTTGCATGGTAATGAAGACGGTGATTAATGATAGTGCCTCCTTTCAGCAAGAAAGCGAGTGTTTAACAGGCTTCAAAGGGGGTTAAGCAAAAGCAGACTTAACTATATTTGAATACAAAGGGTGCCCTAGTTAACCTGTGCAGGTATTGATCCCTGACTTAGCTTATTATGTCTTTAACCCTCTCGTGATTTTCCTTTGCAGTGATCTAATTTTTATTTTTGGATTAGCTCTAATAGCACACGTTTTTTACACTACCGAGTGGTGACTCTGAGTAACAGTAATCTTTTTCTATTAATGGCAGCTTTCTGTTGCATCTCGTCATAGAATGTAGGAGCAATACATTGGGGGTTTTAGCTGTGTTAGCAGAACTCTTATTCTTTAACTGTTTCTCAAACAGAGAAAGACAGTAAAAATACAATCTTTATGCTTGCCCTTACTTACTTGTGAAACAGGGGTAATTATTTTATGGTATGTGTCAATACCCTCTGCAGATGACATTTATGATGCTATAATACAGTGCTCCCAAATAAATTTATGCTCTGACTACAAGGAAAAATGAAAGGCTTTAAGAGGTTTTTTGGAAGGGAAGAGATATTTTCCCTTGCTGTTTTGCCCTGTAGCCTCACTGTTTCTATCATCTGGGAAACTGACAAAATATTTGGAAACCAACAAGCATTTATAAACTGGCAGCAGTTACTGAAATCATGTAATCTAAAGGTGAATAGGTGAATACTTACAAGTTCTTTTTTGCACAGGAGGATAGTGAATGACACATATAGAACTGATCTTTGTCTGCTGTACCCTCCTTTCATGATAGCTCTAGGTAAGTAACACAAATAACGTCTCTTGTCATGTTTAAGTGGATGTATTCTGCGCACTGTCCCACCAACAAGCTTTCCTTAGAGTGGCTTCATAAGGTGCTTCAGTTTGCTTTTCGTACAGTACTGACAGTGCAGCCTTGCAATTTAGCAAGTCTTGAAGAAAAAGTCAGATAATTAATCCTGAGTTTTCTCTGTTGAACTGTATAGTGTTTTGTCTGGTTTACAAAGAATAGAATGTTTCTAACTGGATTGAGAGTGAAGCTTTGCTCAATATCCATGTCACCCGATCTTTGCAGCTTGCCTACACGTGGCCTGTGTTGTCCAGCAGAAGGATGCAAGGCAATGGTTTGCTGAGCTGTCTGTTGATATGGAAAAGGTACTCTGTTTTTTCCTCCTGCCACCTGTTACGGACTGACCAGAAATGGTAGTCATGGTTATAAAACTACTGTCTTCCATGTCTGTAGTACCGATTTGAACTTTATTTAGTGATCATATGTTAGGCACTGTTGAAATTAGGTAGATCTCTTGGGGAGGGAGACAATGTCAGGTCGTTCAGTTACCACCCTGCTCTGAAAGTCAAGACAGAACCATTGCATAACACCCAAGAGTTGCTGGTGTTGCCATTTTTCAGATGGAAATGTAAAAACTTTGCATTTTTTTCCAGAAAAATAATTCTCAGTGTTTTTCCTCATCCGAGATCGCCAGCACAAGTTTGACTTTTAATTTCTAGTACCTGTGATTTTCTGATTCGCCTTTCAGCATTGTGCCTACGCATTGTTCTCATTTTCCCCCTATAAATGTACATAGTATAGCTGAGTGTAAAACATTCTTGACACTTTCAGGATGACCGGGGCCTTGACTTCAATGTTAAACAAGGGGACACCAAGGTCATTCAGATCTGAGTTTGCTGCTATTGCAAATTCTATGCCAAATAATCCCTTTCATGAATTTGTCAGGTTCCAAGGTGCAGTTGTTCTCATACCAGTAATGTTCTTCACCTTCACCAGTTCCTTTTACTTTTTAGGCTGACTTCTTTAACTCCAGCAAGCAAGCCAAAATTACTACACGCAGTCCTTATAACATTGTTTCACTCTTCATGTATTTTTCAGTCTTGATCTTTTTTGAAACCGAGTGCCTGGAATTAAATGGCACATTATGGATGAGATGTACCATTGCCCTCCACACCCTCAGTATTGCCCTTTATCCTGCTGATGGTATCCTGGCATTGTATTTGTATTCCAGGATTCCTCTTCAGATTTATTTAAGCACAGTGTGGTTGCTATGCTGCATCCAGAGCTCTGTGGATTATGCTGTCATGCATGTAAAAGCAGGGTGATAGTAAATTGGCAGCAGAGGAGAACCAACCTATATTTGACAGATAAGGTTACCATAAGCTTGATACTGAACATGTTTGACTGTTTACATGTCGTGGTTCTCATGCCAGTGGTACAATCTAAGCTTGATTTTTTTACATTAACACCATAGACCTCTTCGCCAGCTATGACTTTTGTTTCAAGGGTACATATTGTTCTAGCATTTAAGGAAAGTCCGTGTCTTAAAAAGATGAAAGAAGTCTACTTTATTATTTTAGAGAATGAGAAAACAAATTGTGAACCAAACATTATCTACTTTTTATATAGAATATTGCACTAGAAATTTAATAGGAAACTAAGGTAGTTGAAGTTCAGTAGATAGAAAATGTCCAGACTGGTAGAGTATGCTTACACTTCCAGAAGTGGAATATGAAAGCTCAACAGCTCTTATTATACGGATATAAGAATATAATAATAATAGTAGTAATATAAGAGTAAGAAGTGTTTAGACACTCCTTGGGTTTTTACTTCTTGGAAGGCAGGAGTTCAGACCAATGTTTCATGGTTTGGGGCTTTTTTTTCGGTTTTTTTCCCCCACACACACACTGTGTCTCTGATGTGTGTAGAACTTTGATAATCATCAGCTACTGTATCGGTAATCCATGGTCATGTAGCTGCAGTCAGGCAGCCAGGTGTCTGTATTTTCCCAGTAGCACAGTTACAAGCTGTAGTTGCAAGTAAGTAGATAAAAAGCTATCAGGCTTGCAGGGGATGAGAAGTGGCATATACTGTGAATGGGAGGGAAAGTACTCTGTTGAGGCTTCCATTCACAATTAAATAAAAAAGCCTAATTATAGAAATGGTTGATTGCCAGACCAGATTAAACGTGAGACAGCTCTGTTTATGTTATGAAAATCGTGCTGCTTAATTTCAGTTTGGGGCATGTTTAATTAGTTGCACGCTTAAACTGACTGTGACAAAGATAAAATCGCTATCGTGTGTGACCTTAGGATCTATTTTCTTTCTAATCAGATTTTAGAAATAATCAGGGTTATTCTGAAGCTGTATGAGCAGTGGAAGAACTTTGATGAGAGGAAAGAGATGGCTACTATTCTTAGTAAAATGCCTAAACCAAAACCACCTCCAAACAGGTACTGTACTTCCTTAATACACCTTTCATATGGAAAAACTGGACTCTTATCTTAAGAATGAGTAAATGTTGAATTTGAGTGCAGACCTTTCTGTTATAAATGGTCAGTCTGATTGTCGAGGAGCTCGGCAGAAGCAGAACCTCGGTTGTTTTATGGAGACCGTTAATGTGATTAGAACGTGATCAATACCGCTTAGCGAACGACAGAAACTGCGGTGGGAGGCTCCGTGGCTGGGCCACATTCCTTGGAACTGGGCCTGCTTGATGTCGTATTTAATTACTGTGATTAAATAGCACTGTTGGGAATCTGCACATGCAAATTCCTGAGCACATGCTTATGTAATGTGAACTTTGAAGTGTTTGACTTCAGAAGTAGATTCAGCAGGCAGCTGTACGGGGGTATATTGAAATTATTATTCAGATATTCAGATTATCCACTGAAGTTATTTATGCATGCAGAAAATAACCTTTGCATTTTTTATGAAACCGAGCAGAGTATCTTAACCTATTTGTGTGTATGTTGAAGTATTTTCTTTCAAAAGGTTTTTACTACTTCCAGAATACTGTATTTTTTAATTTAAAAAAAAAAAAGACAAAAATGTATGATGCTTCTTTTTGAAGACACTTGGGTTTTTTTGTTTTTTTTTTTCTTCCAAACAGTGAAGGAGAACAGGGTCCAAATGGTAGCCAGAACTCTAGTTATAGCCAATCTTAAAACATTCCAAAGAATTTCTTTATGGACCACTTTGACTCAAGACATCCTGGGATCTTTCCTGTGTTCATGAAATGGACAGAAGGTTTTAGCAACATCTTTGACAAAGAACTTGAAGAATAAATAGCTTGTTTGTGTCAAGCATTTTGAAAGCTTTTTCTCTAAAACTGCATCATTTTCTCTGACGCTGGAGCAAATGTACTAAGATATTTTTCAGTGTAAGGAATCAAACCTTAAACCAAGCTGCAAAAGATTGACACTATCCACTTAAATCAACCAGTTCATGATTGGTTTTGTTTGCTTTGAGAAAATTGTAACTTGCCATTGAAGTGAACTATTTTTAAAG
Source organism: Chionis minor (assembly GCA_013398295.1). Classification (NCBI taxonomy): domain Eukaryota; kingdom Metazoa; phylum Chordata; class Aves; order Charadriiformes; family Chionidae; genus Chionis; species Chionis minor. The sequence continues at coordinate 24,152 of VZSF01002466.1, forward strand.
CGACAGTAACCTGAAGTCTAAGTGTAACTCTATTAATGAGTTGTGTTGTCTTCATTTTGTTTGTGACTGAAGGAAGATAGTGCACTGTATGTGAAATATGTTCATTACCTTGAGTTTGGTTGGTTTTTTTTTTTAAAAAATAAATATGGATTCTGTAACAAGTAACAGCAATCCTTCAGAAACAAAACCGAGAAGAGCCTGCAAAGAATATTGTTACAGTTTTAATGAAAGCTGCAGGAAAGAAATTAAATTCCTTTTTTTGGATTAGAAAAGTGCTGTTTTAATCAGTAGATGTACTTGGATGTTTTTGCTATGAAGCGTAGTAGCCCAGCTTACCAGAGAAGTGCAATATGTATAGTGATTCTGCAGTTTTCTTAAACATTTCAAGTGCTAGGAATGAAAAAAACCCCAACATACATGATTTTTTTTTTTCCAAGTAAACGTACTGTATAATACAATTGGAATATTTCACAATCAAGTACGAATCTGGATATAATTGCCATTTTTTATGGTGGATTTTTTTTGTACAAAAGATAAACACTGTTGGTCTGCCTTCACTGTTAGTGTGAATTTGTGTGGTTCCTTAGAGAGTTTATTTAAGAGGATCAAGCTTTCGGTGAGCTTCACACCGGCTAATTTTAATTGTGATGTCAGGAGCAACTCTTTAGAATAACTGAAATGCGATTCCTTGGTTAACTATGTGCTGGAGAAAATCAGATTCCTTCAAACAGAAGGCCATATCCTGTGTTCCTTACTCAGGCAGATATCCCACTGAAGTCAGGAATTGGCCTAAATCGAATTCCTTTGTTTTTAATTAAGTTCTGTACAACTTCATTTTGAATGATAGTGCCGCCTTGCCCAAGTATAAAAATTGAATGATAAAATAAAGTGCAGTAACATTGTTCTCCAATTTTTTTTTTTCCCCCCCAAAGCAACACATTTCCCTGATCTGAAATACTGGAGGGAAACTCTTGAAAACCCTTGCTCTGTGATTCGTCTTGGTGCAAAAAACCTGGCCCCTTGAATCCCCCTTTTCTGCAAATACCTGTCTTTGTAATTGGCTGGTCATTCAGTGAAATATAACTGAAGCGTGTTTGTACGTAGCCCATTAGGCTACTAGCATTTATTTCTCTTCAGGTTATTTTTGTAAAATAGTAGGTAAACTAGCCCAAACCACTTCATTGAGATAGAAAATATATACATTTTGGTCTTTGCTACTTTTGTTGCCATTTGATCCATACCTTTTATAGACACTTGATTGATGAAGTGGAATTTGGCTATTTGCCTTTGTTTCTTGAAGTCTAAAATGTGCTATTTGTAATGTGGACTTGGGGACTAGAAATAAATCAATGCAACTTGACCTCTGTGTCGAATTCTTAAACAGGAACTGGTTTTTAGGTTGAACATCAGTCCTCTCTCATATACCACAGAACCTGCTGAGAAAGCGAATGTTTTGAAATTAGGGATTTCAATTAATTAGGGATTAATGAAGAACGCTGGCTGCAGGGATTAAAAGTTTTCTTGCTGCTCAAGAGCCTTACGGACTTTACTTCACACCTAAATTACCCATGTCACCTAAACCTCAGAGGTAAAGTATCAGGCACTTCTTGATGGTAAATAGAAATATCTTGAGTCATTTCTGTACTGGGGAGGAGAGGGTAAGTTTTACCAGCTCCGATTCCAGTGTAAACAGTGAAAGGCAATAAAGTGCAGTGAAAGCAACTGGATTTGGTGTTGACAGTTATAACAAGAAAAATGTTAGGAAATGGAACTTATTGTGAATTCAACAGCTTTGCTACCAACCAGACAGAAAAAAAATCACCTTTACTCCGCTTCATTTCTAAGGACAGAAATGCATAAAAACGAAGTATCTCATTAAGAGAGAGGTGGCTGAAACTCTTCACAGATTACATGGTTATAGGTGACAGCGGAGTGTCAGAGCAAACACGGGCCATCTATGCCAAAAAGACTTAGGAAAAAAGCAAAAGTCAACTGGATCAGACAAGTTACTTAACTCAAAAGGCATCGTTTGAAAAGCAAGTTATACCCACGTAAGGAAGATACAGAGGAAGACACAGAAAAGATCATCAACTTTGACAAGCTACAAATAGTTGGAGAAACACCTTGCAAGAAACTACCAAGATTAATAAAAGCTAATGGAAATAAAAAATAGGTATACAGTGGCTTTCCTATTAAAAAAAAAAATAAATCCACAACTCCAGCTCAGAAAAGATAGCAGAGGTCTAGAAAAATCTTGAGTGGTGCAAAGGCTGGTGAGGCGACAACTGCTCACCGCTTCTGACAGAAGCAGCCGGACATCCGATGAAAACACTACGTGGCAGGTTGCGACGCAGCAAAGGGAAAAAAGCCGCCTTCTCACAACGCATTGTTAAAGCCAGCGCAGCCTGCTGCGACTTTGTGTTGAGAATTCACAAATACCCCAACATACCAAGACATGCAAAGCCTGAAGGAAGTATCAAAGCACCCTGGGTTGTAAATGAGGATAATCTGGAGCTTGTACCACTACATATTTACCCTGCTTTGTGCTCTTCCTCGGATGTTTAGTCCCAGTTGCTGCCAAACAAAATGATCCACCAGGCGGATCTTGGTGGTGTGACGCAATGTGACTCTTTGTTCATTTTTTTGTGGTTATGTAGTTTTAGATGTTCCCAACAAACTTTAATGTAGCTACAAAAAGAGGCATTTTGGACACTTATGACTAAATCGTGACTAAGTTTAGTTGGTTAGGTCTCCTTGCTTTGTTCAGCTGTACGCTGAAGTTTGGTGGCTTGGTCAATACAGCCAGGCATCATTAATTATGCTTTTAGCTAAGTATTTTCAAATTTTCTCTACAATCTGGCCTTAATGATCTAGACCAAAAGGCATCATTCTTCCTGGTGAGCCCAGGCACAACGCAGCCAACAGTGGGTTTCTGTTGCCCCTTTGACTATGTGCCCACAGCATTGTGAAACTGATGGTCTAGGTCATGTTAAACAGGCAGAATTAATAGATTTAGCCAAATCCTACGATCTAACGAAAACCTTGGCATCTGTTACTCCTCCCAGTCCAGCCTGGAAAAGACCTTTCAAGAGAAAGAGAATTGCAAAGTAATTGACCACAACAAGGTAACACCCACGCTCATCCTGGCATTTTAGTTTCATCGCATTTTAATTTCATCTTACTCCCATTAATTCATCAGTTAAACTAAGCTAGGGTTTTGGAAATTAGTCTAAATTCTGGTTCTTAAGTTGTTTTGATTTTTTTTTTTTATGAATTGGAAATAAAGCGTGGCAGCTGAGACCACTAAAAATATTGATACTTTGAAGAAAAATGCACTCATTACTACGATGACAGCTATGCTACAGGGTCTCTAATTAATAGCAAAGATTAGGGAACAGAAACCCCTGCAAGATACATGGTCAGGGCAGCAGAGCCAACAGCTGGCTGTGCCAACTCTGGCGGTTCTTCTCTAGAAAAAAATGACTGCAGAGAGACTGCGGGACTTGTTAGAAATAAAATTCCAGTAAGAATAGTTAATTTTTCTTCTCTAAACTTGACAGGGTGTATTTTTCAGGTCCTCTTCTCGCCATGCAGACTGCACTGTCGGAAAGGAAGAGCTGTAGGATAAATGCACGTTGCCCACAATACTGCTTAGAGCAGAACCAGAAATTTTAATTCCTTTTTCCAGACATCCTGCAGAGTCCTGAACTTCTGTGCTAGGACTTAAATTTTCTAGAGGCCAAAGCAATTCACCTTTGCTAGTTTCCCTGAACTGCTAACAGCATTAAAAAACAAACAAAAACCACCTTATAATTATGACTTTGCAAATTTATAGGTGGGGATGGGATGGGTTGGATTGTTTTTTAAAGTTTAAGACACAGAAATTAACATACGGAAAAGAAGGGAGTTTAGTAACCTCAACTTTTCCAGCCTAAAATGATTACATCTCTCTAATAATAACTTTGAATATAGGCAAGTTCTCACTTGATACTGAGCTGCTGAGGGAAAAGGAGTTGTTGACTGAATGCTATAGCATTTTGTGCTCTGAAGCAGATCTGTGTTTAAAAATGGATATACTTTTAAAATAAGGAATTGGACAACATTTTGAACAGCAAGTGTCATAGCATTGGGTCAGTTTCCCTTTGTATTTTCTGACCAGTAGTGACGTTTTAGCCTTACAATCACATGGTACAAACCTAAAAATCTGTACTCTATTTGTACTCTTTAATAACACAGCAACTATTTAAAAACTCCAGCTACACGTGACATATAGTTAAGTCTGTGCTTAGGGCAGTTACCCCAATTCCATTAGAATACCTGCAGTGTAACTACACTAAACAAACTACCCAACACAGTTACTTGGGAAAAGACAATTTTATTTGTCCCATCATCATTAGTTTAAATAGCCATAAACTACATCATATAAAAATCTTAGTAAACATAATAAGCACTTAGGTTCTCTTCACATACTTTCACCAAAAATCATAGCCCAAAATTAAGGTTGAACAAATCTAATGTCTTTGATTCATGTCATAGTCCTTAGATATGTTAAACCAAGCAGTTGATCCGCATGGCGATTTAGAGGTGAATATCTGTTTACACCAGAAAGCAGGAGCGGGGCTGTATTCTGGAAAAGGAATCCATATAGTTTAAGTGCTAAAACCTGCAAACCATCCTGAAGCCTTGATGGGGCAAGGGTAGGGGTAATCATCTTCATTTTTTCTCTGGAGATTCATGTTTTACCCAGTCCTCAAAGCCACCAGCGTATTGCTGCACTCTGAAAATATGCAGAAGATACAATGTTAAGAAAGACTCTTGAAAAGGGTATCTAAGAGGACACAGCAAAAAAACCCAGACCAAAACAAAAAAAAAAAAAAAAAAAAGAAAAGGCTACAGAAATTCTCTACAATCAAATAAATACATTTGTACCCAGCTCCAATAAGCCAGGTGGACATTCCTTGTACTCTAATGCTGCCTGCTTCCATGCAGTGTGTTCTGCAACTCTCTTCTTCCAAATGACACAATGCTTGAGATCAAACGTAAGTAAGTAGTAGCAGCCAGATCAACGAAACAGTTTGCCACTTATTTTTTTTTTTTAAAAAGAGAGAACAGACTCTGTGGTGGGAGATTTACATGTTATTATGTTTAATACTTCTCAGATGTTATCAAATAAACGCAGCACACTGATCTTCCTTGCAAACCTGCATGCTCTGTAGATCTGTCATAAGCCTGCACAAAACTAAACTCTGGAAAACAAAAACCCACCACGCAAAACAATACTGACTCCTTCAATTAGGCAGCCTGAAAAACCTAAAAACAGTAGGCATTACCTGAAAAACCAGGTAATGGAAGATACTTTGCACTTATTAAAACAATATAAAACAAGAACATGGTTCCATACATTTGACTAGAATTAGCAGGGATATTCCAGTTCATGAATTGCAGTTCAGCGAAAACATGATAAAACAACCAATTTTTTAAAATTCTATCCGCAGTCTTTAAGTCAGCGAGGCACCTTCTGGCACAGGGGTAACAATTCTGCCAACCAAATGCTGTGTTTGCTTTCACTCTATCAATCTCATTGATGGTTTAGCTATTACCTTCCTTGCTTTACTCCTGGCAAACCATCCAGTGCTTTACTGGAAATGAAGGTGTACTTTGTCAACACTGAACTGTACAGGTAGAGCTGCAATTTAACAAAGGGTGTGGTTTCATAAACTATTTAATCCAGTTTAAGATTGTACTTCTACCAAGGCAAGCAGTTCTCCACCCTTCCAATCATCCTGCATCTCAGGACTGGTGTTTATGAAGGTGCGTGAGGAAGCAATGTCTTAGTGCAGGAGCCCCAAGAGGCGGAAGGACCCTTCTGTGGCAGCATGGTCTCGCAGCAGATTGTGGCACCTGCGGTACCTGCACAGAGCTGCTGAGGGGTTGTTTCACAGGGCGATACGCCTCACTTTGCTGGAACACCCAATGGTGTCTTTCAAGGTTCGGTGGAGACAAGAAGAGGCGTCTAACTCACATACCAGTCACTCTGTTCGTATTCCACATTTAAATTTTTATCCTGGCCCACAAGAAGCTGAGGAAGAGTTCTGCTTCACAGGGGGAGGCCATCCCTACACACAGAAGCTTACCTGCTAAAACCCAAGGACGTGGCAAAACCGAGTGCTTGTTTACTTCGTTTTCCTGCCAAGCAGGAGAAAACCACAGGGTCCGACTTGGCCGGCATTGTGTGATGGTACCGCTCCTTGAACTCCATTGGGTCCATTTGGAGAGCTTCCAGTAATTCACCCACTGGGACATATTGGGGTGGGGGGGAGCAGAAAAGTCTCATTTATTCTCCATCCACAGACAGGCTTACACTGCAAGGCGTCCAGTTCCTCTGGAGAAGTTTAGCCTCACACATGCTAGCAGCTGTCTAGCACAGCTCCTCTTTGCTCAGTCACAGAATCACTGAGGTTGGAAGAGGCCTTTAAGATCGTTGAGTCCAACCATGAACCTAACACTGCCAAAACCACCATGAAACCATGTCCCTCAGCATCACGTCTACCCGTCTTTTAAATACTTCCAGGGATGGCGATTCCACCACTTCCCTGGGCAGCCTGTTCCAGTGTTTGATAACCCTTTTGGTGAAGAAATTTTTCCTAATATCTAATCTAAACCTCCCCTGGAGCAACTTGACGCCATTTTCTCTTGTCCCATCACTTGTTACTTGGGAGAAGAGACCAGCACCCACCTGGCTACACCCTCCTCTCAGGTAGTTGTGGAGAGTGATAAGGTCTCCCCTCAGCCTCCTTTTCTCCAGGCTGAACCACCCCAGTTCCCTCAGCCGCTCCTCACGGGACTTGAGCCCCGGACTCCTCACCACCTCCGTGACCACCAAGCACAGGGGACCATCCAACACCTCCACTTACGCGGTATGTTGATGGACGCCGGGATCTTTCCATACTTGTCGATCTCCCACCTCTCCCGCACGTCTATGTGGAGGACGTTGGTCTTCTTCAAGTCTTTGAGCTGCTGGTAGGAAAGGCTGGGCACCCCGCCGGCGCACAGCCTGCGAATGGCGGCGGCGCCCCCCGCCCCGGGCCCTGCCGCAGCAGGACGGCCCGTCAGCCCGCAGCCNATCCGCCACCAGCCCCAGCGCCCTGCCCCCATCATCCCGCCGCCGAAGATGGCGACCGCCCGGGCCCTCCCTGCCGCCCGCCCCGCCGGCGGGGGAGGAGACGGCTCCTTCCCCCGGGCGGCGCCGCCTTCTCCTCAGAGACGGGAGGCCTCGGTCGGGCGCTGCCGGGCGGGAAGCACCAGCAGAGCAGCCGGGCTGGGTTAAAAAACAGGGTTTCTTTTTAAATTTTTTTTATTTATCCCTTGTGAATCCAGAGTCATTCCAAAAACCTGAGGAGAAAAGGTGATTTTAGCACCTTTGCCGCAGTCCCCCCCGCAGCCCCACGAGCTGTGGTCCGAGGGGCCACAAGCACCGTCCCTGGGGGTTCCACACGCTTTTTGGAGGCCGTCGGCCTCCCAGCCCCACCGACCGCACGGCCGAGACGTGTTTTAAGTGGAGAAACGAGGGTTCCTCTGTCCAACACACTTTAAACCAGTAGCCTGTATTTACCACGTACCTTTGCAGATACATAACCCTGCCAGCGGTGACAGTCTCTAAAGGCTAGCGCACTGGGTCTTTTCCCTCTCGTAAAAGACACATTTTGAGGAGTACGCTGCCGACTCTTTACTAAAGAGAGCCCTCCTTCTCCAAACGAGAACAAAAATACTTCTCAGTACTGTAAAGTGTGACAAACTGAAGCTGGCACATCTAACTGGTTCACTAGCTGCCCTTCTGCCAGCCTCTCCATATGGCCTCCTTGACAGACATTTGCAAATTGTCTCTTCGAAGCAGCGTTGTCTATATATATATATGTATATATGAGTTCAAGTTTTGTGCGTTTTACATTTTCAACAAGGTATGGGTAGCGTACGCTACTTCTGGAAATTCTCTTTTGAAGTATAATTTACTGTATATTTTGTCTGCAGTAAAATAACAGCCACAGTTACTCTCCATTTATTGCATATATTGCTATAAGGACTGTAAAGCCTGCGATGTGGAACATCAGGATACTCGTGGTATTGAATGCATATTCACATGAAATTGCATTTTAATAAATAAAATAATAAATAAAAATAAAACCCAACCAACCAAATAAATAAAATATAAATAAACTGGGCTCCCCAGTTTAAGAAGGACAGGGAACTGCTGGAGAGGGTGCAGCGAAGGGCCACGAAGATGATTAGGGGGACGGAGCATCTTTCTCATGAGGAAAGACTGAGGGAGTTGGGTCTTTTTAGTCTGGAGAAGAGAAGGCTGAGGGGAGATCTCATCAATGTTTACAAATACTTAAAGGGAGGGTGCCAGGAGGAGGGGGCCAGTCTTTTTTCAGTGGTGCCCAGTGATAGGACAAGGGGCAATGGGTATAAACTCGAATATAGGAAGTTCCATCTGAACATGAGGAGAAGCCTCTTTCCTTTGAGGGTGGCAGAGCACTGGAACAGGCTGCCCAGAGAGGTGGTGGAGTCTCCAACTCTGGAGATACTCCAAACCTGTCTGGACACCATTCTGTGCAACCTGCTGCACGTGGAACCTGCTCTGGCAGGGGGGTTGGACCAGGTGATCTCTAGAGGTCCCTTCCAACCCTTAACTTTCTGTGATTCTGTGAAATCAATTTATGGTTTTAATTTGACCCCGTGTCACATATACACACAAAAAGTGAACACACTAGTTTCCTCACAGAAACAGGAATGAGCCCCTAGCCATCTTGTGAAAGCCCAAGAGCCTGAAGTCGTAGGAGATCAAGCTAGGCAAACTCTCCTAGTCAGTGAAAGGGTGGGAAGCGGCAAATCTGATTCTCATCCCGCCTTCATGGCACTATCATCCTGCACTCACTCAACCCCTCCTCAGCGGCTTTCTTAATTTCACCTCTTGGGACTCCCTCCCCATTTCACCTCTTCTTCAGTTCACTCCCACACTCATCCTCAGTGGCGTCATTTCCCAGCTGATTCCCCAGCTGCATTTACCCTTGTGCATTCTTTATCCTTATCTTAGGACTGAAGTCTTCATTGGTCAAAGAAATGGTTCACAGACCTAGGCTTTCATCAAGTCTTACTGCCTTTCTGATTATTTTGTTATTGCATTTTCTTTTTCTGACTATCATCTAGTTATTTTTCCCCCCACAAACTTTTCAGCCTTCCCATAGTATTCTTTGCCATGATTTATTACTTGCGTTCAGCATCCCCTCTCTGCTTTCCCTTCTCCTTTTTCCATGCCTCTGATTGCTGATGCTCTTTGTGTTTCTTTCTTCTTTGCCCTTGACCCTTCATTTTCTCTCATTACCAAACCCCAGACGTGATTCAGTCTCAACGCTGCCTTTCTTTGGCTCTGCTTTCGCGTTTTTGAGTACTTCCGGAGGAAAGCTGGGGACCTAGCTTATTTCTGTAACAAAACTGTTTTCCAGCTCTCATTTATATCCCATTTTCCCCAACACAATGGGAACCTATGTCTAAAGCCTGCCGTCCTCACTCTCTGCACAGAATTCAAACATTTCAAACATTTTCTCACCTCATCTTTTTCCACCTCCTTTGCTTGCTTCCCCCTTCTGCCAGTGCCCTAACGTTCTATCTCTTCCAGATATTTCTGCTCGCTTCTTGGGCTAAATTAACATATCCCCCTTCGTATCACACTGTTCTCCTTTCACACGTTTGCTTTTCCTTCCTTCCTTCTCATTAACCTTTTAACCTAGTTATTGCTCTTGCAGTGCAATAATTCTCTGATCTCTCCTGGGCGGAAGAGGAAGGACCTACTCGTCCATCCAACTAGTTGCAGGTTGCTGTCCCACATTCTTTCTCCCTGTCACACACAGACTCCCTGAACACGGTGTTCACAGCCCGTGTCGCGGGCTCCCCTGTCACAGGGTGTGCAGTCTGCCTATGCTCAGTTGTCACCTCTATCACCGAAGTGCCCCAAGAATTCCTCCTACCTCCAGCAAATGCCAGTTAATTGGTCAGCCTCTTTCGACAATGGTCTTCTTGACATCTTGTCTTCACTGTGTCTAATGACTTCTACATACTTCTTTAACCATTCTTCTGTTTGTCTGCAGATCCACTACAGCTTCTCCATCCTTGTTTTTTGAGGGGAAGAGCAACTTCACTCTTCCCCCTTTTTCTCTACGCCTTATCACTGGATAATCTTATTCCAGTAAAACTACTGTCTCTCAGGCCTTAATTCAGATTTACCTTCTGTCCAAATGAAGCCCTCCCCTTGCTGTCCAGCCACACAAGTTAAACTTTTTGAGTTAAACATTTTTTTTTCTTTTGAATTAAACTTTCTGAGTTTACTCTCTGTCCCAAGTCTCTAGTGGCACCTCCCTCCCGCGCTGGACACCCGGTACTCTGCCTGTGCCTCCGCTGGGACACGCACCTTTGGTTCTCATCTCCTCCCCTAGTCCCTCAGGCGACGTCCACCTTGCAAATCCACCCAGGGCCTGGACCCCGGACGGCATCCTGTGCAACCTGCTGTAGGTGGACCCGCTCTGGGAGGGGGGTTGGACCAGGTGATCTCCAGAGGACCCTTCTAACCCTTAACTTTCTGTGATTCTGTGACCCTTCCACACACCCCCGGGGCACCCACAGCCCAGCGCACCGGCAAACCAGCTGACTTCCTCCCCGCAGGCACAGATCCAGCCGGGCACCTCCAGGTCCGTCAGCAAGACACGAAGGGAACGCCATGGTGTCTCCCCCTTCCTTGTCACCCCCTTCCCCTTCTTCTCCCTGGAGTCTCCCAGCTGCCCCGCAGCCAGACCTGTTGCCTCTCGGCGGGCCGCGCTCCCCTCCCAGCCCAGCCGGCTGCCCCGCTCCCCCGCCGCCCGGGATCCCACCC
>VZSF01002466.1:35349-76142 GCA_013398295.1 Chionis minor
GCGACGGTGGCAAGCGCGGCTCGCCTGCGCTCGTTTTGGGTGCCGGTGGTCCGCCGAGAACAGGCTGACCCTGCCGTGCCGTGAAAACAGCCGCGCCGGGCCGTCCCCGTGGCCTGCAGAAAGTGCCTCGCTCTGTTAAATTAGAGAGAGTCGGTGGCGTCGCCTTCAACATGAGCTCCGTTCGCTTTGCGTTAAGGGCAAGTTACCAAGCGCCGGCGGCTCTGAAATGGTGGCAGGGCTCTGCGCGGCGAGGCCGGCGTCGTTGTTTCTGACCCGCTCGCTCCGACAGCCTGGCGTGACGCCGGCCTGGCGGTGCCGCCCCACCGGCCTGCCGCCGCCGCGGCCCGGCTCCCCACGCCGGGGGCTTCCGCAGGCGGCGTGTGTGGCCGCAGCGCTGGCGCTCCGCGACCCGGAGCGTGGTTTTCAGCCAGTGCAGACCGGTCCGTGCCTGCTGATGAGGTGACAGTCCGGAGACGGTCCTCTCCATCAGTCGGGGACGCGGTATTTTAGAACCGTAGCTGCAACTCTGCACGTTGAGTTAATGTTTTGATTCTCTGATTCCTGGGTTTTTTGGGTTTTTTGGGTTTTTTGTTTGTTTTTAGAACTTTGTTTATTCTTTTGCTGGATTTTAGGACTTCATCCTGCTCTTGCTATGGATAGGTTGCTACTCGCACAGTTAAACAGGATGTGCACCACGGCGTATTAAACACCGATGCACAAGAATAAAGTAAGATGTCAAGAACGTAGAAGCGGATGGCGATTACTCCAGGTGTAGCACTGTATTCTTGCTACGTGTCATCTTTGGCCACAAGTATTTCCCAATTCCATTAAACAATCCTCTCATACAAGGATATAAAGCAGAGCTGTGTGTAAAGGATTCTTCCCTCCCTCATTTTCCAGCTTTTTAAATGGAAGCATAGTAGTGGCGCAAGCATGTGCCGGATTGATAGCAGAACGTGCCTTTGTGAAATTGCTCTGCAGTTTACTACAGTTGTAAATGTTTTGTGTTTTGTCGGATTTCTTCATGAAATATTGAAGAACTGGTGCTCTGTAATTTTCTTTCTGTGAGATTCACAGAAATGCAGCTAGCGTCTCACGGGTGTAGCTGTGAGCATCAATCGTAGATCAAGGACAAGTTGTTCCACTTTAGACGTGTCATCAAAACAAACTGGGGCAATTTGTGTGGAGGAAGAAAATGGAATTAAATTTTTTGCTCTCGGCGGCAAGACTTTGACTTTCAAAGAGCTCAGACTAGTTTTCTGTAGTCATTTACGGTTTTATCTGCTTTACCCCCTTAATTAGCTGCCTCCCACAACACCCTGCCAGACCAGATGGGAAGTTATGTGTAGCCGTTCTCTTCCTTCATCTTCTCCGACTCAGCCCGTTAGGCAGGGGCACAACTTGAGCCTCAGCTTAACGTATTATCTTGTGTGGGCCTCAGCTGCAAGCACGGTTCCTTTTCATTACTTGCTATTACTTTACTTTCTTTTCTTTTTTTTTTTTTTTTTTTTCTTTTTGCACTTCACATAATTAGCGTTTCTCTGAAGTTCATCCTTTGCTCATATTGATGATATCTTATGATATCTTGAACCACGTTTTTTCCCGGTTTTTGTCTGCATGGTTATCCTGCCAATACACTGTGAGTTCACTGTTTGTTCTCCAGCTGTTTCCGTTGTTACACCCTCAGATTTTCTGTGGCGATGGCACTGTTACATCAGTGTTCATATCATGTGAGTGCATAGTCTGTCGGCTCTGTCGTCTGACTGCCTTTTCACATACAAAGTTTTCACTTGCAGGCCAACATCATTTGTTATAAGCTATGGCTCTTTTTATGGTACTCAAGTGTTTTGCTTTTTGAAGTGTGAATTTTTAGGAAAACCTGCGTTAGAGCATGAACGTATCCACCCAGATGTTTTTCCCTCTTGGTGTACTTATTCTTTGTAAAATACATTTAAGGTGGGATAGAGAACATGAGCAAAAGTTGCAATTTGCTTTATGAGTTTGGATGTTGACAGGTATCTGTGACATTTTCCGTAAGACACAAGCAACACCTTTGCTATGAGATACCAGCAAAATACGTCATCAAAGTACTACTCCTTTTGCCTATTCAGTCCTTCAATTTACTTTCGTCTTAAACCCAGTTACAAGGTTTTTTCATTCTCGTTTCTGGACACATCTGGTTTATGTTCATCCTTAGAAATAATTTTTCTGTGGCGAGCGGATTGCAGTAGGAAATCTGAGGGGGATTGTGTAGGATGCAAACATGAATGTTGACAGACCATGGTTGGCATGGGCAGCTGGGTGAGAAGGATTAATAAAAGGGAGAAATGCTGTGGGATTTTTACTGTCGCTTAGAAAGTTGTGTCTAGCGGTCCCAAGGCTCCGTCTCACTCCTTGTGCAAAGAGTACGTCAGTGTGTCACTCTTTTAGGACTGTAATATAATGTCAGGATTGGCGTTTGAGCGCCAGTGAACGGTGTACAGGACGTGTGATGTGCCTTTGGGCTAGGAAATCTTGGAGATGACACTTCCAGAATTTCAGATGACATTTTCCAGGGGAAGAAGTGTTGCTGCCACTACCAGTCAGCAGTTCTGGTCCTTTTACTGCTCTAGCAGGCAGCAGGGGCTTGTTTGCTGCAAAGGTTTTGGTGGCTGTCAGAGCGCTGAGCCTCCTGGCCCGCTGATGGGTGACACTGCCCGGTTGCTAACTGTGATAGATGCGGTTCTTGCTCTGATTGGGTGACATTTGATCTAGCAGCGAGCGAGCCAAAATGCCACAGGTAACGCTCGGAACAGACGTCCAAAATATATCAACTTGCAGCTTACATCAAAACATGTAGCAATTCTGCAGAGGATCTGGCGTTGCTGACCCGTACCAGGCTCTGCTTTTTGTGCTCTCATAGTTACGTGGAAGCTCTTAAAGCCCTTTCACAAATGTGCTATGGAGCGTCTTGGCCTTTGGACTTAATCTGCACATCAGTGGTGTTCCTCAGTGCCTTGCTGACAGGTGACAGCTGGACAGTTCTGTTAAGTTACGTGAAAGTGCTAATTTTTGCTGTATTCAGTGCGCTATTTTCAGTGTGATGCGTGTTTTTTTTTTTTTTTTCTTCCATTAGCAACATAAAATCGTAACATTTTAATTGGAGAGTTTGACTAGAAGTGGTGAGATGGTTGGTATTTAGGATACCTCAGGTGAATTGAGAGATTGAGATAAATGTGTTTGCCCCAGCTTCTTTGAATTCAGGTGCTCACTGATGAAATAATTAACAATGCTGGTTTCACAGTTAATGGGCACTCCTACCGGGAGAGTGCTGCCACATCCAAAATAGTACCTGGAGACTATCTGTAGACTCACTTGGCTATATTTCATAAGGTAAGTACGCTTAGTTGAGCTGGTGGTTATTACACCGTTTTTGTCTTGTTTGCATTCTCATAATGTAAGTGTAACCCTCCTAGTTAATCAAGAATCGGGAGGAATTTTGTGATAGGTATTGCACAGATACAAACAAAAATGTGGCCCTTGCCTGAAAGAGCTAGCACCCTTAGTGTAGGGAAAGCTCTAGAGAGAAAAAAAGGGGATCTCGGCAAATGGAAGCAGAGATACAGTAGTAGTCATCACAGCAGGTTATTTCTCTAACATACTGATGATCTGCTTTGGGTTTCGTAGAATCGTATTGTAGATTTGTAGAATACCACGTTGGAAGGGACCTCAAGGGTCATCTGGTCCAGCCTTTCTTGGCGAAAGCTAAGATGTCCCAGCACCCTGCCCAGCTGAGTCTTAAATGTCCAATGGGTTTCTTATAAGCATCACAGTGAAGGTACAGCATGGGAATACTCATTAAGGTGGCACATGTCATAATTTAGCAAGTGAGCTGTAGACATTGTAGGAGGAGGGACTCAACTTCTAAGTAAGGAGTACAAGGTGATAAGACGGGAATAGGTTTTGGGGAGTCTAGACAGTGAAAACATAGTTTGCTTCTCCACCTCTCTTGCATAAAGATGCTGTGAAGAGGAATGACCTGGTGTTTTTTTGTTTGTTTTGCTTTTTTGGATTTGTTTGATTTTCCCCAAAAATAAAAGTGAGTTCTAGTTCACACTAGCTTTGTATCTTCTCTTGGCCATAACCCTACTGAGTTCCAGTAAAATACAAAACTTTAAAAAATAACAATTATTTATTTTAGAAACTACTTCCAGCTCTTTTTACTTTCTACATATATACTTTATGAAGAGAATGCATTTCTAAATGTAGTAATACTGATGCTGTTACATACAGACTATTTCGGGCATACGTTACATTTAAAATAGCTTAGGCATACCTTAGATTTAACATAACAAATTTAGCACGTTGATTTTTGGCACTTAGTCAAATTTAAAGCTTTTAAAATTAAGTAGGCAGATCATTCTGCTTCTTTTGAAGTGGTTTGATCTTTCTAGAAAGGTGGAAATGAGCAGTTGTAGTGAGGCGCTTTTGATCTTAATCAGCTTTTTGTAGGCAGTCTCCCATTAGGAGTCTTTTAAGAAGTAAAAAGTACACCAAGAATAGCAAGTGATGATGATTACACTTCAAACTCTTGTATGCTGAGCTAAAAGAATCTGAACACGTTTGGCAAGGACTGGTTCTTCATTTCGTATGAAATGGTTGTTTAGAAGAGATTTAGCTCTTTTTATTTTTAGCTTTTTCCCCATGAAACTGCATAATTTTTACTTAAAGTTTTTACTGTGTGCCAGATAGAGATCAGGGTGGAGCTGACATATCCTCTGAACTCAGCTGTTTCTGACGCAATTTTTTTTTTATTATTATTTTGTCAGGTTCATTAGCCGAATGTCATTTGCACTGTGCCTTGATTGTGTGCATATGAAATGAAAAACTTACCATATTTGTTTTTCCATCACAAAAAGAAACTTCCAGGATGCGTAGAGGCTTTTTTCTGCTTATGCATTTAGAGGGAGAGTCTGTCTCTTAGGAGACCCCACAGTTTATGGGTGTAGCCACAAATTATTCATTGAACATACTCAAAAAATGGGAGAATGGATTGGAGAGAGGCAAACCATGGGAATATTGCAAAGGGTTTTAATCTTCATTGTGTCAAGTTCATTTTGTGTAAATTATTAATTTCTCTTCTGCTTGCTTGTCCTGAATGGCTTGTGCCTATGGTCAACAGAAACATACAGCATTTCTCTCTTTTGGTTTTCTCATCTGTATTTTATGTACTTTTGCATCTGTTTGTTCAGGGTTTTCATTCCAATAAAATCTTGATCTTTAATCTCCCCTAAACTGAAATATTTTTGAGAAGTAATTTCTGAAGCACCTTAGGTTTCTTCCTTGTTTATCTCAATTAAATATAATAATCAAATTCCCAGTGTAAACATTTTGATTTTGAAGCCTTGATCATGTTTTTAATTGTTAAATGAAATCTTTTACTTTTAATGTTTTCTGTCCCCAAATATACTGGAACAGGACAGATAGTACTGCATAGATACTGTGCTACTTGCATCATAGATGCTCGCTGAGTAGCTCGTTGCTCTTACCCTTTCATCCCACTTAAATGCTTTTCAAAATCAGGCACAAACCCTGGCTGACTAGGTCCTTGATACTGTGGCTTTTCCAAGAGTTCACAGGTCAGTAAACATTGTCTGATGGATGCCTGTCTGTATCTGTGTTCATGAAAACTGATTAATCTAATGGTCCGTGTTATCTTTTGTTCTGCCTGCTCTTACTGAAAGAAGACTGAAAAATGTCCGGGTTGCTTGGTGGCTTCCCAGACCTGCAGTGTGAACGCCAACTTCTTATGCCAGCGTGCATTTCTGATGCCACGTTGATTGTGGTTGGCTAGAAATGCTGTGTTTTCAGTTGTTGCAGGTACCAGCTGACACTCTGTCTTTTCCACGTGTCCTGAAGGGCCTAGAGACTGAGTTGAGCAGTAGGACTGTGCGTGCCCCGATCCGAATCATATCACCTGGTCTGTGGGTCACAGGATTTTACAGGTGGTAATGACTTGCTTGTGGTTCAGCTGGTCGGGCCCACAATTGTTCTTTCATGAAGTTATCCGAGCTCTCAAAATGTACTGATATGAGTAGGACTTTCATTTGGGTGAAATCTGTGGTTTGGACAGTCTTACATAATCTGTCCAAAGATATAAAAATTGTTATGCTGAAACATACTCGTAGATTGCTTATGTCAATGTCGAATAAGCTAAACACAACTATGGTCCTTTAGGGAGGGCATTTTTGCTGCTTTGCTATTGACTCTTTACATAATTTAGTGTAAAACCATGGGTTTTCTAGCAGCAGCTGTGTCGGCCTTACCGTTTGATGAATGTCTCGATGAATCTTGTACTCAGTTGGCAGCACGACGAGTGGTGATGGGTTGTTTCACATGACTTGGATATGTACGATAAGGTGCCAAGTTGAAGTTGTTTGTGTCTGAAGCACCTTTTCCTGTTCTAGGGATGCCGTGATGCGTGGCTGTTGATGTACCTGAGGCATGCTAACATTTGTTGAATATAAATAGTCAGGGGCTGGAATATTCAGGTCTTTCTTACTGTATGAACGTGAATTGTGAACCTAGAAGATCAGCAAAGCTGAATTCAGTGGCATTGTTTACTTGCATGTCTTAACTGTTTGAAGCTTTTCGTACTTAAGTACAGGAAGTTTTGAAATCTATAGTTTAAGAACATCATGATATATAACTTAAACTGATTGCTATGTAAATGGAGCATTCTGAAAAAAATGAAGTGCGTTTTGAAAGGCTGAGGAGACATGAAGCCATTGATGCAAGGAAACAGAGAGAAAAGGTTTCTTTCGTACTCTACAGAAATTTGATTTGGCCAAAGTAAATCTCTAATTGATACGTTCATGCAGAAAACCTCCAGCACTAGCAGCATGCGCGGCAGATGCAGAGATGTCTGTCCAGATCTATAGGAGCCTGGAACAGGAGCTCTGAGGTGCGGATTGCCTGCTTCACTTTCGTGAGGGCTGTTCAGATACCAGCGATGGTGGTGCTCTACTATCGATATCGATGACTGTTCTGCTGATTGGCTTAATGAATAAGAAAGAAGAGGGAATACTGATTTCAGTATACAGATCAATTCCTGTCTCTCTCAGAGCTTCAGTAGTACAAAGATCCAAATGCATATCACAGAATCACCAGGATTGGAAGGGACCTCTGGAGATCATCTGATCCAACCTCCCTGCCAGATCAGGTTCACCTAGAGCACGTATCACAAAATGGTGTCCAGTCGGGTTTTGGGTGTCTCCAGAGTGGGAGACTCCGTGACCTCTCTGGGCAGCCTGTTCCAGTGCTCTGCTACCCTCAAAGTAAAGAAGTTCCTCCTCATGTTGAGATGGAACTTCCTATGTTCAAGTTTGTGCCTGTTACCCCTTGTCCTATCACTGGGCACCACTGAAAAAAGACTGGCCCCCTCCTCCTGGCACCCTCCCTTTAAGTATTTATAATATATAGAGGAGATTTGAAAACTTAGGCAGACAAACTTTTTAAACTTTGGCAAACTTACCTACTTGATCTGTAGCAAGAATATCTGTTGCTGTTCCCAAACGGAGGGCATTTTAAAGGTTTCCTATACATAAATGAGGTAGCACAGTTAAAATAGTTTGGTACTGGTGGCTCAGTAACCTGTGCGTGGTACACAACGAGACATCATTTTTTTTCTAAACAGAATGGCTCACAGGTTTGCAGTGTATGAATATTTTACTGTCTCACATTCATATGCTTTGCATACAAAAACATAAATTTGTTTTTTATGAAGCATATCAGTAAAAGACAGTCTGTACACTAAGCCTCAGAAGCTGTTTGTGTGATGCACAGCGATAGTGCTTCAGTGAATTCACATTTGGATTTTGAATAAGCGACTGATGTGCTGAAATCTCTGAGGACTTTTTAAAAGTTTAGTGGCAAATATTTACCCTTTATTTCTGTTCTTCATAGGACTCCTATGAGAGACTTCATCCATATGGATTCTCTCATGTTTAATAGAGGGGTCAGCTCGCACTCCCGTCTGTCTTACTCATAGAAGAGGACACTTTCATGACATTTGGAAGACTTTCGTATTTTATAAAGTGTTTGAAATTGCTCAAAAGCTTATAGGGAATGTGCAAGGGCATCCCTTTCCTAAGGAAGATAAGTTATGGAAGATAAGCTTTTATTTTAATGAAGTTTTCCTGGTAAGGGATGGCTGGAGCTCTCTAGTAGTTTACTTTACAATAACAAAGATAAAGAAAATCTCAGTATCTCAAATATTTAACAATGCTGCCTGGAAGTGTGTGTCCCCTGTAGCTACAGATACAATTCGTAGTGTCACGCAACGTAACTATCTGATCTTGCAGCATTCCCAAGATTTCATTCCTGATGCGTTCATGCTCCCTGTTATCCAGTAGCTGGCATTAGTCAAAGCCTAAAACTATGTTTGTGAGGTTTGAATGTGTGATTTGATCTCATGCTTTTAGAGTTCGAATTCAGGGCGCTCGCTGAAGCACTTGGACAATACAGCAAACCCTTGTTTCTCTTTCCCAGTAAGTAACAGATGCGGGTGAAAGATCCATCAAGAGCCAACCCTGAGAAAGCAAAGAGAAGCAAAAGGCCTAACAGGCTGCAGGATGAGGACTCCTCAGATGATATTTCAGGTAAATACATGAAGTGATGTTTGGCCCTAAGGTTGAGGGCTAATAACTTCCCTGTTGACTGGTGAAACCCACAAATCAGCAGTACCGTGAAAGACTTTTCTTGTTTCAGTTTATAACAGAAATGTCCCCAGTCCAGTGTTCATGACATGATCGGTTGTTGCACTATGTGACTGCCCAAAGGGCTGAAGAGCTGGTTGATCTGCAATGACAACCTCTTCAGAGCAGGAGAATGGTGCTTCCCAGTGCGCAGAAGGTCAAGCACTTGTGGCAGGGGGCTGCTTGGCTGAATGGGGAGCTTCCGACTGAGCTCAGAGGCAAAAAGGAAGGGCAGAGGGAGTGGAGGCAGGTTTGGGCTGCCCTTGCAAGGGGCCCTGAGTGTGCAGGGGTGGATGGAATTAGGTGAGCCAGCTTCAGTTAGAACTGAATCTCATGACGGGTGTAAAGGGTAAGATAGGCTTGTATGGACACTATGCCAGTAAAGTGAAGCCTAGGGCAAGTGCAAACCTGCTGCTTGAAGGGGCAAAGGACGTAGGGACACAGAGTGTGGGAAGTGGCTGAAGGGCTCAATCCTTCCTTTGCTTCTGCCTTCACGTGGGAGTTCTGCGCTCAGTCCTCCCTGGTCCCTGAGCCCGCTGGCAGACTCTGGGATATAAGCATTGTGCAGACTATAAGAAGATTGAGAGCTATTAAGCAAACTGGACACACACGAGTCCATGGGATCAGTTGGGATGTGTCTGAAGGTGCTGAGAGAGCATGGTGATCCTGTGAGACTACACTCTGTCATCTTCCTGACAGCAAACTGGGGAGGGCAGTTGTTACGCTAGAGGACAGGTCTGCCATCCGGAGTCACCTAGACCGGCTGGAGAACATGGAGTTCATCAAAGGCAAGTGGAGAGTTCAGCACCTGGGCCAAAATAACCATGTGGTTACAGGGTGGGAATCAATGGCTTGAAAACAGCTCTGCAGAAAAGGTCCTGGAGGTGCTAGTGCACATGCTGAATAAAAGCAAGCAGTGTGGCCTGTGCCTGCTGTGTGCTGGACTGTATTAACTAAGGCACAGGGCGAGGTGTGTGATTCTTTCCATCTTTTTGGCACTTGTGAGACTTCATCTGGAGTAGTGTGTCCAGTTGTGGGCTCCCTGTTACAAGAAGGACATCGACTTGTCGAACTGAGTCCAGCAATGGTCATCCCCTCCTTGTTGTTAGGGAGATTGAGAACGTGATGCGTGAAGAGAGGCTGAAGGGAATGGGTTGGTTTAGCCAAGGGAGTGAAAGAATAGTTTATTTCTTTGACTGCTTAATAAGTGGTTATAGAGAAGGCAGAGCCAAACACTTCTAGGAGGTCTGCAATGAAAGGGCTAAAGGCAACAGGCGAAAGCTAGGGCAAGGGAGATTTGGCTAGGTGTGAGGAAATTTATTTTATTTTCACCCTGAGGATGGTCAGACAGAAAACTGATTTTCTAGTGAGTTGGTGAAACTTCTATTCATGAAGATATTCAATACAAGCAACCAGATCTAAGTTTGTGTTTGGCCCTGATTTGAATGAGACAAGATGGCCTTCAAACCTCGGTTATTCTGTGATATTATAGTGGAATTTGTGCAAAAAATATGACAGAGGAAAATGGTGGTTGATACTCTTGTTTACAATAGGCAGTTGTAGTAGGGATGTATGGGTATTTTAAAATCTTTTCCTATGGATTAGAAAGGAGGTAACTGCCTGTGTTGTTATATGCAAAAATAGATTTATGTAGTATTTCACTGTTGACAAAAAAACCCCAAAAACCAGGGAAATGAATTTTGTACAAAAGTAATACTTGTAGTTTTGTACAAAGTTCTTTCTCTGTTTTTATGAGGTGGTGTTTATTGACTTGAAAATGATTCTCATTATGGAAAGACTGAAATAGATCCTTCATAAAATGCGGTATATGAGGAGCAGCTGGCTGATTTTTCCTGGTTTAGTTCTTTGCTATTTTTTTTTTCTCCTGATGCTGAATTTGTTGAAGGCTCTGCTCTTTTAGTGTACATGTGCTCCCTTGCACAGGTACTGTTTTTAATGGATGAAAGTGAGTATGTGTCATTTTCTCTAGGCTTAACCTGCCAGCACGTGAGCCAAGCGGTGGATGTACATCATGTGAAGAAAGTGGTAGCTCAGAGCGTCTGGTCAATATGCGCGGAATGTCTGAAGGAGAGGCGGATGAGCGACGGTGAGCCCGCGGCACCTTCAGACATATGGCTGTGTCTCAAATGTGGCTCTCAGGTAAGCATATGCCATACATTTACAGACGTGGATCGGCCCTGGTTTTCTAAAGGATACGGCTGGTGTGGATCCGTGTCTGTTTGGCATCTCATTAGCTCCAGTGAGGCAACGTGACATCAGTGCTTAGTTGTGAGAGTCCATGCTTCAGCTTCTTCAGTGTAGTGGGATGTGAGCTTATGTTCTTCTCATCTGTTTTTCGGCAGTGTTTGGGGTTAGCTTTATGTGTTATGGTGCAGTTCCGCATCACAAGTAGTAAGTGACGGTCCTGCCTTTTCTCTGTTTTTCATCTGCGTGCTCTTTCCACTTATGGAGGAATGGCTCCAGGAATTGTCTGGTTGCAAAATGCTTCCGTTCAGCTGGCTCATCTGGCAGAAGATCCCGCAAATACAAATGAATGAAAAAATGGATATGTATATTGCTGAATCAACTTACATTGTGGCTGCTGCAATTAGCTAGATTTGCTTGAAAGCAGAGAGAAAGGACTGTGCCAGAGTGAGAATGCTGCCTTTTGTGGCAGCTAGCCATTGGATCGGATCAGTTATAATGTCAAATCGTGGCCTCAGAGTTTAAAATGGCAGGTCCTGACCCTAAGGGCTTGCGCAGGTTTCAGTCCTGAGTGAAGTAAAGCCTGATACAGAAAAATTCAGTTTACATGCGGTGTCAGACTTGCTTGAGGTAATAGTTGCCTGAACAAAGCATTTTACAGTTTTCTTAGAGTTTCAGTAGGTCTTTCTCTAGTAAGGACGGAAGCCATCTCTGACCAGTATTACCTGAACAGATTTAATTTTGCAAAGAAACATGCTATTAGCAGGCTTCAGAAGATAGTTAACTAGATCTGGAGACGACTCATAGCTTGTCTCTGAAATTTTGTTGTTAAGGAGGGCTTTTAAAAAGAGTTAAATCTGTGTGCCTTTTTCATGTTTATGCTGTTAATAGCCTTCAAAACTCATGCCTTATTCAGAGACCAGTCCTGAATCTTGTAAGGCCCACTCTGTACACACTTGAAAAATTGGCAGATGCTTTCTCTCGAAGTTGCTATACATAAATAGTGTGTTCTGAGTATCTTTTTTGTACAAGACCAATTTATGTGCCTTTGCTGTCTGGAATGCATTTGGCGTCCTTGAGCAGTGAGGGTTACCTGTACTGTCCTTTCCTTGATATTCTGTGCACCAAATACACTACATAGTGATTTAATTCACATACTCTTAGAGAAATCTTACCTTTGTGAATGGCATAATTTGCCATTTATTGATACTTATTCAAAAGCTGGGAATTATTTCTATTAACTTAAAACAAACCTAGTAATTTTCTATACTTTTAACTGATTTTTCCAAGTAGAAGAGATGAGATTTTGCTTCTTCATAGTCATTGATTTTCCTTTATTAGTAAAAAGAAAATGTGTTCATTTAAAAAAAAAAAAAGTTAAATTATAATACTGAATTATAAAGAATGTTAAACCCTCTCAATCCTTGAGAATGCTAAATAAGTATTGAGGGCATGATAGCTTTCTGTTTAATTTTGAAAAGTAAAGTTCTTGCAGTTTATTTACTAATTATATGGTCTTTTCCTACTTCCCTTTTTACACCTTACTGTGGTGTTGTTTCCATTTTTAGGGATGTAGTAAGAACTCGGAAGGCCAGCATTCTCTGAAACACTTCCAAACAGCACGCACAGAACCTCATTGCATTGTTATTAACCTCAGCACATGGATCATATGGTAAGAATGAGTATGCAGGTGTTTGTGTATGCTTGTATATCAGGACTACTCATAACTTAAAGCAGCGTCTTCTCATGATAAAGAATGATTCTGACAGATAAAATGAATACTTCGTATAGAGGAAGAGCAGGCTTTCTGGAGGGAAAATTAGTTTGTCCTTAGGACTCTCGGAGGGATCACAAATAAGTAGTAAGATAGAAGTTTAAGTCCCCTGTGATCCGCAGAGAGTTGTCTGGTTATAGGAGTTTGTCCTTTCTGCTTGTTTTTATATGATTATTTGCAGGGCTATAAACTGAGATTATTTGAATCTGTAAGCATCACAGTGAATTGAGGCTGATCTATAGAAGAGCATATATGGGATGACAGAATTAAATTTTATTTCTTTCATATGAAAAATTGTAACCTAGAGCTTAAGTAATTTGCGTAAGGTTGCTTAAGAGGTTTGTTAGAGCTGGGAGGTGCATCCAGATATCCTGAATTCCAGTTTGTTTCTCCTTTTGTTTAGGTGTTATGAATGTGATGAAGAGCTGTCAACACATTGCAACAAAAAGGTTTTGGCTCAGATAGTTGACTTTCTTCAGAAACATGGTTCCAGGGCTGAACCAAGTAAGTTTATGCAAATAGTTTTGTCTGGAGAAGTCTGTAATGTACTGTCTCTAAAAATGGGCGTTTTAAATTTTGTTTCGTGTTAAACATAGAATTGAAAAACTATGTATGATGCGAGTATAGTACAGTTCGTAGTTACACAATTACTTGGGCAAGTAATGCCTGTCAAAACATAATTTCTTTTTTTTTTCTCCCTACAGTATGTTTACATTTCAAAAATATTTTGGGCAGTGTAGGACAGTTTTTCCAAATTTTGTCTTTAATGAAAAAAGTTTATTGCAGAGAGGACGTTACTGTAAATAAGATACCATCTAAATTAATGCACGAAAACTATACAGAGGCATAAACGAATTGAATTTTTCTAGTGTGGATGTGTCACATCTTAATTTTTGTCTGGTTTAAATTTGTTTTCCACAGTTAATTAAATTTGTTTAAGTGTATTTTCTAGTACTCTGTTGTTGGATGTAATGCTTTCTGGTAATTTATGTTATTGGGTTTTAATTGATAGAATGCTCATTTCTATAAATAGAAAATAGTATTCAATTATTTTCTTATGTTAGGAGCCTAGTATATCTTCTCAGTAGACGTAAAAGTAGATAGAACTCTGTACATGTGGCCCTCAACTGTCTACTTTTTATAATTTTGATGTTATTCATCCCTACTGTAACACTTGGTACATTTCTGGCTTGTGACTTAGTACATCAGATTCCAGATTTTCCTCACAAAAAACCAGCTTAAGTAAACTTCTAAAAAACTTGGTTGCAATTTTTTAGCAGAGATAATCAACTGGTTAGAAGTAAGAATAGAGAAGAATTCCTCTGCTGAATTAAACTAGGTTTTCCTTTAGCTGCATGTGCGTAAATCCTACTGACGTTAGGAGATGTTACATATTTTTTGAGGGGAAAAGGTGAAGGGCTGCTCAGAAATACATTGTTTATATTTTGATCTAATCACAAGTAATAAATTGATAAATTGCTACTTTTGCATCTTTTCACTTGGAGCAATGAAAATACACTATGTGATTTCACTTTTGTTCCCAGCTTCAGTTTAAAGTTTACGTGTAATAAATGGGTGTTGCAGCTTGCTTGCAGGTGAAAAAGCTGTAGCGTTTGTTTCAGTTACTTTAATGGAAGCTATTTTATTCTGGTTTTGTACTGCTGGATAAGACTTTCAGAGTGATAGAACTCTGTGTGCTTCATGGTTTAGATTCTTAATTTATGAATCTTCAAAACATCTAAAGTTTTCAGAGTGTGGTGTTTAGTTTTCTATGAAATGTCTCAAATTAAGCAACCAAAGTTCCCAACTAACTCAGGAAAAGTAAGCTTAAATTAGGTCCAGGATTTCTTAAAAATTATGGGTTCGTAGCAGAGCAGGGCAGAGTATGTTTCTGCTGTGTCTGTATTTGTGTATCTTTTTGATACTCTGTTTTGAAAACGCGCGTATTCTGTTCAGGTATTTGCCTGGTATAACTGGAAACTCTTATAACTGGATAAAAAAAAGTATTGTTTTTGTTTAGGGCATAAACCTTTTTTGCCCCCCCCCCNTTTAAACCAGTTTTCCCTTTAGTTTCTGAAATCAGGCACTGAAATGAAAAACTGTCTGCCATCCAGCTCTGGTTTGCGGTCACGCACGTTGTGGTGGTGGCGATGCATTGAGTTGGCCCCGCTTGCTTTGGTGCCTGGGGAAAGGAGGTTCAGGACAGCCACGTAGAAGGTAGAGTTGGGGACCAACGGTGACGTCTGGCGAGCGGAGTGCTGTGGGCAGTTTCAAATGGGTGGTGGACCACAGAGTCCGCTTTCCCGGTGTCTCGGACCACGTGTCACCGGTCTTCGTGGTTACACCTCATCCTTCAAATTTTGTGCATGTGCCTGGTTTTGAGCACGTGCCTGGTTTTGAGGATGCGCGTAGTCGCGCCGGCATCCTTCCAGGCTGAGGAAGCCTTGCAGGGTGGCCGCCTCGACAGCGAGAGGTCTCGGCGTGTGGAGGTTGCTCCTGCAGGGCAGTCATGTTTCTCCTGCTCTGTGCAGGGGACGGGCTAAGGCTCACGTGCAAGGTTGTTTTCACTCAAAAAGTGAGCGCCTGTGTGTCCTTCCAGAAATGTTTTTAAAGCTGGAAGTCAGAGACCCTCTCTGTGAGGCAGAGAGTATGGCTGTGCTGAGGAGTTTGGATTCCACTCTTTGAGATCTCTCTGCTCAGCAGTTGTTCCCAGAGGTGATTTGTTGAGTTTTCCTAAGTGGCAGGGGAAAGAGGAAAACGCTGTTTGCCTGGCATGCGGTGTTACATCGGGCCAGGCTCCTCGCTGGAAGAGGCTGTGAAACAGCCGTGTATTGATAAATAAGTGGTAGGATTGAGAGGGAATTCCCAGGCAGAGCTGGCATTCTTGTTTCACTTTGATAAATGCCACAGCAATGTCTTTTCTGTTTTATGTCAAATACTTGGGCTGACACACTTGGTACTTCCCCTAAAGAAATGTAGTTTGAGTAAGATTTTTTCTTTTCTTTAAATTAGACTGCCTGTAAGGATTTTTTACAAAGATAAAATCTGAAATTGGAATGTAGTTCATGCTCTCGTCCAGAACACAGGGGACACAAAGTATAACAGTGAAAATTAACTGTACTATTGACAACTTATCTTTTGCGTTTGTGTAGCATTTTATTTCATGTTACAGTGATATTTTCAGGATAACTGTCATCCTTTAAATTGTTAGTTTGCTTACATTTTTTTAATTTATTTTGTATATCAGCCATTATAAACATAAACTACTCTAATTTTAAATAAATGAAAAATAACTTGTGAGAAACAACAAATCTGACAATAATTCGTATTTCCCACCTAAAAATCAATCTCGTGCTTTTTTCCCCGTTGCTTTTCTGTTTCTTCATAAAATGCAGACAAAGTGAAGACACTTAATTTTTCATATCAGATTGCGGCACTGTAACAATTCATCTTATGTCTGGATTTCTTTCTGCTGTAACAACTGGTTGGCATGGTGCATCATTAAAATTCAAATAGCATTCTGTAGAAATTTCTGCATAAATGCAGTATGAACACGGATATAAGTAACAGACGAGGGGTGCTAGGTTTTTTTATTGGTTCTCAAAACTGCAGGAGTCATTTAAAGATAAAATAATCATCTTAAACATGTAAGGGATGGTTATATAGATTTCCTAATTAATGCATCTTGGAAAATAAACAAAAGCAAAATGCTTGTCATTTGGTACTAATGTGGTAGAATAGTGTGGCAGCAGGATCCCTGCTTTTCACTCGGCCTCTCATAAAGATTCAACTTCACTTCAGCTGTAAAAATGTGCAAATTACATTACTACTACATGACTGACTTTTGTAATTACATTAAGCGATTGAGATAAATCCCAGTGCTGGGTTCCCAAAAGAATGCTTGCAGCTGTGTGATTTTCGCATCTGATCCTATGGTTTGTTGTACCCAGCAATGCCTGCTTTTTTTTTTTCCCCCCTTTTTTTTTTTCCCCTTTCTTTTTTTTTAGAGGAGTCTGTTTGGTTAAGAGGTCATGTTGGGCACAAGATGGAAGAATAAAGCAAGATTGCTTTCTAGGGTGTACCACCCAGAAATTTGTTTTGTGGAGAAGGTTAGCGGGCCGTGATGATTTTCACAGAAAGGCAGGTGCAGTATTGTCCGTGTGGCACACTTGTGAGCTTCACATGGACATCATGCTCATGTAGTACACAGAAACCATGCTGAGACATTGCGATCCGCGTGTCTGCTCATTTGCTGGAGAAAATAAATTGTTTTGCAATCCTAAAACTGAATATTATGTATATTTTCCTTTACAAAAGCCAAATTAGGCATTGGAGACATAAGATTGCATACTCAATTTTTTTAGACAGCAGTTAATTAAATTTGTTTGTGTGGCAATAGAATGGGAAGGAAGAATATTTATTCTCAAATTTTCTAGTTAAATTTATTGTTGGGAACGTCAAGCAGAGGAATGAGATTCTGCTAGTAACTTCAGCTGGCCAGATTTGCCAATAGGTGAAAGTGAGATATTTGATTTGTGTTTTAATGGATGTAAGTGATATAAAACAAAGATTAAAAAAAATTTGCAGTATAAGTAATAGATGTTAACTTATCTGGAAAAACAAGTAGTATGATGAATAACTTTTCAGATTTGCATTTGTCTGTGGATATTAGCAGTTGACAAAGGATTGCACTGAAAAAAATAATCATGTTCTTTCATAATTGATTTTTACTATGTGTAATTCGGACCTTAAAGTCATGTAAGTCCATTCTATCTATTTGAAAAGAAAACTAACTAGCAAAATAAAGCAGAATGTGTTGATTCTCCAAATCTGAGATACTGTTCAGCAAAAAGACATTTCCGTTGTCTCTCATAAATGTTTCTTTCAAGTTTAGTTACTTGTTAGAGGCTACTTTTAATTATTCAAGTTAGGAAGAAATGAAAACTGAATTATTTGCGAAAATATTTTGAGACGTTCTGTCATTTTTATTCACAGATTCTTCCCTTTTCTATCCATGTACTTATTTACTTCTGAGGTGTAGCACAACTCATTTGAGCGTAGAGGATCAAAACTGGTGCTTGAACAGCTTGGTCTTTCACACTCTGCAGACATGTTTTTTAGTTTATTGCATTCTGGCAGCATCAGAGAAATAAAATTGTTGTTGTAATCTTTAATTTGGTAAGATTGTAGCACTGCAAGAGAAATTCGGCTTTTAAAATGTAAAACTAGTGACCATTTCAGAAGAGAACCGTGCTGTTTTTCCAAGGGTTAGTTTCTCATTGTACAGTGTTGAAAAAAAAAAAGCAAAACTTTTTAAATAAAAAAGGAGCGCCAGACAGTTTAGTAGCATTTCATAATACAGGACGATGAGAACTTGGTAAAAGAAAGGCAATCTATTAACCTTGCTTTCACTGTGAAGACCTTCAGCTGAAGTACCAGAGTTGTATTCAATAGAAAAGGCTTGACCTTGGAATAAAAGTGCATATTCCTGGAACCATCATTTTTAATTAAAAAAAAAAAATGAAGTTGCATTGAAAAGATCAGCAAAAATGCTTACTCCCCTGGCTGAAAGAAAAATTGGATGTCATTTATCTTTTTGCTTGCATACCATCTGCACCCCGAGGCACAGCTTGGTTTCAGCCAGGGCGGTACAGAAGTCTGTGAGCACTGCCAATGTTTGAAATACTGGCAAAACAAATCCACAGAGAACCTGCCGTAAGTTTTCCAAACGTCTTTGGCAAGTGGATGTGCCGGCACTGCGTGTGTTTGTACAGCTGGCCAGGTGACCTGCTCGCAGTCACGGACTGAATCGTTGTCCGTGTTAGCGTTGGGCTCAGGAATCTCGGTCGCGTGGCCGTGAGGCCGCTGCGGGCACGGCAGTGTTCCCTGCCTCCAGCGAGCTCACAAGACCAGACTACAGGCGAGCAGAAGTAGGTAAAAAAATAAATAAATAAGAAAAGAGTGGCAAGACAAGAGTGCACTGCAGGAAGAGCTGTGGCAGCGGAGCAGTCTCTGACTGCTGTCCTCTTTCCTCTGGGTCTGGTGGGAAGGGGGGTTGCTAGCACGGAAGAGGGCAGGGTGATGTCGGGAAGCTTTGCCGAGCCCGAAGGCAGCGCCTGAGCACAAGCACAGCTGGCTGGGAGCTGAAGGAGTGGGCGCTGGAGGTGGACGTCATGGTGGGACCAGAGGCGGGCGCTGACTTGGTGCCAGGGAAGAGGTGGTCAGTAGGGTGCCACGAGTCGGATGGAGAGCGGGGCAGTGGCTCTCGGCAGGCTGCTGCGGTCAGGCATCTCTGCAGCCAGATACGCTCTGTTGGTGGAAAAGGAGTTTGTGGTGATCTTGGCGCAGCTTGGGTGAGAGTTCTCCCCGCGTGACTGGGTTAGAAAGGCTGCCTCTACAACAGAACTGCGGAAGGAGTCTGATAGAGCGGCGTAGGCTGAATGTGCCAGCCCCAAAACAGTCACAGCTGCATGTGCTGTCCCTGCTGTGGAGGGACAGACCTGCCTGGGGCCGATGTCCACAGTGCCTGAGAAGGGCAGAGAGGT
Organism: Chionis minor; assembly: GCA_013398295.1. Taxonomy (NCBI): domain Eukaryota; kingdom Metazoa; phylum Chordata; class Aves; order Charadriiformes; family Chionidae; genus Chionis; species Chionis minor. The sequence goes on from VZSF01002466.1 coordinate 54,609, forward strand.
TGAGGGGCACCATGTCAATCCTCTAAAAGTTTTAACAGTGAACTACAGGCAGAAATCAATCTATGAATTTAATTACTTTTCGGCTTTTCACCTGCCTTGCTCTTGTTAACTTTAACAAGGTCCTTTATAACAGGTATTACTTGACGCAGCTGGGTGGCTTGGAGTACTTCTTTTCTCAAAACACTGTTTGGCCAGGAGCTGAAGACCCTTGTGGGCAGCAGCAGATGACAGCCGTTTCGATGGAATCTTTTTGCTGAGGTCCTCGTTGTGACTATACTAGCATAAAAGTCACTTTTCATATGCAAAAGCATGCCTGTTAAAACTTTACAGGATTGCAAGATTGTGGCAGCAGGAGTCGGTGGAACAGTTCAGTGCAAATTCACTTCAAAAAATTACGTATTACTCTTTTGATTAATAATATGCTTGTAGCCTTGGGTTAATCTTGCAGAAGGACCCTGCAGCCCCAATCTGTAGAAGTATTAGCTACCACAGTCATTACCAGCGTCTTCTATTAAGACTGACCAACTCTTCACGTCAGCTAAACATTCAGCTTCAGGCCTGTCTGTCATTTATCACTGAGCTGGGAACACTGAGCAGAGTTAAATTAAAAACTGCTGTCCCTCCTCTGGCTCTGTATATGTCCTTAATAATATCTGCATGGAATAAGCAAGGCAGCAGATAATGTTTGTAATGGCAAAGCAACACTTTTCTGTCAAGGCTTTTTCGCAAACACAAAAAACTAGTAAAATATCACGGGGCTTGTGTTTGTAAAGTCTGTTAAAAAATCAAGAGGCAGTAATTAAAACCTTCTGAATGAAACTTTTCTAGACTTCAGTAACAATATACAGGCCTTTTCTTAATTTACCACTACTTCTCTTCATCCCCATACTAATTATCCAGCTTTGTGGCAATCAGATGTCTGGTTCTCATTTATTGTGTTTTATAATTGCGTATTCATCCAGCTCTTACCGCAAAGCTGGATGCTTCGGCTTTGTTTTTCCCCCTTAAATAATTTATATGTAAGGTTCAGCAAATGGAACCTTGCTACTTGTGTGAAGCTGCCATTTAACCATGAAGTGAAATGCTTTTATCGAGTTTGCCCTGCAGATATGGTCCGCTGTGGCAGTGCTGTCCATATTTGGTGGCTGTGCAAGGAGAGCCAGGTGGTGCTGCAAAGCATAGCACAGTGAAGCGTGGACAGATCTAGGTTTGACATTTGTCATCCTGTACTGCTAAAGGGAAGAGAAAAATCTGCTTTTCCATATGCTTATGCTTTAATTTTTGCCTGCAGTTTTGTCCAGATGGCCTTGTGAACATTGTTTACTTTAAGATGCTGTCCCAGATGTTTTTGAATGCCGATGGATAAATGCAACAACTGTGGTATACTAATACACAAATTATTTACACAATTTTGGCTTTTTTTTTTTTTTTAACCATCTCTTCTCCCCAGCACTTCTCTCACTTTTCTGAGGGGAAGTAAGTCTCCACTTGTATTATTAGATTTCTGTGAGTGAGCAATGCCTTCAAGCTGCAGACACTTGGAGCTCCCATTCTCCTGCTACGATTCTTTTGGAGCTCTGCATAGGTGGACGAGCGTGCCCCTTGTAAGCGTGTAAATTAAAAGGTGTTGCTACACGTGGCCCATAAAGCAGTGACTGTTTCAGGGCGTGAGCAGCTCCCAAGCTGTTTGTCATTCATTGCCTTCAAAAAACACATTGTCTGCTTTTTCAAGGAGAACTCGATGTCTTACTTTGCCCTTGTACTGTCTTAATTTTCCACACGAGTGGAAGGGAGAGTATTTTAAAGCTGTGTATGCAGTATTACCAAGAACATTTAAAAATGTTTTTAAGCAGCAAAGCACCTCTAACCATGTATTGACAAACTCAGATACAGTTTGGAAAAATAATTATGCCTTGATGGCACTATTGGGTGCAGACAGGCTGCATCAGAAGCTTGTTGCCAGATACAGTAGATATTGAGATATTTTAATGACTTATTTTTTATTTAATTATATTTTTTCATCTTCTAAGCAAGAAACTACCTAGGAGTGTACATGAAAGAACCTTTTGGCATGAGCATTTCATTAACGTAAATAGGTCTGTTAGCTATTTCTCAAGAACACTTTAATGAGACTTCAATGTGAAACTCATTAGAACAAATATATGAATTCATATGTCAAGACAGAGATTGCAGCATCACAGTTCTTGGCATCTATTAAGTCCATAACTCGTTTACATTGACATGCATTGTTAATCAATATTTAAGACACTGCAAATGTCAGTAATGTTCATATTTAGTCCTGCAACCATGACAATATGAAAGTTGCTAGTAGAATTTCAGGCTAAATATTGTTATCTCAAGTCTTTCCAGTACCTCTAGGCTACAAGTTAATGACTGTCTAACTTTGCTGCTCCTCATCTATTTAAATAATAAGGGAAATAGGGAAATACGTGGACGTGATACTGGTAGTGTTATTCCATTGCAGTTTTATCAATTTTTTGTTGTTTACAATTAAAACAGCAGCATTGTATACATTTGGGTTGTGTTAGCAATTCCTCGGGCTGTGACAAAGGGAGGCGGGTGGAGGAGCAAAGGTAGCGTTTTGGGAAACTGCTAACAATTCTGATTTGGCTGTTGACGGAGTTGTACAAGGCAATTCAAACAAAGCACGATAATTGATAAAGACTTGCAGCATTCAGGTGGTAACTTTTGGTTACTTCTCGTCAAATGCACCAAAAAGGAGCATTTGTTTACGGTTTCTAGTGTGTCTAAGGAATGTACATCTTCACTGCCTATTGTTAATAAACTAACAAAGCGCGTTTTACTTTAGTTATTGCTTGGGTAACTGAAGAAGTTACAGTCTTACGGGACAGTGTGATTGTTGTAGAAGGTTTTATTGGGTATATGTAGTTGTTGGGGGGATTTTTTTTCCCAGGAGTTTAACTGCTGATGTCTCTTTTTTTGTAAAGGTTACGTAAATCAGCTTAGAGTACCATCAAGTTATCTTTCCGCAGATGTTAAAAATGATGAATGTAATCCATGGAAGGACTGAATTGATTAAACTATGCAATTATATAGCAATATTAATGTATCGTTTAATTATAGGTTCATCAAAAATCATACGACTCCATGAAGAAAACAGCGAAACAAGTGAAATACTGAAAGGAAAAAGCTCTGGTAATGGTGCATCAGTTCCAGTTAAAGGAATAAATAATTTAGGAAATACATGCTTTTTTAATGCTGTTATGCAGGTAAGATGGAAACATCATACAGCTTTCTCATAATAGATTTCAGAAATACTTAATCTGTATAAAGTGGGCTTCAGGAAAGGGTCTGACTGTTAACAGTGTTCACTCTGCTTTCTGAAGGTCTGTTTCAAATTCTTTTTACTCCTTGCTACCCAAGCAAGTTTTCCTTTTGTAACAAAAAAGAATTCCTGGATCAGTAGCATTTTTCACAGTAATGAGACAAATGAAAATGTCAAGTGTTTTACACACTGCATATGTGTGTGGGTTGTGCTGTAGCATATGGTTTTATCTGTAGTTCAGCATTAGGCAGTCATGAGTAACGCACAGTATTTACCATACTGGTGGGTGTGAAAAGTGGTACTTTGTGCGTAATGTAAATGTCTGCACTGGGCATTGTGATGGTTTTAAGCCCCTAATGGGGCTTAGTGGATGCAGTTATAAAAGTACTTTTATTGATGATGGGGTTTTTTTCTGACCAGAGTAAGAGGAATTAGCTATACTAATACACTTTTATTGATGTTGAGTGTACAACTAATCCAACATCTTCAAAAAAGCAGCAGCCTTAGCGAGTTTTATGTTGGACCATCCTATTTCTTGTCAGTTGAGCAGGGACATCTGCATGTCTGCAGACAGGAGTGAACAAATGAGACAAGACTGCTACAAAGGTGTTCTGAACTGTCACTCTTTACCTTGTCTTTATGGTGGTGATTACAAAACTCAGCAAACAAATAGAAAATTTGTATGGAGTAGAATTACTGCAAATTGTTCTCTGTCCGTACTTAGGGCATTGTAGAAACCTAAGTGATCTGCAGTCAAAGTTAACCAAAAATAAGGAAAGGAAGCTGAGATATGTTGAGTTAGTTTCTCTCTCAAATTCAGAGAGGTAATGCTTTTCATTGTGCCAAAACCTTTGTGCTTCTTGGGGTACAATGAAGGGGACTGCAGATTTTAAAAGAAGCAAACGGTTTCTGATACTGAAGTCCTCTCGTAAATAAACAAAATAAATAAATAAATTTATTGTTAAACAAAAATAATGATTATTGCTAGGAAACTCTTTTAGAATTACAGAAGCAGAAGTAGATACAATTTCAAAAACAGTCTGAGATCAATGATCTTGGCTCTTATAAGGGTGGTATCTGCTTTTTCTAGTAGTCTGATTTAAACCTCAGTTGCACGTTATGAAATATATCTGGTTTTGTCTATCCCTGAAGCTAGAATTTATAACTAAAGAAAAATGTATAGTTGAAGGATCAGCGTGTGTTACTTGGGTTTTTTTCTTTTTTTTTTTTTTCCTTTAAGAACTTGGCACAGACTCACATACTAAATGAACTGATGTATGAGATGAAGGAAAAAGGAACAAAGTTAAAAATCTGTCATACTTCAGACTCCCAATTGGTAAGTATGCAGTGAGAAATACAAATTTGGGGAGATGTGGGAAGGTGATGGAGGATGGGAAAATGCACCTCTGTTAAAGAGATGCTCTTACTCTCCTGTTTCTTTTGCCTTTTAATTGCTTAGCTGGTTTGTGATTTCTGTGAACTCACTCCTTTTACAAAACTAATTATTTAGCCCTGGAGGAGGAGGAATAATCACTTCCTTTCACATTTTGTGACACTGAAGTAGCAAATAATGCCTGACCTTAAGAAGGAATGGCTGGCTTATTTTTGTTTCCCGTTGCATTTCTTCAGTGTGAATGTATGATACAGAAAATAGTATTTTTGGCTCTGGAAAGAGTTCATGAAATATTTTGTTCCAGTCTGTTCCAGCCCTTCATTGATAAGGCTTGTAAAATTCATTACGTGCTTCACAGGCCAGAGGGTTAAACTGAGCGTGAGGACCGAATTTCTTGTCTTCAAGCTCATCACAGGCATATGAGAAAGAGACTCCTGTGGTTATTATGAAAAGAATATGCTGCTGTTCCCAGTCTTGTCTTAAAGAGATTTGGGTTTTCGTAATATGTTGTTGGCAATAAATAGCCATTTCCCTCTGCTAGCTAAAGAAAGCAGGTTACAGAGGATTTCTTATTCTTTTTTTCTTTTTCTGCTGTTTGCTGGGAGCTTTCTGGTGGCGGGGAGGGTTGAGGGGTGGGATTCTGTTTCAGATACCTCTGAAATGATAAAGATTACTCTATGTTGCTGTCGGTGATGTTCATAGCTTCTCCAGGCAAGAGCAGTGTGAAATTCACTGCGTTGCTATCTATATTACCTCCAGTGGCAGTTCTGAGCAGCAGCGTGTTCCGCTGAGGTATCCTGAGCCACAGTGGATGGAGGTCTGGAGCTTGTTTGTGCCTGCAGGCTTAGAAGGCCAGTGGTACGTTGGCTCATGCTTGATGTGAAACTTGCACAGCCATAAGGTTGAAAGATTTCTCTTTTGTTTAATGACGATGCTTTCGATGTAAATAAGATCTTTGGAGCAGAAGTTTTCTGGTCTCTGTCAACACAGGACTGGAGGGCTGCTGTAGCCTAACTCACAGTAATGTAGAAACTCCCAGTTTCCTGCTTGGTAAAGGGTGTTTTTCCACCTTTTTATTTGTGCGTATCCATAGTGCTTACGATCTGTGTGGATCTGCTTTCTGGATGAGGCAGCCTCTCTAATTGTTTGTCCGGCAGTTGTAACCTGTTTTTGTGAGTCGGGCCAGCTAATGAGGAAGCACTGTGGTCACACGTGGACCTGGGAGTGTGTTAGGGAGAGCTGTGATGGGTGGCTGTTGAGATGCGCGTGGCGCACAAGCCGTGCAGGGATGTTCCCTGCTCTAAGACTGGCCGGGGTGGCTGCTGCTGGCTCCTTCCAGCCCCAGGACCTGCTGGCTGGGGTGAGTCTCACACCAGGAGGGGCTGTGTGGGAGGAACCCTATGCCTCTCCCCCGCCGCCACGGTGGACCTCTGGGGTCTGCTGTCAGCCCCTGCGACGAGCCACTGCTGGCGCTTTCCCGGCGCCTGGCTCCTGGAGGAACACGGTACATTTCTGTGGCTGTTCTACATGTGGAAATTTCGGTGTGTGGCTCACAGGTCAGAGAAGCTGGCCACCCCTTCTCTGAGGGCTGAGCAGACAGAGTGCCACTGAGCTCCGTCTCATGCTGGCCCACAGAGGAGGCACCTTGCGTTACCTCTCCAGCTGAATTTCAGCTTATGTGGGAATAAGAGTAAAGCAGGTAATACCAGAGGTGGTGTGGTTTTGTGAGAATCAAACTGACTCGTTGACCTGCCTGTTCCCAAAACTATTGGTTACCAAACAATTTCCTGGGCAAGAATTGTTTCATTTTGCAACTCTTACTGCTTAAGTAATAAGCTTTCTCTTCAAATATTTCAGTCATGTAGGTGACATCAGTGTTCAAAAAAACCGCAAACCAGAATCACTCTGAGACTGAAAGTTACACTGTTCTTTGTCATAAACTTACTAACTTAAAATAAGTCTTGTGTATCATTAATTTTGAAATCTGATGTGCAATTTACCTTTGCTTTGAAGGATCCTCTGGTGGTAAACCTCTCCAGCCCAGGACCCTTGACTTCAGCAATGTTCTTGTTCCTTCACAGCATGAGGGAGGCTGGAAAAGGTCCTCTTTCTCCCAAAGTGCTGTTCAGCCAGCTTTGTCAAAAGTACGTATTGTCAGTATCTTTTACTTTATTTATTTTTGGTTTCCGGTGATATGTTTCTAAGCATGCCGTGTCTATTGTCCTTCCTAAGGTGCCATTAGATTTTTACCAGGCAGTCCAGAAAATGTCGTGTTCTCATTTTAAAGTTGCAGGGCTCCTTCTTGTGCGCCAGCGTTGTACCTGCTCTTCGTGAAGTGTATGACCCAGTCCATAATGAGTAACTTTCAATGGGCTTTGAACTGAGCGTGAGGGGACAGAAGAGGGGATGGTAAAACTGAAGAAAATAGAATAACGTTGGAGGTTTTGTGGTATGTTAGTGTACAGCTGTGCTAATACTGAAAAGGGTATGGAAGTATTTTGAAAAAAAGGGTAAGCTTTTAAATGGGAAACCTCTGCTATGATGTCTGACCTTGGCATCGATTCAAAATTAAAGAGAGTCTAACAAGTAAGGACTTGAAGCAGTACTGAAATGGCATATGGCTCCAGATTGCGAAGAGCTCATAAGCCCTTAAGAAACTCCTGTTTCTTGGCGTGGAAAATGTTTACAGTGGTGCTTTGTAGGTGCCTTCAATTATGATGCAAACAATCTTGCTTTTTAAAGCACCTGTAGAAGACCTATTTAAAAGTTGATACAAATACTTAAATATTGACTTTGCAAGTAAAAGAAGCTGTAGAAGCAGAGTAATTGGAGGATGATATAGCTGAATCTCACATAAAAAAGATGAACAATGCATGTTAACGTATTTGCTACAATATTATTGTATGGAATTTTAAGTATTCTACAGCAAGAGAGTTAGGAGGAGGGTTGCAGCCTACTACCGTGGCATTCCAGGGCAACCTCACTGTGCAAACATGAGTTTAAAATTTGGTATAAAGAAACAAAAGCTTTTAGACTGCAGCAAGGACAATTTAATTCTGTTTAAAAAATTCAGTTACTACTTTATCCTCAAAATTTAACTTCAGAAACTTAATATTGTTTTTTTTCTTTTGTACATGACTTCCTTTTAATTCTTTTGAGCTGTAAAAGGAAACATGTATAAAGTGTCGTTACAGTGATTTTGAGTCCAACAGCAGTGTTTTCTGTTTAGCATTGTCTACCTGGATGAAAAATATATAGGGTAGAAAAACATGTTGTTTGCTCACTCCTCCTGCTGTTTCGGGGCTGCCTCAAAAATGTAATTATAGGAACAAAACTTGGTCGAGAAGTGGAAGGGAAAGGATTAAATAGGAATAGTAGTATTTTTTCTCTATAAGTATGAAGGATAGAAGGGAAAAGATGATGTAAAACATGTTTTGCAACCCACCCTAGCAAACTCATTGTAAAACAATCATGATGCAGTGCACTTCAGATGGCATTGTATTTTTGAAGTGACAGCTATTTTATATCTGCTCTGTGTGTGTGTTTGTGTAGTCATTAAGTGATGGCTACACAACATATCGGTATTAAATCTAAGATATCTAGTTGTTCTTTTTTTTGTTGTTTTTTGATCTTTAAGATGGGCATATACTTTAACCACCAGCTAAAATTGAAGCATATTTTAATGTGGGCAGCAGACTTTTGCTGTTCAGACATGTATCTGTCAGCTCTGTCAACTCTTGCCTTCATCCCTATTTCTTAGTTTTGTTAGCCTTGCAGAACGCAACGTAGTATAAATCTTTTACTAGCTGTAGTATCACTAGCAAAAGTATCGGCCACATCCTGTTAGCAAGAAATTAGGTATTCGGGGGCAATAAGTGGCTGCACAGGTATGACAGAAGGTTTTTGTCTTTTGATTATTATTTGTTCTTGATGGCGACGTAAACAAGAAAGAAGAAAGGGAAGATTTCGTCAAATTCAGCAGGCTGCAGTGCTGAAAGTGGGAGAATGGGAAATCTTTATCTTTGCAAACAATACGTACACTATATATTAATATAGTTCAATATTATCATATTGAACAGCACGAATCCAGTGTTGTGTCACGCCATTTTTACAAAGCCTTTTTTCATCTTTTAAAGTTGTTCTTTCTACTCTTTAGCAAAGCTGAGGTGAAAGAGAGCATGGCAAGATTGCCAAAGTCCAGCTATGCAGAAATCTGTGTTGCTGCAGCATTCTCTGTAAACTGCTTTTTGAATCCTGCCAAGAAGTTGTGTTAATAAAGTAATCTTAAAGGCACGCACGCACTACTTGTGGTCTTCACATGCATTAGTACAAACTCTTTTTACTTAATACGTAAAGTTCAAACAGTATCTTTCCTAAAGACAGGATGAATGTGTAAAATGAATAACTACACTGAAAAAAAAATGTTTGTATTTCGGAGAGCTATGTTAGAGAAAGACAAGTCAGCGAACTACTGGCGAGGAGGGCATGGGGAAGGACTTGTAGTAGTAATGTTTTGTTTTGTATATTTTATGTAAAAGTTTCTGACTCCAGTTGCAACCTTGTTTTTGTTTTAAATTTATTTTTTCCTCGTGACAGATCTTGCTGTCTCAGTCCCACTCTGCAGTATATGACCATACCTTTCTTCGATAAAGAATTTATTGAAGATAGTATAGTACAGATAGTATAGAATGACCCAGCAATTGTCTTCCCAGTCTTTACCATAACATTATTTTGAATTGTTCCTTGTAGCTTGCAAAACTGTGTGAGGGACACTCACACAGAATCACAAAAGAATTTTAAGGGTTGGAAGGGACCTCTAGAGATCATCTGGTCCAGCCACCTTGCCAGAGCAGGTTCCACCTACAGCAGGTTGCACAGGATGGGGTCCAGGCGGGTTTGGAATGTCTCCAGAGTTGGAGACTCCACCACCTCTCTGGGCAGCCCGTTCCAGTGCTCTGCCACCCTCAAAGTAAGTAGGCTCCTCCTCATGTTCAGATGGAACTTCCTATATTCCATTATATACCCATTGCCCCTTGTCCTATCACTGGGTACCACTGAAAAAAGACTGGCCCCCTCCTACTAGCACACTGACTGGTCATGCAGAATATAGATGTTATACTTTGTATAGTCACTTCCAAATCCTACTAGGCTTCTTACAAATGTGAATGGTTGAAATTCTGAAGCTGTCAGCAGGTGATGGTATGCTGCTGTTCTTTAAATACTTAGATCTGTCTACTTGTCAGGACTGTTACAGTATGCTATCTAGCCAAAAAGTAACATAACAATTTCCTCATAACATTTTTCTTATGTGTAGCTGATCCTTTAAAAATGGTTACTTTTCCCTGATGACACAGTTAGATTATATATATAAATATATATTGATTAAATTGGTATTGATAAGTTTGAGTGGTTTTTTTTGTTTTTTAATCTCCTAGCTGAATGGTGGTGTATTTTCATGCTGAATCAGTCCATGCAAGATAAAGTAAAGGTAAAGTGAGGAGTAAAGGTAGATGTATAATTTAACACCTGACAGTAGCCCTCATTTCCACTTCAATGCTGGAATACACTTCTGAATTTGATGTCCAGAGCTGCTTTTTTTGATCCCCTTGTAGGACTTCAGGACTCCACTTCTTCAGATGTTGCAGTATGAGTTTGAATGCTCACATTTGAGCTGGGCGTCCTTACTCAAAAACTTAAAAGTGCTTGGTGAAAGAAGAACTACGAAGGCAGGGAAGGCAGGAAGGAAGGAAGTGCAAAAAAAGGAGTGGGTGAAGGTATACAGAAACACAGCTAGGTATGGGCAGAGGGCCTGTAAAGAAGGGGAGCAGGCGTTGCCTTGTTCAGCTGCAGCTCTGTCATAGCACTAGGTGGGCTCCCAAAACCTGCAAGTGAGAAACTCTGCAAGTGGATGCATGTTGGCCACTCAAAAGCAGTGAGAGAACTGGAACACAGTCCTTTCAACTGCAGACTGTGTCTTTAAGAGTGTAGAGAGATCATGGCGTGAAGTTCATCATCTTGTGTATGAAAGGGTATTTGTGGTGCTTTTTTATTAAATAACAAAAGAAAAAAACCCTGATACCGAGTGTTAATTTTATCAAGTGGTGGGGTAGCCGGGTTGAAGAAGGGGAGAAGAAGAAAAGAAATGGATGAGTCTTTCTATAGCAACTGTTTAGTGTCTGGTACTAATTCATCCACTGTTAATTTTGTTAGTGTTGCAGCTGTCAGATGTTTTGCAAGGACAGATTGTGAGCATAGCTACGGGGCCCTTCTGTTGGTTTTCCACTATGCTGAATATCAGGACTGCAGACTTCTGACTTATCTGGAGACTTGGTGACTAATGCAACAGAGATATAAGAGGACATACATTTTATTTCCTTTATTTGTTATGATTGAATAATTTTATTGGTGGAAGAAAGCTTAGGTTTTTGTAGCAAGTAAACGTTGCAGCATATAAGTGATGACTCCAGAAAGTAGTTAGAGAATTTAGCTGCTTCAGACTTCCACCAAATAATTATTTATAGGGGTATTGTATTGCTGTATTAACATGCAGGAAAAAATACTTGCCTAACAAAGATTTTATTGGTGGTCACAAAATATACGTAGGTCTTCCCTCCTCAAGGAGTATTCATCCTTCCTTCTCAGGTGCAGAAAGTAGGACTCAAGACGGAGGTGGGAATGACAGAACGGAGGTCATGTGCAGTTAGGAGTATTTATTAGTTTTGGAGGGAAACCCAAAGCATGGAACATTCTGCAGTTATCACTTCTGAGAGAAAATGCTAAGGCAAACCGAGGTAATGTTGTATAAGATTTAAGGGGTGAGGGAAACAGCATTTTTTTCATTAATTTGGTGGTTTTGACCCTTTTCTTTTAAAATAATATCGCTGTAGGGAAAAATCTTCTTTAAGACAAGATTTCCAACTTGCTTATTTTTTCCATTTGACTTCTACCGTTTAAAGATAATAGCAGAACACACAGTTGGTGTTTCCTTGACCAGTTGTGAAGGATTATTTTGGGTCTCTGTTGTGCCTCCACATGTCTTGCTGACGGTGCTGCACCATACCTTGTTCAGGAGTTCTCTGACGGAGGGCATTGAATCGTCTCCAAGCAGCAGCAGCTGAGAGATTGCATATCTTTGTTTCAGTTAACTTTGTCAGAGTTTCCTTTAATTTTAGGAACAAGTTAACAAAGCTAGGTATATGAGGTCTGTGAGTGCAAAGTAGATTAATTGCATATATAAGTGCATATATGGCAGGAGTCATCTGCACTTGTTCCTGAGTTTTGTGTTCACTTCTTCCACTCAGGAGTAAGACCTCTGCAGCATTTTGGATAACGCAAGTATTTGTAATGTGTAATTGTCATTTTTATTGGTGAGCTTCATAAGCAATGCTTGTAGATACAATGAAGGAGAAACCCAGTAATTTCATTAGATGCTTTGGAGGTATATCCTCAGTAGCAATGTTCAGGTTAACCAGGATAGAGCGTTACAAGATGAAGCCAGTTTGGAGCTTTAGGGAGAGGTAAGAAAAATAGGAAGCCTCCATGTCAAGAGAGTCTTGAATATTGGGAGTTTAGGCAGGAGAGGACATGAAAAAGATGCATGACAGCAAGAGAAGACAATAAATGATAGAAGATAAATTAGCTGTGCTGATTTAACTGCCCTCGTAAGAGTTCAAGGAGCTGTCTGTGAAACTGAAAGGCAACAGATTTAGAGCCAGGGGAAAAAAAAAAGGATTTTTTAAACATTTCGTAGAGCTAACCTGTGGAACTTGATGTCACAGAGTGCTGCTGAAAGACTTAGCAGGACTTAAAGGAAGAAGGAAGAATTAGATGTCCATATAAAGAGAAAACTTTTTTTATAGGGATGCAAGAAAGACCTCATGCATAAAGACCTTCACTTGGCTGCCAGCTGGTGGTAAGAAATTTCCCCAGACAGGTATTTCCATTATTTGGTAAAAAGAGCCTTATTTTCCCTCTGATGGTAAAGTGGGAAATGGCTCTGGTGTAGCGTGTCAGCTATTATGTCTATTCAGAGCTACTCTTAACAAGTGTTAGGTACCAGAGATCTGGTGCATGGCGAGAAAGCGATGGTGCCTCACTTTCGCTTTTGGGGAAAGGTGAGACAGAAAAAGATGAAAGAAATCAGGCAGCACGTGCAAAGGAGAGTTAAGTGCTGTCTGTTCATACCATCAAGACGGGACAGGCATGTCTGGTGTTACTTGTTATGTACATGTCAGGGCAAGCCCATGTTTGGTTGGGTTTTCTCCTACCAAATGCCTTGTGGCAGCAGAACTCTTACATCTGTGGGGCAGGTTTGAGGTAAGATTAATCATGGGGATTCATCATGCTGTAGGATTTTGCTCGCTTTTCTGTCATAGTGCTGCGTATAACTTGCGATCACTGGTGAAGAACGATTGCTTTAGGAAGAACGAAACTTTTCATTCTAGCTATTCTGTAATGACAATGAGTAAGTATTTGATAGTGCCACTGGGAAAGGTAAGTCCTGTGAATTGTGTTAACTTTTATAAACTGGCCCTTTGGGTGCGTTTTTTGTAACTTTCCTTGTTAACTGATCAGTCTTGAGAGACGAACATCCTCATTGCAGATAAGCAAAACTTCTTCTCTGATGCTAATATTAAGGGAACATTTTACTTTGCGCCTCTGTAGTCTACTGCAGTATTAAAGGTGTTCCTCTGCATTTTGCGCTACTGGAAAAAATCAAATGCTATGTTCTGTTTTCTGTTTCCAAGCACTTCTTACTGTTTCTGAAGTTTTCCAAGGTATTATGCTGTCTTCTGCTCAAAGACAGTAATTACTGAAAGGGTTATTTTGGAGAGGACTTTTGTTAGAGACAGTAAAGGTATGGCAGTTCTGTGCAGTGTGCTTGAATGACTGGAATTGTATCCCAGTTTTGCTTTTGAAGCATAGCTTAATTTCCCTCAAATGAATAGAATATAGGAATTAAAAGTATTAATGCTTGGAAGACTGGCTGTTTTTTTCATTTTAAGAATTATGTAGGTTTTGTTATTAAAATATTGCAGGAAGTAGATCATCATGTATTTCTTTAACTGACAGTCAGCAATTATAACTGGTCTCCAGATGAGTAACGAGAGGCTAGATAAGTAGTATGCATGTAGATGTCACAGTTGTCCTTCACCACTTATGGCCATTAGCAGGAGTTCAACCTGTTCTGTCATTATCCTGCTGACACTGTACAACAGGTTGTATCGCATTGGCACTGGCTTCCATATGTCAGCACATCTGTGAGCGGTCAACTCAACCAACCATCTTCAAGTCCCCCACTTTTGCCAGGGATCTTGCTTGAAGCATATTTTCAAGGAGACAAGAGCACACATCTTTTAGTTGTCAGATTTCTGTGTATCAGCATAGATTAATTTGCCTTTTCCCCCCCTAATACTGGTTTGTAAGTGTAGGAAGTTTCCAGTAAATGCATTGTGTGATGTGAAATTCCCTCCTTCCCCTTTTTTTACTGGTTTTTTTTTTGTTTGTTTTCTTTTGTGGCTTCCCCCTAAAAACAAATGCATTAATCTTCCACAGAACAGCAGATATTTAGAATTATATACAACATTACATAGCATGCTGCATATGTGAATAGCTGATTAACTATGTGTTAAGCAGTGTTACCGGTGACATCATTTGTCAGTCAAAATAAATGACTCAAGCCTTAACATAGCGTCGTTTAAAGTCACTTTCCCTACCACTTCACTTTTAAAGTGGTAGCTTTTACATTCCCATCATCCTTGTTACCATTAAAATTCAAACATGTAGATTTATGTGAGGTTGGAAGAGGCTTTAGTACAAGCACAGGGAAGCCTAAATAGTCTTGTCCTCGTAGATGCACTATGTGCTAATAAAATGAAAGACTAAGAGAAACGAAAAACTGCCATGGCTGAGTTCATTTTTCCCCTCTTTCGAGCTGGTAAACCGGTGTAGAACATAAGGGTAAACTATTTTCCCTTAAATATAATTTAGTAAATTAATTTTCATCTGAAATGATTATTGTGTGTTCCTCAGTGAGAGGTTAGACTGCAAACCATAAACAGTAACGAAAAGTATGTGTGGGGCTTTTTTCTGACTGGCATTGAAGATCTTGCTCTGTGACCTGTGTCTGCCATGAAAAAACCCTCCTGTAACAGTGACGGAGTTTTTGATTGCTTCTTTGACAAGTGATTATTCATGTGTCTTCCTTTTTGCTACAATGTCTTTTGCAGTAGCCTGGCTTCTGGGGCCAAAAAAAAAAAAATTAATAAAAAAACCCCCTACCCATTAGTACCAGGATCCAGGTTGTGTGAATACAAGATTTTGTTTTCTTGTTGTACACCAGAGCTATTAATGTGCATATATTGGAGGAAATAGGCTGAATATACCCATTGATTCCCACTGTCTCAGGAAAATGAGAATTTATCATAAATAAAACTAATGATAATACTGTGGCTAACTAGCTAGGTTTCTCAGAATTGAATTAATTTTGGCATCTGGGTAAAAAAAAAAAAAAGATTATTTCAGATTCCTGGTCATTTAATGAAAGAAACAATGAGAAAACTATTTTAGCAAATTGAAAAGTGAAAGTGTGCATACATGTGAATGTGTGCATGCAGGTACATATGTTACTTATTTTTGTAATGTATATTGAGTGTTTTATTGGATCCAAAATAAAGATTCAGTGATTTTCGGAATGTATTTGGGTTTTATAATAAAATTAATTGGAAATAAAGCATTTGCTTTTAGTAGACGCAAAAACATTGCATGTTAATAATATTAACACAAAATATTTAATTTTTAAGAGATGTATTTCAAGTTTGAATTAATTGATTTTTTTTTTAAAAGTCGAAATTAACTTTTTAGGTTGACCTGCACATACAAAAAAAATAAAATTGACTTTAAAAAGAATTTGACTTTAAAAAAAGTCACCCACTCTGCTGCTGCAGGATTTTATAGTAAGCCTCATAGTAGAGCAGCATCATTAAATCATCTTTACCTAGGGATATTGTCAACTTTGTGTCGAAAAGTAGATACGAAGTACAAACGTGAAAGTGTCGTATTTGTAAATGTGAACGTGTTGTTTTGCATGTGCAGGTCCAGATTTGTTCCACTTAATTTTAGGCACTGACCTTAGATGCCTCATCACCTTAGACCCTTCTCCAGTTACATCCCAAAGTGCTTCCAGCGAAGGAGCCCTTTGCATCGCTGTCCTGCCTGTAGCCCAGGGCTGCCGTGCCCTAACTTGGCATCTCAGCATCTTGCCCAGCTTTAAGTTTTGCTCTTGTAGGCGTGTTGCACGTCTGATGCGTGGTCTGATGGCCTTTAATTTGTCCTCTCCGTGGGCGCAAACTTCTGAAGCAAATTTGAGCAGCTTTAGTGTATGAGTGGGAAAGAAACCTCACCTTCAGGAACCCTAGAAGAGCATGGCTGGGCAAGTAAGATTATTGTGCCTTGAGAAAACGCCGATAGGTATTTAGAGTGCGATGCGCTGGTTAGCCAGGGCACACAATCTGAGACTGCAAATTAAAACTGGCTCGATGTACGTTTAATAAAATTGAGTAACCAAGTAAGTGGTTGGTTTTTCTGGCCGCTCTGACAGTTTGGTAGAATTCCTGTTTGAGCTGTGTGCAGCCAGTTGTCTCCTGTGCTAGATTTTGGAAGGGGTGCACATGGTTGCACCTGCACGCGCTCTTCCCAGCGTGCAGTGAGAGTCACAGCTGCTGTTTGGTGGCATTACTGGAAATGCAAAACTCCACCCTTTCAATCCACCCATTTTAGATTAATTGGTCCAAGACTGTAATTACAGACCTAAAGGGTAACTTGCCTGGTAAGATGGGTGTGGTTTGGCCAGTAAGTTACAATTAATGTGAATAGACATACGATAATAGTGAATATTTACACAGTCTCATTTGGGGTTGCAAGAAGCTGGAGATCCAGATTTTTTATGAGAAGCCTTCTACCTATGGTTATCTCAGTAAGGATAGCACCTTAAGGATCTACCCACGTATTCATAAGCGTATTTAGTGATTTCTGTGTAATCTATGCCTGCAAAATATGTAATTTAGAATATATTTAGATGCTGCAAGTAGTAAAAAAGGCAACTACAGTTTTCAAATAGCAGTGATTGTGACTACTGCATGGCTGTCTTACGAACAGATGCAACATTAAATGGTTGCATAGCCTGAAACAGGTTTTTCCTCTTTTGTTTTATGAGGCTCATGCAGATGCTGCCGGTGGCCTTTTTACAAGAATTGCCTTTCCTGTGGAGCCTTTGATTTTTGTTTGTCCTGCGTAGCAAAGCGTTAATGGTACAAATTCAGCCAGAGCCAGTGTCCCTTCTGCGTCCTCGGGCTGACTCGCAAGCTGGCTTGTCTCCGCTGGTGCTGTGGCCAGACACCACGGAGGAGGACAGCTCGAAGGGCAGCGTAGTCTGAGAGGACAAGGGTGACACCAGATGAGTGTTTTCCAAAGCACGTAGACCCTTTCCTTTGAGACTTTTAGTTTCTAGAGATGAAAAGTTTGGAAGTACGCACTTTTTTTTTTTTTTTAGCTTTTTAAGAAGCTGTTGCGGTCTTTGGTGACTCAGATCTCTGCTTAACCTGAGTAGCCAGTATAGTTCTAGAAGGTGGGCTTGTGATCTGGGCATTTCAGACAATCATTTGGTATCGCACATCTAAAAGGTGGTGGTGTTATTATTTATCCAGAAGCAGTATCTTTTTTGATTGCAGCTCTAATGCTTTTTAGCTTGTCGGGGATCTCAAAATTCAAGCAAAACAAAAAACCCCACCTCTTTCATTCAACTTTATTGTAAAAAGGATGGCTGTGGTACACAGTTATTATACAAGAAATGCTTATCGCTCACCTCGTGAACAAAATTACAAGATGGCTGGAGAGCTACAGCCTCGTGGCTTTCTCCTGCAGGCCACTTCACGCGCTCAGCCCAAGATGCTGGTCGCTGCCATTTTGGGGATGGCCAGGGAAATCACCATTATGGGGCTGCCATACAGGAACTGATCCTGGTGGGCTCGGGACTGGCATATCCACCACCCATGCTTATGGATGTGGCAGGGAAATGAGACTTCAGAAAGTTTTACCAAGGGTTTTAAAGTTTGGATGGGATGGACCACACTATCCCCCGTCTTCTAAACCTGATTACTGTGAGGAAAGAGCATTGTATCAGGATTTTCTTTTTAATCCTGGCTATTCAGATTAGTAAAGTAAGCTAAAGGTGACATGAAATGTAGCAATATTAAATCACAGTAACAACGTGGATGCTTTATGATCTTCTGTGGGTTGTCCAAGTAACTTGTTTCGGTCCACTTGGAAATTGCAAAAAAGCTAAAATTTGTAATGTTTTTGTATTCAATATGCAGTGGGAGTAAAATACTCAATACTCTTGGCTGTTACGATGGGTGAATCAGGAAGGTTCCTTTGAATTAGTGTAGAAGACTTGTGAAATTTCAGCCTCTGTCATCTCAGATTTTGTTTTGCTCTCAAAACCAGTTGGGTTTACAATTCTTGTAAGCAGCTTTGGGGGGAAAATTCAGAGAATTTATTACCTGGTTTTGCAGACCTGATAGCTTTTGGAATCTGGATTTAGATGTATTGTCTGAATCAAAGCAACTGTGAAGAGATTGTCTCATCAGTTTTGGGCTCTTTCCATTTTAGGTATGGAGTTTCATTTCGTTTGCTTCTGATGAGACTCTGTGTTTTAATATGAATTTCAGACATAAAGTATTGCAGACTTTAGAACAGGAGTTTGGACATAGATACAATGCGAGTTGATAATTCATGATCCTAAAAGGTCCTTTTAAAACTTTATAAGAGTAACTCTCATAACAGAAAAATAATTAACTCTTCCTACCAAAAAACCCTACCCCAAACCCTGGCTTTTCTCATTAGCAGTGCTCTTAGAGTGGAAATCCTATTTAGAGTATTTATCTTCAATATTGGTAACATTAATTGAAGAAATTTAGCATAAATAAAAGACCTATTGAATACAATGTAAGTTACATACACCAGGATATCATACTATTACA
This sequence comes from Chionis minor, assembly GCA_013398295.1. Classification (NCBI taxonomy): domain Eukaryota; kingdom Metazoa; phylum Chordata; class Aves; order Charadriiformes; family Chionidae; genus Chionis; species Chionis minor. Next base: position 73,348 of record VZSF01002466.1, read on the forward strand.
ATTTTCTCTTACGTTTTCTTAATAGCATTTGAAAGCCATATGCTTAAGTGATGCTACTTATTTTTAGCATGTTTACCGTCTTACTCCTTGACCATTCACTCAGTTCAGTAAGCTGCCAATTACTGGATTGATTGACCGTGGAGCCATTCAGAAGAGGTGGTTGTACATACTTTCGTTGAAGAAGTTAAGAAATTCTCATTTGGATTATGGACCAGTTTTTCTTTGTTTGTTTGATGCACAACCTTGTGACTTCCCTTCCATTTCAAGATCATCCTTTTCCAATTCAGACGACAGTGCCGTTTCTGGTTTACTATATGCGACCGCTTTATGCGCATTGAGATTTCTTCTTGGTAGGTAGAAGGATGAGATAGCAAGGGAGGTTCATCACTTTGAAAATTTCCTGCATGACATCGGGACTGTTTGGTGATAGAGAAATACTGGTGTGGTCTGTCAGCAAAGTGCTGCTAGCATGGGTGAAACTTTACTGTCAAAACTGTATTTTAGTCAAGCCGTCACCCATAGGGGCAAAATGGTACCCAGATGAAAATGCAGCCTTGTTGGTGTAATTACAACCACACCAGGAGCTTCCTAAAGCCCCATTAGGTCCAGCAGGGATTGCACCTGTTTGTACCACTGGCATCCAACAAGAGTCTCGTGTAGACTTTGTCTCATTAAGAAGAACCTCCCAATGTAAATTGAAATTCCTTACCACTTCTTTTGTAGGGCTCCTCGATTTAAGGGGTTCCAGCAGCAAGACAGCCAGGAGCTTCTGCACTACCTGTTGGATGCAATGAGGATTGAAGAAACAAAGGTAACATCTTTGTGTGTGTGTGTTTTTAAATAGCTTATTTGACTATATGGTAAATTCCTAGTCTTTGCTTCAGTGTTCTTCATGTTCCCCATGTTTTTAAAGATGGACTTAATGGAGTAACAGTGGCTCGTTTTGTTATCTTGAGAAAACTGACTTTTTTGAAAGAGTATTTAATTACTTTCATGTCGGTATGTTAAAACACCTGATTGGAATAAAAGTTTCAGTAAGAGTGTGGTAAATAGATCATGATAACTTTAGGAATCTGAATTGTTTGTCTTTATTAAAAATATAAAAGGACAAAAAAGGGACATCTGTGTGGTCAAGAAAGGAGACATAGAACCTCTGATGTAGCTGACAGAGTGCCTTTTAGGGTAAAGCTTCGGAACAGAAATTAGCGGCTCCTAGCTGCGGGCCTGCCCATCATTTTCACTGAAATCTATTTAAGGACAAAGATAAAATATTGCCAAGTTTCTTATATCTCTTGAAAGTATGAAGAACTGCTTGTTTTATAAATAAGGTACTGCTTTTCATTATTTAAAATCACATCCAAGTATGCCAAGTATATATATAACCTGTTATATTAAAAATGTCCCCGTGTGTTTTTTCTCATGTTTCTTTCTCTTCATTGTCTCTGCCTCCTGCATTGTTAAACACAAGGAAGTGTGTGTCTTCTTGCTCAAACTATTTTGACTATATCAGATTTCATCTGCGTGACTTCATCTTGGACCCTTCTTTTCAGATGATATTTTGGCAAATGGTGTTTTCTGAGTCTCATCAAAAGGAGGGCCTTAAATTTCGTACTGATCAGGGTGTTTCCTCTTCCTTCTCATTTAGTGATGTGTTGATTGTCATGAACCTGAGCTGAATTATCTTGGAGATGAGAAATGAAGCTGTGTCTGACACCAGTTCCTGGCACTAGAGTAGCGCTGAACAAATCCCCATCCTACCAAAATATTACTATATATTGGTCTTGTCAGCAGTACATTCGATCATAAGCAGAACTGAATTACAGGGAGAAACAGCTAAACCTTGACTCTGTCACGCTTACAAAATTAGGTGTTGAACAGGATACGCAACAGAAGCAGCTGACCTTTAGTTAAAAAACATTTGTCATGTTTTTGCGGTAGAAGGAAACTTTATTTTATTGCTTGTTGATTTTCATGTAATAAAATGTGGAAGCTATATTTGCTTCGCAAATGAGGATTCACCAAAAGCAGGATTATTACAATGAGTAAGCAGCTTCTCCAGTGAGTGATGGCGCTTTTACCTCCAGTCAATCTCCAGTTTCACCAGTGTTATGATTATGATCATTATGATAACCTGCACTTGTATTTGCCTTTTGAATCGGTTATTGTTAGAGAGCAGTGACAGCTACAGTAGCTACCACAAAAGAGTAATGGCAGATGGGCAGAATTTTCAGTGAGGTTTTGGGCAGTATTTCTGCAGCCCCCATCACCAGGCAGGGAGAGGTTGCTCCCACCCTGCCCTGCGTGCAGTTACACCCCTCTGCTGCCCTAACAGTGCGTTATCATGGAATCATCCAGTGGTTTGGGTTGGGAGGGACCTTAAAGATCATCTAGTTCCAACCCTCTGCCATGGGCAGGGACACCTCCCACTAGAGCAGGTTGCTCAAAGCCCCATCCAGCCCGGCCTTGAACACTTCCAGGGATGGGGCCTCCACAACTTCTCTGGGCAACCTGTTCCTGTGTCTCACCACTCTGAGTGAAGAATTTCTTCCTAATATCTAATCTAAGTCTACCCTTTTTTGTTTTAAAACTGTTACCCCTCGTCCTGTCGCTATACTATGATAAAGCGTCCCTCTCCATCTTTCCTGCAGTCCCACTTTAGGTACTGGCAGACTGCTATAAGGTCTCCCTGGAGCCTTCTTTTCTCTCAGGCTCTGCAAACACATCTTTATCACCTTGAGCTGATCCACCACAGACAGTACTAATAAAAGCTCTCAGTCTTTTTTTTTTTTTTTTTT
>VZSF01002466.1:76196-115176 GCA_013398295.1 Chionis minor
GATCCACCCCAGGCAGTTCTAATAAAAGGCCCCAGTTTTTTTTTTTTTTTTTTTTACATTTTATTTAATTATGCTATGTTTTGGGTCTATAGATGGCATGACAAACGGCAGACCTCAGGCCCATGGTGACCCCGGCAGGAGCCCAGCAGCTGCCCCATGGCCTCCCACCACGTTGGCTGTGGCTGGGCTGGGGACAGCCTGCCTGCAGCACCCTGTGTGCCACCACAGCCCTCTAGCAGGGGTTACAGCCAATAACCTTTCCCTTTCACCCTACTTTTGAACTTACCTCTCGGGAGAGGGAACAGTGCCGGCTGCTTTGCCATCCAGCTGCGAGAGCTGAACGTGGCCATCCCTGCTACCTAATCTGTACCGGGATTAATTTTTTTTTTTTTTTAAACCCTAAGAGTTTTGATGGGGAATACATATGATGTATAACATGGCACTAGTTCTAGGAACTAACAAAAAATCGCATTACGCTTTTGCCTTTTCCCTGTGGTTTTGTATATTGTATCCAACACCAGTGCTGAACTTTTTCCTATCCGCATTAAAAAAAGTTAGAAAGCGTGTATGTACACAAGTGGGTTTTTTAAGAGAAAAGCTTGTCAATACTACAATGAAGATGACATAGTGTCTGCGTTTCCAGCGATATGGGCCGGAGATGGTTTCACACCGGGGCCTGAAGTGGCTGAACCCTGCTGCTAATTGATTAATGTCTGCTGCCATTGTCCCCAGCGCCCTGCCCATTCAAAGACTATGTCTTTCTTTGACCTAAATAAATGGTTCAATGCGCTAATCCCGACAAAAGGGTTGCTTATGGCCCTAAACCCATTTATGGTGCTCAACTTCATGAATTACCTATTGATTAGTCCTTTTAGTATATTGTTGGCTTCAAGATGAACAAAGCTGAGCTCGGGGCAGGGGGAGTTAATTCACAAGCCGGGTCACATACTCAGAAGGTGGGAGTGTGACTTGGTCTGATGGGCGCCTGAACTGGAACCCGCATCTCCGACGCTGTCTGTGGTAGTGCAATAGATGGCTTGCAAGTGTCACTTGCTGTCCGCACATGAGAGTTAGTTATTATTCTTTTCCTGTTAGGACACAGGGTTTGAGTTCCTTGTGGAAGGCTTGGTATCACTGTTTCTCTGGAATGGTGCTTTGCACCACGTGTGACTTGAGTGGCGCGTGTCATGGTACGTGTCATTTGCGCACCGACGCGAGAGACTCGCAGGCGTTACTGGAGCTGGTGGATCAGAGAGCCAGTGCGTTGGCCAGGAAAAAGGGAAGCACGGGACACGCAGGCTGCAGTGTCCCCTGGCCGCGGGCCTGCGGCAGCCTCCGGCTTCCGTCTCCACAGCGTGTCCGGCACTGGGCTGAGCCGCCTCTGTGCCAGCCCGCGCCGTCCTGCTGCCAGGGAATGCTGCCAGGGTACGCCTCTCGGGAATGCAGCATCCCCGCCGCCGAGGAATAGCAGGGGAGGCACCCCCTGTTCCCAGGTGTGGCTGCAGCCCACCTGGATGAATTTTTTTCCTTTCAAAAACGGGGTGTTTTTAAAGATTTTTTTCGAGCAAATGTTGATGACGTCTATACGGATTCATACAAAGTTCTGTGTCTCTCATAAGGTTTTCTAATGTAACTTTGAAATGTGCAGTGTTAGAAAGTAAACCCAAGTAATAAAAATACTGCCCAAACACAGCCATTGAAGGCTGGCTATTGAAAGATACTTAACTGCCTTCAAGTATTTTGTATCCTAACAATCAGTAATACTCCATTTTCCTTCAGCACCCTCCCCCCGCCCCAACAGTGCAAGAAACGAAAAGTGTTTGTTCACTGAAAATCTTATAATTTCTAGGTAATCTCTCAAGTGCTCTACAATGGCTCCTTTAGTAAGGGAAGGAAATTTTTCGATGGTTACCTACCATCTAACCGACTGGTTAAGCTCATGTAGCTTTGACAATGTCAGTGTGTAACAACAGTAGTTTTAAAATATTAAATTATGCTTATTTTGTGGAAATAAGAATAGATGCAGTCTAATCATATATTAATACTTTTTTGAATGTTTACGCTTGAAATACTAAATGCTTTGTTTGGGTTTTTTTAATTACAGCGTATACAAACTGGTATCTTAAAAGCATTTAATAATCCAACTACTAAGACGGCAGATGAGGAAACTAGAAGAAAAGTCAAAGGTATGCCACTCTTTATTGAGTACTTTTTAAAAGGCACAAGTTTTTAAGTACTGTCTTCTTCAAAACTGACTGTTGCAAACAGCAGTCTCAAAGTACTGTAGTTACAAGACTTTTATTATGTGTTATTCTAGTGCCACCTAGTGTGTATCTAAAAGATAGAGAGCTTAGTACTTGCTGACTTTCATCTTTGTATCCAGGATAAAGTCTTCCATGTATTAATGATGCCTCTTGTAATGACAGGTAGAATTTAATTTTGTTTTTGAAAATAGTTTGCTGCACCGCCCGGTTTCTTCTATAGCCACAATCATTGTATCACTCAGAGAGGCCACTTGCCGTAAACAGACCTGATTTCTGTCAGCTATCTGATACTGCAAGCACTCTAAATATGATTGCAAAGCCAAGATAGGAAGCTGTTTCCAAAGAAGTCATGTTTTTTTTCAAAACAAGCATTTTTTTTAATCAATTTGTGTGTGTGTGTTTATGCAAAAGTTCTAATTTGGGGGATTTTGTTTTAATTAAAGCCCTAGTAATGATCAAGCTGCTTTGAAAGTCACCCTTCCTAAATCTGCAACAGTTAAGACACAGAGATGTGTTAGGACAGGTTTTGGTCTCCTGTTGTAGAGTTTTATAGTTTCAAAAACCATTTTAGGAAGGGTGACAACCTGTCTGCTACCCTAGTGCTTATATCAAGGCAATACAATATTATGTATTCAAAAGAAAACAGATTTTATTTGAAAGGCTTCTTCTTGAGAGATACAGTATTATTATTCTGTTACAGTAGGTGGGGAAGGGAAGGATAAAAGGGAATTGTATGACAAATATTTTGAAATGTTGGGATAATACAGTATATGATGTATTAGTTATTGTATTGTGTTCAAAACATTTTGAATATGTTTAAAATTGTGCTTTCACAGTAAATCGTAGAAAGAATTTTGTTATAGTGTGGCATTGGATCTGTTACTTTTCACATTTAAAAAAGGCAATGTTTTTTCAGCATATGGAAGAGAGGGTGTGAAGATGAACTTCATAGATAGGATCTTTGTTGGTGAATTGACTAGCACTGTCATGTGTGAGGAATGTGAAAATGTAGGTATTCTGGAATTTGGTTTGATGTGGAATAGATCATATACTGGTTTGATTACGTTGTCTTGAAAGTATAAAATTGTATTGTCAATTTTATACTTGTTTGTTTGTTTGTAAAAGCAAGACTTTATTGAAAGTTTCTCATTGAAAATGATTTATTCCTTCTTTAAAGCATTATCCTCCACAAACCTAAGAAGAGGGGTCATTTGAATTCAAAATGATTCAAGTACTGGGCTTCATTTTAGATCTAACTTAAGGCTGGAGGTTCCAAATTCTATAATCATCCACGTTAAACACAATTTTATTTGATATCTTTAAAACACCTGCCTATCTTACAATGTAAATCCTCCTGCCTACTCCTCTGGGATATACCCCAAAATTGGGAATTACTTACTTTGAATTAGTATGAGTGGGGAAATGCTAAAATTACTTTTTTTTTCTTCAAGTATTTTTGATAATTAACTTAATAACCCTAATGAACAGCATATTCCTTTCATAATTAATATTACTGACATGTCATCATAAATGCTTTCCATGTTCCTTATCATTTTCTTTAACTTTGGAAGAGAAAAATCTTATTTGCATGACTTTTCTAATTGAATGTTACATTTGTGTTTGGTTTAAAACATTATATTTCATATTGTAGAGATTAAGTAAATCAGTCAGCCTGAATAATTAAGCACAGTCCTGAGCACCAGGTGAACTTCCCTCTGTGCGATGTGCAGGTTACGCTTCAGTGTGCTGCTAGTATCAATGAAGAACTTTGATTAAATACAGTATAGAGGTTGTACGTATTTTGTTTGTCTCATTTATTTTTGCTGGATTCTTATATTCTGCCTACAGAGGACTCGGGAATTTGCTAGCTGTAGCCTTTTGAGGAAGAGTTTTTAGCATTCCGCTTTCCTGTGCCTGTGTTGGCACATATATTTTTGACTAATGTTTGTTCATGCAAACTCACTCTTCAGAGGAACGCCTGTTTGAAGATTGCTCATCAGGCAGTCAGTCATCGTAGTTACAATAGCTTTGATCTCATTTATTGCTTTACTGGAACCTAAACCATGCCAAGTCCCTCGCACAACAGGTAAAAATAAGCCTACAGTCCATATCAGATGTCGCAGGTGGAAGACAGGGTCACAGATGTAAGAGAAGGGCAATGGTCACTGTAATTGAGTGCATGACTGTGTTTAGTAACTTACATGTACAACACGATTTTTATTTCTTTTTTTAAGGCCTTGTTTTTCAGTCTTTCCAGAGGTAAGATAAGTCAGTTTTGGAAGCAATTTTATAACGGCAAGGGAGAGAGCTTAAGGAACAGTCTTGGACGAGGTGTTCTAGTCATAAAGGCAGATGGAAAGTGCTGAGAGAGAATGACTTTAGGTATGATTTGCCAGATTATTTCCAGTTTCGGCTCAGATATTATGTGGCTTATAGAAGGCAAAATAAAATTTCAGTACAGAAAGGAAGGTTGGGTTTTTTTCAGTCCCCTTTTCCTCAGTAATTGGATGAATTTTAACAATTACTAGTGTATATTGTGGCCTGAAATTTTCTAATAAAGCTTTTGGCTGTAACTAGTAAGCTTGACTTAATCTTTTCTGGGAAAATCAGGTTAGAACCTGTCATCTAACTGTCATTAACCTGTTCTTCCTGCTTAACAATGTATGAAGTCAAGCGCCTGTGCAGAAGTGTCCAGGGTCTGGAAACTCTACAAGTTAGCTGTTTGCAGAATTGTACCATCTAGAAGGCCCACATGACTTGAAAATCTGTCTGGAGCTCAGAGAAACTGAGCACCACAGTGCTTCTAGGTCCAGTTCGTGCCCAGATGAACGGCTTTGCCCTTTATGTCTGTCTGCTGAAATTTTGTGCAGTGTTAGAAAGAAAATCAGAGCTAACTTAAAATTAAAAAAAAAAAAAAAAGTTTGTGGGAAGTTCTTCATTGTAGTTTGATACATCTGGTAACTAACTAGCTTCTTGTATAGTTCCTGATAATAATTTGATTTTAAAAAGGGAGCTATGTGCTAAATCCGTATATTGTTCTTTGCATTTAATGTGCATTTTCTCTTTTTCTTCAAGATTTCAACAGTAAAAGAACCTTTCATTGATCTTTCACTTCCTATAATAGAGGAGAGGGTAAGAAACAGAATATGTACTAGATAACTATTGCTTCCAGTGGATTGTTTTTACATACCTTTGTGACACTATTTATGGATATATACACAGGTTTGATTTCAAGCCTAAAAATGTATGCTTGTCCACAAATGTATGTGCTGACATACACCTCTTCGTTATGTGACTTTATTTATATATATAGGCATACAATATCATAAGTGCCTATATTTTAAAATTAGTCCAAACTTGCAACAAATGACCATTGTAATTTACAGTGTATGTAGGTCTGAGATTAGCTTAATTTAGCAGTATTTTTAGTATATACTTATATGAACAGAATGAGTATAAGATTCTTTTTTTTTTTTTTAAGGTCCAGAAATATAGATTTTAGCCTATGGTTTGCATCTAGAGAACCTGAGTCCCTTGAGCTCCTTCATCACATCTCAAGGCGGCGGGCTGCACGAGAGACTGTCATGGGGAGCTATGGTGCCCTACGTCCCCTTCGATAAAAGTCTCATCTCGTGCAGCCATGCAATCCAATACTAGAGTAGATTATTTGATATGTATTGTATGTACAGGGATTCTGTATCATTCCTATTTCTTGTGGCTCTCAGCTGATCCTTCAAAGATGTTGAAAGCGTGTTTATGGTAAATAAAATTAGGAAGTAGTCTTATACTGCAGTTCAGGGGCCAATTAATTGGATTTATGTAGGTTACTATTTTCTAAAGTAAAGGAGAAAAACCCACCTACATTCATCTTTTCTGTAGGTTGCGAAGGAATACAAAATTGGCATATTTCCTTTCCTAATTTCCTGTCTAATTTCGTAGGTTGCAAAACCTGTGCCTTTGGGAAGAACAGGTAAAGGTAAAAGTGTACAAGAGGCAGATCTTGGTCAGTATAACTGTTCTTCCATCACTACACTGAATAATCAACCTAAAATTGTCAAGAAACATACTTTAACAAAAGATAAGGTAAGAACTTAAATACGCGTACTAACCAGTCATCTTGAGTTTATTCTGAAGTTTCTAGGGTTACAGGGTGGGGATTTTGACACCTGATAATAGGGTTTTTTTTGTATACATATAGCTGACATAGACTTGTTTTAAAATATTTAGGTCATTATTAGAAGTGTGAGAAAGGACAGTCATTGGGAACCACTTAGTTTTGAGTCACAGGGCTTTGTTTGTAAGGAGAAAAAAAACCCCAAACCTGCAAGTTAGTTTCAATTCACATCGCTTTTGGTTTTGTTGGCTGCTTTTCTTTTGGTGGTCTCGTAATTAGTTCCTGGTTGCAATCCCAAGAACTGTAATGCTGTGTGAGAGGGCAGGCAGGTCAGCGTTGGCGCCATCCCAGGGATTAGTTGGTAGTGGCTACAACACAAGTAGTACAGCCAGCAGAGACTCTTGGAGACCGGGAGCGTGGTTTCCCAGATCCACTTGGCCTTCAGCAGCGGAGGGCTGGGAAGCTCCGTTCAGCCCCTCTCCAGTGCAGACTCCTAATACGGTTCTGCCTGATGGTAGCAAAAGGGTTCTGCAACAATGCCAGCCTAACAGAATTGATTATTTGTATGTATTACCATTTAGAAATTAAAAGAAATCTGTAATAGTCACTGTGCCACACATATTATTGTTAATGAAACATGACAAAGTCTCTAATTGTTATTATTGTCATATAACGTCATTATAATTCATACACTGTCATTATTGACATTCACTTTTTTCAGTAAGCCTTATCATCCGTATAGGGTTATGTGGCAAATTAGAATCTTAATAATAGTGTTAATACTGATAAATAAAACACAATTACTGAAGCATTTTCAAAATTAAGAAAATAAAATACAGTATGGATTCAATAAACCAGATTAGACAGACTAAAGGAAGCAACGACTCTGCTTTCAATAAGAGTGGATAAAGTGACCTGTGAAGTATGTCTGTTTAATTGGTGAGGCTTTGTTACTCTCCGCTCCCCCTCCATCTTTTCAGACGTGTGTTTATCATTATTTTAGTCTCTTTTTAAAAATTATTTTCAGTGTAATACATCTGTTCCGCAGTAAAACTTCTAATCCAAACCAAACAATTGTTGAATTCAGTCAGTGTTTGTCGATGTTCTGTGACTTCAATTCATCAGTTTGTAAGTTTGCTTGTGAAAATGAGGGGTGTCCCATGGGTGGTTTTGTAGGCAATGGAGTACCTGAACACTCCTTGTTAGTCATTTCTCCTGAAATGGGGAGCTTCACAATTTTAATAACTTTTTTGACTGCTGTTTGCATAATACCCCTGAACACCAGCAGTAATTTCAGTCAAGTCCTTCTCCCTCTTCTCTATTTAAAAAGCAAGCAAGCTTAACTGAGACAAGAAATGGTCCTAATGGAAAACAGTTTTGGGGGTGTCTGATGGATTTTTGTTGGGATTTTAGTCTTTCTTTGCTAAGAAAGAAAGTGCTAACTGTTCACTTACTTTTAAGTTTAAGGACTTGAATTATGAAGTAATACATTTGATGTAGGTTTAAACCCTGTTTAAGAAAATATTCAGGAATATTTTTTATCTTTCACGTGGTCTTCATTTGGACTTAAGTTCCTGCTTAAAGTTTAAAACTGAGTACGTGCTTGAGGATTTTTCATTAATTGAGTCTATGGTGCATATTTGAGGGATAGACTGAACAAAGTTCAGTGCCTGCAAGTTAGGCAGTTACGTGTAGCGCTTAGCATTTGGGTACCCGTGACCTGGAGTGGGAACCAAAAAAAACCCCAGTCCAGAAACCCTCTCTACCAAACGAGAAGCCACCTAAAGACAGTCAGTAGGAAACACTAAACACAAAGCCACGTCTACAGTTCCACCCTCACTGCAGCTTAGGTACATGTTCAGGTGTGCAGAAGAGTATTTCCCTCCGATTAGGCTCCCTGTTATGGAAGCAACCCCTGAAAGTTGGTTTCTGTAATCTGTTTTGTGAAAGCACTGATGCGAGCTCACCTCGTGCTGCTTGTGTGACGTGCTGCTTGTTTATAGGTGCTTTGTTCATGCCAGGAAGGGAAAGATGGGAGTGCAGGGCTCCTGACACTCAAAGGGCATTACAAGTCTTATTTTAGGAACGTGTCTAGCATATAGGTTGTGAGATCATGGCAATTTTGGCTTCTTGTACCTGGTATCTGAGTGAGTCCTATTAAAAGGGGTCTGTGCCCTGTTGGGGACCATAAAACAACTCCTGAATAAGGTCCTAACACACTAAATATGACAGAATAATCATATGAAAGAGCGATAGGAGAAGAGAATGAGACAGAAGTAGAAAAAGGACATGGTGGAAACAAAGGAAAAGATGGGAAGAAGAAGGTGGAGACACTGATTGTTATAGGAGAAAAGGCCTAAAACTCAAAAGTGTTGAGGTGAATGGAAGGATTCCTGCTGGCATCACTGCAATTTTGATCTAATTCAGATAACGGAAAAAGGAAAGGGGAAGGAAAGTTGCTCATTTCTTTTGGAAAGAGGCCAAACAAAAGAAGGAAAGAAAAGAATCATGAACATGATAATAATAAATCACCTAAAATCATGGCAGGGTTGAAGGCTTTTTAATCTACAGTAGCAGTTTTGTGTGGCAGCGACGTTGTTTTTTCTTCTTGCAATCTCGATTAAAAAAAAAAATCAATTCAGATTAACATACAAATTAGTAAACATACTACTAGGGATGTTTTATTTAATTCTAAGACAGGTGCCTGCAAAGTGAGTCGAATTTTCTTCTGGAGGTGCTCATCAGCTTAGTCCTCTGATGGGAGGCTAGGGGACTAGCTTAAACTTGAGAACCTTTTAGAAGCTTAAGTTAGATTAAGTGAATACCACTTCAAATGTGCCATCCACAGCTGGCACAAAGTGAATGTAATTAGTTGTGAGATGTATTGATCTCACGGTAAGTATAATACTCTTAGCTGACTGGGGCGTAGATTTCTAATCCTAAATGGGTTTAAAAAGATCTTAAGGAGATCAACTAGCTTAAACATGTGAGAGATGGAGAATATAAAATAAGAGGTTTAATTTGCTTTGAATTTGTTGTGTTTCAAAAGCTGTGTTAGATCTGTTTTCTGTTTCTCCCCTATATTACTGAAATAACAATGCCATAATTTACAGAATCAATTGAACCAGGAGAGACGGCTCGCCAGAAAAGCCTCCTCTAATGAAGAAGAACGAAGTCCTGTTATCATGCAAGAAAAAACCAAAATGCTTGAGCTGGAAGGTAGCTCTGGCACGCTGTACTCCAAAGATACGCCTGCTGACTCCGCGGTAAATGGAAGTCAGACGGACGGCAGCGAGAAGGAAGCCAGCCGCTCTGAAAGCAGCTTCGATGCAGACAGCGAAGCCTCAGAAAGCGAAAGTGCTTCTAAGCAAACAGCTTTCAGCCCGTCTGGTAACACGTCTGGTTTGCACGTCAACCACGTAAATGCTAAAATGCCGCACAACAAACCGAGTGACGGTAACGATGAGATGATTTCCAGTGCCATATCCAAACTCAGCTTCTGTGATACTGTTAACGAAGAGAAAAAATTGAGCCGTGGGGATCCAGCATTAGGTTTATCGAATAATTCCATGTTCTCGGTAGACAAATCCCCGCTATCCCAAAACCCTCAAAATGCTTTTCAGACGCTTTCCCAAAGCTACATAACGAGCTCAAAGGAATGTTCTGTTCAGTCCTGCCTTTACCAGTTCACCTCTGTAGAGCTTCTGATGGGGAACAACAAGCTTCTATGTGAGAGCTGCACAGAAAGGAAACAGAAGTATCAGAAGAAAACCAACTCCACAGGTAAAAAGCGCTTGCATCCGCCTGGCCACTACAAAATTGCCTCTCAAAAGCTGTGTGCTCGCTGCTGTTTCATCACTCCAGCACGGGCCTCCCCCTTGTGGATAAATAGAAAATGTCTCCACCAGTAGAACTTGCTTGTAACGGCTTCAAACTTCATGCTGCGAAGACAACAAGCCTAAATTTTATATTAGAACGTAATTGTAGATGTAATTTAGAATTTATTTTGCATATGTGCTTTATTTTATCCAAGATAAGTAATTTAAAGATGACCACAAACCCAGTAGGCTCATCGTTCGGTATTAATCTTTGCTGCGGTTTCTGTTCTTTACAATCCCAGAACCTTTGAAATAAATGCTGTAATATTCAGCTCTAGCAACTTACATACTTGGGGAAGTCACGTAATTAAGCATTTAAGAGAGGTAGAAAAAGACACTTGTAATGAAGAGGGAAGAAAAACTTACAAAGATTTGTAAGAATGGAGATGAGTGAGAACTCCCTTTTTGTGACAATGTGCTCCTTTATGTTTGTATAGCCCAATCAGACCGTTAGGGTTCACTGAGTAAGAAAAACAATTTAAATATAATGAAAAATAACCTTTTAAAAAGGAATGGAGGATGTTTTTTAAAGGGTGTAGTAATTCAGAAAGATAAAAAGAATTAAGCTCTTCTGATTATTTGTAAATAAAATATAAAAGGAAGTCTTACAGTAACAAAAAATTGCCATTTCCTGTGCATTTTAATAGATATCTGGAGAGATACAAGTTAAGTGTGGGTAAATTCAGAAAAAATTAATCTAGAAAACCTATTTTATAATCATTCATATATCATTATTGGACCCAGAGTAAGTGCTATATAAATAATATTTTGCTTCTATAGGCACAGTGAAAAATGGAAAGGGAAAATCAGTTGATAATTAATCTTATTTTATTTTTTCCTTCTAAAACAAAAGATATAAGAAGTCACCTACTTTTACTCAAAATGCTCCATTCTACCTCAAATGAAATATTTTCCTTTGCACGTGTGTAAACCCAGTAAATTAATTATTCAGTGTACAAAATGCTTTTACTATAGAGCTAGCCGCTGAGCTATTTTTGGTAAGAGCCCCAGGTTGAATTCCCTCTGCACCATAGGGGGATCGGAGTCCCCATTTCCCAGTGCTGTGTGCTGAAGCCAGCGGATTATGAGGCACCCTGAAGTAGACCTCCCCCCCCCGCCCCCCCCCCGAGGCCTTTCTCTTAAATAAGTATGTAGTCATTCAGAAAGAACTGAAGAATGTAAAATTAGTCTCTGGAGTAGCGGTTAGGACATTAGTGTAGATGAAGAGACCTGTGTGTTCCCTTTCTTGTTCCGGTGATCACCCATTTATTTCAGGTGAAATGGTTTTAACAGGAAAGTTGGGTGCCATAGTAACAGACAATGTAGGTATCTCCGCCTGCGAGCTGACCTAGACAGTGTACGTGCTTCCAACTTTTGATCTGATTTGTGCTGGAAAGGTTAAAATAACGCTCAGATTTGGCAGATGGTGTTTATTAAAAACAAGAAAAAAGAAAAAAAAATTCTGTTACTCCACAATTTCCCTTGGATTTTATACAACATGTACAAATTCATTGCAACATAGATCTATTCTATCAGATGTTTAAAAAATACGTCACCACTGTGCGACTGCCTCACTTCACAAATTATTTTGATATTTATAAATACAGAAAAGAAAATGGATGGTGTCTACACAAATGCCCGGAAACAGCTGTTGATTTCTTCAGTTCCTGCTATTCTTATTCTGCATCTGAAAAGATTCCACCAGGTAAAAGGCCAGAACCCTCTTGTATATTCCTCTGCCTCCCTGGCAGTTCTTTAAGTGTCATTGTGCTTACTGATATTTGCTTTTTATATGGAGAACTGGTAGAACCACTATTTGAAACATGCTCATGTTTTCTTGAATGTCTAATACCTTCAAGAGCGCATTTAGCCAGTATCCAGGGAAACCTCTTACGTGTCCGTCATGCTTATGTGTAGCAGGCGCTGTATTGAAAACATCACAAAGAATGTTTAAATCAGTCAGTCTTACTCTTGGTTTTGGTTTATTTTAATAGTATAGTAATGCACCGTAGCTTTAAAAAGTGTCTTCCTAAAAAGTATTTATTTTACAGTCTTTTTTTTTTCTTTTCTTTTGAAGGCTGGTTTGAGTCTACGGAAAGTAAATAGGCATGTGGATTTCCCACTGATTTTAGACCTGGCACCATTTTGTTCCGCATCTTGTAAGGTACCTATTTTAAATCTTTATTTTTATTGTACTCCAACAATATTGGACAAGAATATTACAGATGTTAACTAGTACTAGTTAAGCTACGGTACCCGGCTGGTGTTACTGTATCTGACAGCATTAAGGACAATTATTGCTGCTTCCATGGTAACTAATTCAGTTAATAGACGCTCGAGTATTTTTAATAGATGTATTTCACCATTGGAAATGCTGTAGATGTCTGTTTGCCCCTTTTGAAGTAATCCTGTTGAAAGCTAGTTCAGATATCTGTAAAATTAATTGTGAAATAATTTAATCTTTGTTTTCTGTGTTTCTGGGAATTCAGAATGTGACGGATGGTGCAAGAGTGCTATACAGTCTTTACGGAATAGTGGAGCACAGTGGGTCAATGAGAGGTGGTCATTACGCGGCGTATGTGAAAGTCAGGACACCCTCCAAGAAATTACTAGAGCATATTTCTACCACGAAAAGTGTTCTGGGTATGTACAAACAGAGTCTCCTTTCTCTGTGAGTAAAAAACCAAAAACTACTGGCTACAGCTCCTTATCCTTAAGGGGATTTATAGCAAATAATTGTTTTAGCTCAGAATATTCTGTTATTTTTAAGGTCATGTAAATCAATTTTTTTTTCTGTTACACCCAATACATGACCTACTTTTCTATTAACCTTACGTAGAGCTGAGTGAATAATAGAATTTTAATTCAGTTATTAAACAGAATTGATGGACAACTCTTCTCTCTTTCCTAGTCAAAATAATATGTCCAGCTGAATAGTTATGCTTGGCAAAACGTAATTATTTGGCATATTTGGTATTTGAAAATGTTCTAGTACAAGAGCTGAATCCATGATAAACTAAATTTTCCATATATTTGAGCATTTTACCTATCCTAGGATTTGACTTTTTTTTAATGCTTAAAAAGTCCGGAATACTCTGATTTAATGAAAACAGCAAGAAACTTTTTCATGGAGGATACAAAGTTTGCTGTAGTGTTTCTGTTGGTATTTTGAGAATAGCAGACTAGTTCTTATTAATATGGTTTGGAATTAATATGTTTTGGAATTAATATGTTTTGGATATGCAGAATGAAATAAAATTCTAGGATAGAATCTGTTAGTGAATGATTTGTGGAGGCAAGAATGTTGGGCTGACAGAGTAAGATAAATACATTTACTGTTTCCCTTCGAGTGAGTACCAAGCACTATCCCATCTGTACTGTAGTATCACTTTTCATTTGAAGCTCATTTCCCAGAAGGACAATTTTTTAATACTATTTTTGAAACAGAAGTCTCCCTCAGTCTTATGCTTCCCTTGCAGTGACTGTTAGAACAGATTAGATCTTTTTGTATTCTTCATTTCACACTGGTCAGCTTTTGAACCATGATTTTTTTTCGACGTCCGAACTGGTTGTGTGCTTGTATAACTTACTGTTGGAACTCAGAAAGCTGTACTTGAAATGTCTTGGGCTTTTTGAAAAAATACAAAAAAAGCAATGGCAGTGTACATTTGTAAGCATTGTCTTCCACCAATTTCTCTTACAGTACATTGACATGGAAATTTCTAAGTACAGGTATTGGACTGCATCTAAGTCATGAGTTGTTCTTGTGGGTTAGAAGCTTCTCTTGCCTTTTTAAATGTCCACTGTTTTTGTCTGATGATGATGCGAAAGACAAGAAAGAACTTCTTTTGCTTTTGCATTTCAGGTTTAAAAGAAGCCATGGGAGCATCAGGAGGACAGTGGGTGTATGTTAGCGATGCCCATGTTCAGATGGTTCCAGAATCGAGAGTACTAAATGCACAAGCGTATCTACTTTTTTATGAAAGACTATTACTATAATTCTCAACAGTTTAATTTAAAAGATGGTAGTGATTATTTAGTTTATCTTATTTAAAGCTGCAGTGGTAAGAGTACCTGTAAATATTGTGCCTTTATCTTGTAGAGAATTTATCATATGTTGACTCTGAAGTTCAGTCACGCCATTACAAATATCTGAATGGTTCTCTTAAAGTATGCACTTTGCCAAACATTTAAAATTCCTGGATTCATTAAAATACAGTACCGCTAGAATGTAAGATGATGTCCTATCCTACTGAGGTCTATGGAACGTTTGTTCTTGATTTTAAGAAGCTTCCACCCATAGTTCTAGAACAGTTGAAAATAAAAATACTGATAGCGTTAAGTGCCTGGATTTGCTGGTGTACAGTAACAATATAAAGTATTTCAGCTTTTGGTGATCTAGTTCAGATCCTTCCTGTCACGGGGCTGGATGTCAGCTGTTAAGATTTCTGCAGACAAGAACCTGTCTAATTGTGTCGCTTCCACATGTAGTAATTGGAAAGCTTCCAGAATGGTGTAACAACAGCTGTCTCTGGGTAATGCTGCACTGCACTTTCCGGATTGAGCAGGGAATAGACTGGGAGAATGTGGCTTCCACAAAGTGACAGTGAATCCGTAGATACCCAGTACCCTGTCAGCTGTCTCCCACTGGCACTGGCATAGCAATGTACTCCTGGTTTAATATAAATATATACTTGGTGTGCATATGTATGTCCTCTGAGATACATATATAAATATGCACACCATAAATCCGTCAATATATGTTGTCATTTTACTTACTAGGAAAGAGAATTGCAAATACTTCTGTACTTAGTAAATTTTCAACTTCATAATTACGACAATGTACAGCATATAAGCTTGTGTATGAACATGTATGGGGTTTAACTGTAAGTGGGTAATTCTGTTACTTTTGGTTCTAAACATGGATTTGTTTATCTGTTCCTGAATACTTTTCTCACAGGAGTAATAAACTATAAATTATTTTTGCACTGTGTGTGTGAGTTGGACAGTAAATGATGATTTTTACCTGCTGGTACGTGTCTGGACTTCCCTTTGTCATCAGTGGAGGACAGCAGGTGTCCTACTGGCAGAACTTGTTTCTGCATCCCCTTTGACTGCACTCTTTTGAGTTGTTACTTCTTTTGGTAACTCTCATTTCCGACCCAGCTTGTAATTGATGCATTTTAACGTCAAAATCTGATGGCTGCTTTGAAGCTATGTGGTAATTAATTTCCTTAATAAGCAGTTACTTAAATACTAATTACTTCTGTAACAGTTCCATCCTGTCCAACTTGCTCTTTGGTAGAGAAAAGGCTATGTTTATTTCTGTTTACTATTTCCATTTATGGAAATGTTTTTTGGTGAGAAAACATGCTGTCCCGACTATTATCTCTACCAGGTGTTGTCATACCGACTTGCACGGCTTTCCTGTTCTCTGCTTCCGTTTCAGAACTCCAGCACACCTGCATTCACTCTTTTGCATAAGAAAACAGCAAAACCTGCCATAGTTGCATTTGCTCAAACTGCTGAGGTAGCCACGTTACTTGCACATACTCATGCAGGTACCACGGATTGTTAGGCTGTACAACTGATTTTATTTTACAAAGGAAAACTCTTCTCTTTAGGTCAAAATTAGGCTGCGCATTTTGGCCCACACAATCATTTTTTCCCTCCACAGATTAAAATTGTCTCAGTCTATCCAAAAGTAGTAAAACTCAGAGAAGCCACGCAGTTGGCTTTAGCCATCTGTATTCCAACTAAATGCATCTTAACCTGAGTCTACACTAAAAAAGGAGAAAAAAAAAAATCACGTTTAGACCAGAGTTGGTTAAAATACCTTAATTCTCTTTTACCTCCTTGTCTTCCACCCACACACACCTTCCCCCTCTTTTTATACAGCTGGTCAAAACTCAAAAATTAGTTCTGGGCAAGAATCACAGCAAATACCAACTAAATTCCACTTCTGTGACACAGTCTTGCTGGGAGACCACAGATGATGGAGTGTACTTGATCCACCTTAAAGCAGACTGACTAGATAAGGCGTGAAGTTCCTAGTTTTGCTGACTTCTATAGAACTACTGAATTTAAGTACCTATTATTAATCCTAATACTTTTTAGCCTAAAACTACCTCCCCAGAGTACAAAATTAGGAGAGAAACAGGACAAGGTTCTTAACCTATATTTTCTTATTTTTAATGCTATTTTCAGAAAACTCTTTGAGATGTTCTTCACTTCTCTTTAACCAGAGTTCACACGCTGTTTTGACCGCTGAAATCTTCCCAAGTGGACATACTGACCAGGATGCCCTGAAAGATGCTGGCAGGATTATTTCCTCATTAGCGGCCAGGGAACATTTCCTTGCTATTAAGGTATTTTATAGACGGTGGAGAGAAAATGGCATGGAAAAAAGCTAATACCTTTATCCACGGTAGCCATCACTATTGCTCCTGGGCGAGGCTTCCGGAGTGGAAATAAAAAGCAGTGTTCGCAGCAACTCCAGTAAGCTCAGAGTCAGCAACAGGTATGAAAATACTAAGGAAGGAAACACTCTCTAAAAATGAAGGTAAGGGGTGAAGTTACGACTTCAGAATGAAGAATTGATGACTAATGTGAGATGTCATACGCAATTTTAGATGCGAGTGGCATCTGCTGTGTCCTTCAAGATGTACGTTGGGGGGAGAGGTTGTGGTAAAATTTGGCTCCAAAGCAAATGGTTGTACATAAATATGCATACCGAAGACCTGTTGAAATAGTTCATTATCAGGAATTGCAAGAGGTCAGAGTGATCCAGGAAAACAGGGGTGTCCAGCCTGCATTTGCTAAAATGTTAAATGTGATTCTCGAGGCTATTTGCAGAGTCTAGGAACTCTAAGTTTCCTGGTGCACGCACGCTGCAGGAAAGCTATGGGCTTTCAGAATTTAACTGAAGGGCTCCAAAGTTTCAGACTCCTTAAAATATCTTCTGTTATCAGACAAAAAAAGTCTTTTCAGGCCTACAGCAGCATCAACCCTTCACAGGGCTACAGCATACCGTGTTGGTTTGGTTGGTTTGTTTTGGGGGTAGGGATGGTTTTGGGGGTAGGGATCGTTTTGTTGTTTGGGTTTTATTCCTCCTTTTTTTTTTTTTTTTCCAGAGAACTTACAGTGTGGTGCCACTGTTTTCTTCATCAGTCTCATCTGTTCTTTACATTTTCCGCGCCTCCATAAGCCTCTGTCAATGCCTTTTCTTTCATCGATCCTTAACCATAACGTAATGTTTCCCAGTCCCATTGTTTGCATTCCATGGATTAGCAAAACTCTTACTGGAAGAGCTACTGTAACTACAGTCTTGCCTCTCCCTACCACCACACTGGCTCTACCTCTGAGAAAAACTGCGACTCCCGAGCAGCTCTCTGCTGACCAGTCACAAGACAGTGCCTTTAAAACAATAAGAAAGCGAATAGTTCCTCACTCTTCAGCAAGTAAACCTAATTTATGAGAAATACTTGATTTGCACGTGGACAACTGGAACAACCTACAAAGGTTTCCCCAAGGCGCAGGCATCAACAAGGTCAGCTGTGTCAGCTAAGGAGTGAGAGCAGATTATAGAGACTTTCTCCTCAGATCTTTAAATGTATATACCGTTTATGCTAAATACAGCAAAAAGTGACAGGGAGAAGGTTTAGTATACGAACCTATCTACGCTGATACATGTATAGACATCATGTTTGTATAAGCCTGTTCTCCTAAGCGAAGGCTACAAATACTTAGCAGTGAAGGAGAAAGAAACCAACCAACCCTGAACTTCTTTGCCCAAAACGCACCCACTGTAATCATCGTTGTTCAGAAAATAAAATCCACGCAGTCTGCCAAACCCTCCTACCCTGTCCCCATCTGCACCCTCAGTGTGTATCGATGAAGTGCTCTTGCTTATGGATTTCGAGTGGTAGCAGGTGAGAGTGGTTTATAAATTCATTAAAGGGCTGAAATGTCTTAACTTCACTATTTGCCTCTCTTTGGACTTCTTCTTTATACTAATACGAACTGAATCATAAAGGGGCATGAAATTAATGCATCTAGGTCCTTGAGGCATTATAAAAATCTTACTTGAACATATTTGTAACAAACTAAGATTTAGAAAGTAATAATTTATTGAAGAGAAACTTTAGGATTTATTAATATGGGAACAAAGAAAGTATTTGAATACAACTCTTACATTAGCAAATCAAATTTCAATTAAAAAGTGGTGGCATCCTTCACAAAACAGCTTCACAGTAGCCCTGATTAAACAAAAATTTGATATCCCTTAGTCTTCATCACCTGGAAACTTTTTTGCTGTGCCCTGTACACATTTAGGCATTTGTACAAAGATTTATACATCTATGCGAAAGAGATGCCACTAATTTTCAGTAGAACCATTTCAGTCTAATTATTTTAGAATGGATTATTTTTGCTTCTTTAGCCATTTACAATGTCTTAGGGTGTCATTTTGTCAGCTGCTTTAGGTGTTTGTACCTCTCCTGTTTGTGTATAAATAAACTCCAGAAACAGTGAGAAAGTGATCATTCAAGATTACTCAAAATCCAGTTTTTTGGTAAAAAATGAGCTTATAAAATATATTTTCAGACAGAAGTCTGTTAGTAGAAGTCAAAACACTTCCTTTGCACAACATTATGTAAAAAGTCTAAGTGAATTTATTTGTTATAATAAAACAATTGCAATGCATTTTAACTACTTCAAGACTACTTGGTACACATTCCATTTATAAAAAGGTACAAATACTTCTGTCTTCATTGATATTAGTAGAAAAAACTATTTTTAAGTGTCAAGAATGTTTCTCACATCTATTGCAGCTTCCAGGATTTTTCTAGTACAAAATGTAACGGTGCAGTACTGCTTTTAAAAGAGAACAGAAAAAGCATTTCTTTTGAGTAGGTTTAAGACTTTTTAAACACTTACTGCTTTGCCAAGTTAGTTTTTTGGTTTTGAGCTGTGCAACTTGAGGACCATTACAGTGAACTCTGTAATGAAACCACCATGTCAATGGCAGCCACTGCCTATTTAGCCATTTCACAAAGTTGAGTTCCGATTCCACTGTCATTTATGCATGGGGATAATCCCTGTTATGTTCATATGTGTTGGCACTTACACAAATGACAATCCAAATAATCAAAAAAACCCCTTGCTAAGCCTGAAATACTTGTGAGCAATAAATCAAGGTTGTTAAAATTTC
Source organism: Chionis minor (assembly GCA_013398295.1). Taxonomy (NCBI): domain Eukaryota; kingdom Metazoa; phylum Chordata; class Aves; order Charadriiformes; family Chionidae; genus Chionis; species Chionis minor. The sequence continues at coordinate 95,664 of VZSF01002466.1, forward strand.
GTCATGTTTTCATTCATTTACTTTTTTCATCTGTTCGAACCTAGTAGTCTTAACTCTACTCTGCAGGTATTTAAATAACAATATTTTCAGAATTTTACTACAGTACTGACACATTATAGATTTCTAGTTCCAAATATTTCTAGTTCCAAATATTACTAAGTAAACAGGGCCTTAAACACAGACTGTATTTAAAAAACAAACAGAAGTCTGATCAGTTTTCCAGTCTATCCTAGGTGCTTTAACAAGTTTCTCAGAATAAAGCTGCCATTTACCTTCTATTCATTTTGTCTTGGTATTATTTTATGAATTTATAAATATCCAAATCCAACCATTTGGAAAACTATATTGTTTAAATGTAAGATGTAGGCTGTACAATTGAGTTTACAACGCTTCCATTTTTTTTCCCTAGCTAAAGAGAGAATATTTTTTTTTCCCTTTAATCGTGCATCACAACTTCACTGCACTTGGAAGAGCTACCCAGAGAGGAGTCCATACCATTGAATGCTTAAGCTACGCCACTTGTGTCCCCCTGCATTACCACCTGTGGCACAGGTCACACAGCGAGAGACAGAGTTTGTTCCCTTTACAAGAACAGAGTTTTGCGATTCTGTGGTAAGAACAGCACCAAAAGCGGGTCCCCCTCACACCCCCAGTTCCAGGAGTGGCTTAAAGCTTGCGCATCCCCAAGTACTGCTGCCGGCTTCCAGCTGTGCGTCCGTCGATGCCAGATGGAGTTAAATCTTCCAAAACACTTCTGTCCATGGGAAGCATTCTCGGTCCAGCCACTGCCACGCAAAAAGGCAGAAGTCTAGAACGCTTTGGTTAACAGTAATGCGTAGACTAAGCGGCACCAAGAAATCTTACAATGAGGTAACTGCATGAAGTAAAGGAGAAGCTTCTCGAAGCTTTCAATTTTCTGTAGCTTTATAAAAGTTGATCTATTCTGCTGCTCTGTGTGGGTATTAATGTTTATCCAATGATCAAAGAGATTACGGAGGTTTTAGGCATTTACAACAGATGACGCGAAAGGAAGGAAGGGCAGTGATGCCAGCGGTAAGCAATGTGCTAGCTAATGAAAACCTCTGCTCTGCAAAACGCAGTGCAACCACCAAGTCCTTGCCGACAGCATCAACCCCAGCGGGCGACACCAGAAGAGCTACTTGCCAAGGACCGTTTTGGTTTCTCTTCATACCTAAGCATGCTATGGTAATTTCAAGGTAAATCTCACGATGACTTAAAAATCAATTTGGATACTCTGAATAAAGCTACTTAAAGACCTGTCCTGCCCCGTGAATGCTGCGGATAGGCACGCGCATGCTGCTGAGCTGACTGGCTTAGGACGCCGCTGCCCCGCAGCAACCCAACGTCTAAGTTACTTAACTATTCCAATGCAGTGCCGCGGCCCAGAGTCACATCCACCTAACGCGGCGGCGTTACATACTTCTTCCCGTAGGCTCCACAGCGGAGCCTGTGCCCACACTCCCTGGCCAGCTGGCACCCGCGGGGCTGAGGAGCCTCCCCTGGCTCTCCTCGCACCGAGGCGGGAAGGGCAGTCCCGCTTGCGTCCGGCCGCGGGAGGCCTCGGGGAGGCCCCTGGGGCGTCCTGCGCTGACAAGGTGATGCGGACCGAGGGAGGACACCCCGGCCGGGGCCCCTCTCCCGCTCCGCCTCCCCTCCCCTCCCCCGGCCGCGGCTGCCATGGAGAGCGGCGAGCGACGGGAAAAGTGTGTGTCTGCCCACAGTAAAGATGGCGGCGGCAGCGGGCGACGCTTCCCGCCGAGGTAGGGAGAAGGGAGGCGCCGCCCGCCCGTCAGCCCGCCGTTAGCAAAGATGGCGGCGGGAGGCGCTCGCGTGTGGCAGGCAAGGGTCACCGCCGTGACGCGTTTTACTTCCGGGTGAGCGCCAGTGGGCGCCATATTGTCTTGTTGGTGAAGACGAGGAGCGAAAGAGGGGAGAAAGCGGCCGCGGAGCGGTAGCAGCGGCGGCGCCTGCGGCAGGAGGCGGGGGAGAGTGTAAGTAGCGGGGCAGGCTGAGCTCGCCAGCGCTCCCGGGGGCCGGCGGGTGTCGAGCTGACCCGATCTTCCCCTTCGCTCCTCCTCCTCCTCCCCCCGCCGAGCAGAGCCGGGAGGCGTTGGGGGCTGCCCGCGCACCGTGGCGGCAGCTCCTCGCCCGGCCGTGAGCAGCTGGCGGCGCCCGGAGCGGAACCCGCCGGCCCGGACGAGAAGGAAGGAAGGAAGGAAGGAAAGAACGAACGCGAGCTCCTCGCCCTCCCCCCCGCCGCCCGGGGCGGGCCGCTGCGCATGCGCGGCGGCGGGGCGCAGGGTGGGGGCGGGGGGGTGGTTGGGGGACGGACAAGGGACTAGGGGCGGCCGGCGCCGGGGAGCCCCTCGGCACCCGCGTCCCGCTCAGCGCGCATGCGCCGCCGCCCCGTTTTTGAGGGGGTGTGGGGTGTCCCCGGTGGCCGCCGGGGACCGGGTGCCGTTAGCCGCCAGTGCGCATGCCCCAGGGCCGCCTCTGCCGGGGGTGAAGCCGCCGTGGGTGCTGTGGGCCCCGCCGGGGGAGCGGGAGAGGACCCGCCGGGGGAGAACGTGGAATCATCCCGCCGGTAACCTAGTTGGGAAGGAAGGAACGCACGCAGCGCCCGCGCCGGGATTCGGTAGTTGGCTGTGTCAACAGCCCGGCTCCGGCAGGTAAAAAAACCCCCACGGCTCTGGGGAACGTTTGTGCCGTTTTCGTGGCTATTCCCATGAGTCGGTTCTGCTGGAGCGCTCCAGACAACGGAAATTAACAGTATCGTCACACGCAGCAAAGCTTGTGAGGTACCTCAGCCTGGTTCGGTAGCTTGGCAAAGGCAGGATGTTCCTAAATCGATCCTTAAACAGGCCACAGGTCTGCAAGCCTTTGTGCCTGAAGCACTTGCACTGGCAGGTTCTCGGTACTCTTTTTAGACAAATCCCCACAAAGTTCAGTGCCGAACTAAACTTGGCTGGGATGTGCTTGGCTGTACAGTGAAGGATGGGGCCGCAAAAACGGTCAGAGCGCCAGAAGAGAGGTCAGAACACCTCTCTTCTGAGGAGGTGTTGTTCACACCTGTCTGCAGCCAGGGTTGTTCAGCCTGGAAAGGGGAGGCTTCGGGGAGACCTTATAGCTGCCTTTCCAGTGGGCTTATAAGAAAGATGGAGAGAGGCTTGTTATCAGGGCCTGTAGTGACAGGACAGGGTGCAGTGGTTTTCAACTCGGAGTGGCTTTGGACCGGACATAAGGAAGAAATTCTTTACTGTGAGGGTGGTGAGACACCGGAACGGTTTTCCTGGAGAAGCTGGGGATGCCCCATTATTGGAAATGTTCAAGGCCAGGTTGGATGGGGCTTTGAGCAACCCGGTCTAGCGGGAGGTGTCCCTGCCTGTGGCAGGAGGTTTGGAACTAGATGGTCTTTGAAGGTCCCTTCCAACCCAAACCATTGGATGATTCTATGGTGTGCTACCCGAGCTGAAACTCACCAAGTTTCTGAAACAAATTACTGTGCTGAATATTCACCTCCCTTGGTGGTTGTTCATTTCTTCAGTCATACATGTAAATGTTTGTATGCAAACAGCCTTTATGGAAAGCTGTGGGATACAGGGAGCAAGGGATGCTGTAAAGGATTTGTTTTAAGGCAAAGGGTCAGCCACCATTTAAAGATGAGGAAGTCAAAGGTAGTCTTCAAAACATAAGGTATGTCTACCAGCATTCAAGCATCATTTTACAAAGACGGGGTTACAAGTAACAGTCCAGCCCACCTGAATAGCTCTCTCCTGTGTAGGAGTAAGAAAACCCTTTCAAAGTCTGAGGTGAGGCCATGCCATGCTGAGAGATGGTGCCTCTCATGGAGGTGACTGATGCTGCCCCTGATCATAGAGCACAGGAGGAACTGGGAGCCTTGGCTTTGTCCAAGGACAAGTCACTAGCATTACTGACAGTTTGGTGACAAATCAGAAGACAAGCTACAGATTTTTAATTTGTCTAGGGCAGCAGCAAGCCTTGTGTCATCTCTGCTGTTATGCCATTATGAGGTTTCCTGTATCATCTTTTGTCACACGTGACATGCAAACTCCTGCTCTGAAACAATACCTACTCCACTTCTGGACTCGGAGGTATTATACGGTTTAGGAGTCTGCAAATTTAGCACAGATCCACGAATTTTTAGTGGACAACTCGCCATATAACCTGTAGTGGTAGAGAAGAGTCTTAACCAGGTTTGATTTTCAGTTAGGCGCAGGATTATGCGAAGACGTTATGGAGACAGGAGAGTCCAGTCTTGCTTCTTTTCATGACTGAGGTACATGACGGTCATAACTCTGCCTTTGGCAACAAATAATACTGTGAGTAGGTTCTTATTTTCATTACTAGCTGATCTCGCTTCCTTAAGTGATAACTGTATTTATCATTGAGGGCAGTATCTGCTCATGAGTGCTGAGGAATAGTTACTTGTTTCTTTAATTATTGGGAGTATCAGTTTTTTTTTGTACAGAGCATGTTCATCAGGGGGGAAGTTGCAGATGGACAGCTCACTTCAGAGAAAAAAAAAAATACTGTTTTACATGGCTAATTGATAATCTAGCATCACGTCTTCTAGTGGAATGATATGTGCAAAAAATCAGATCAGACTTCCCCTCTCCCCCAATAGAGTTTTGCCTCAGACTGTTTAAGTCACCATGATATTTCTGTGATAGTGAATGTTTTAGCAGTAGTTTTGGTGCTTTATGATAATCAAAGCATGTGTTTGCGCTTATGTCCTCAAAGTACAGAAAATAAGTAAATGATACCCGAGTTGCCAATGTCTGGTTCTTATGTTCTTTTAAAAGGGTTGGCTTCAGCTCAGTGGATATGTGTATTTAAGTTTAAAATAACAGGCCTTGGAAGCTACACTGATTGAATGACTCACTGAAGAAGTTTTCATGGTACTTTTTTTTTTTTAATTTGGCCTTTGTTCAGTCTGCTTCATCTTGGTAGCACTGTAAATATTAGTCAGACATGCTGACGTATGAACCAGATTTTGAAAAACTTCGTATATACCGAACAAGCTGTTTTCTTCAGTTCTTCTTCTGGGTAAAGATGTACAGTATCTGCGCGTTAAATACCTGCAACAACTTAGGGTGGTGCCCTAGGTGATGCAGAGAAGTCCTTGGCCAACTAAAAGTGGGATGGGTGAAAAAAAGTAGCAGTCAAGATTGTTATTTTAAGGGTTTTTTTCTAATTTTTTGCAAACTTAACTCACCCCATGAATGTTTTATTTCCTAATCAGCAGCTGAGTATAATATAGTAGTAAATATTTGTTTTCCCAAATAAAATGGAAGCTGGTGTGAATGTTTGTCTGCAGCCCTTCTGTGGTAACTCCTAGAGTCCATTCCTACGTGAGTGCATAGGGTGCAGCGCTTTTCCATACTCCCAGACGCTTTTTGATACTCCCAGATATTTTCAGCCGCAGAGGTAATCTGACTTACCTGGGTCTCCCACATTAAGACCACCAGCTGATGATTCTTGTGGTACCCTTTCTGCGTTAAATTGTGCTTCTTGGTAGAGGGGCTCCTCCAGATGTGCGAGGCCATTTTTCCTCTGTATCTCTCTTTTCAGTCACAGTGGTTGCATGCAGGTTCTTACAGTAAAGTATTCTTTAGTCCAGTGGCGGAGTCATGGAAGAAGTGCTTAGTTTATGTTTCCTTCCAGTTCGGAGCACGTTGAGGTAGATATCCTTGGATATAGTTTGTGTCCTTCATTGATTTCGGATTTCAGCTCAGTTGGAGGTCAGTAATATCATGGATGAGCTGCTCTGTGTAATTTCTTCGGAGAAACATGTGAACTGTTGGGGTTGTATCCCTGGAGTATTTATCCACTAGTTCTTCCAGGCTCATCAGTGACGTCTATGCTATCATGACCCTGATGAAGCACTAGCATAGTGGGAGGGGCGGGAAGGGGGGTGCAAAACAGCTCTCAAGCAACACTGTTCAGCTTGAACTCTTGGTGGCATTGATCTGATTCCTGCCTTTCTACGAGCTGCTTTGCTTCAGGTGTTGTGAATGTATGGTTAGACTTACCCTGTTTGCAACTGAAAGGTTCCACAAAATTCATCATGGAAATTCACCATAAACCTTCAGTCACTGGGCTGAAACTTCAGAGTCAATATCAACTGTCTTGAATAAAAGGAAAAGACCTTAACAAAGTGCTTGCATAAAAGATCAAGAGATCAGTCTGTGTATTTCAAGGACCTCTGCTTCTGAGACTTCTTCATTTTCCTTTAGGTCCGTCTCTAGAGCCTAATCCTGTATGGAACAGAGAAGCTCTGCCTGCAGAGTATGTGGTGCTTTTGAGATGCTTCTCAAGGTGTGATGTGGATGACTCCCTGCAGTCCAGGAATTCCACAAAGAGCATCGAACAGAGACGGATGTACCTTTGCTATTTGTGTTGTCTTGAGCTCATGCAAATGATTACCTAGCGAATGACATTGTTTTTGAAACAAATTAATATTAATAATCAGTACTTGCAGTTTATTATAAACCAGGGCTCCTACCTCTTGAGGTCCTTCCCTTCAGCTACTCTGTAGACCTAAAGATAGTCAAGAAGTGATGGCTGCAATAGTGATTTATCTTAGAGGAGATGCAACATCTGTTTTTTTACCAAGGTATCTGACTGACGCCTGGAATATCAGAGTGTTGTCTTTAACCCTGGGGTCCAAAGACTAGCTGCATAGGGGTTCTGAGAGTATGCATGATGGCCCGCAGTTTCAGCTCCTTTGTTTATTTAGATAATAGATACTTCTTTGCTAAAATGCAGTACCTGTTTGGAAGGCCTGCAAGACAAGCTCTTTAGTCACCAAAAAAACTTCAGCTACATATTAGCGCTCAGACTGCAAGTAAAACTTGCCAGGCCGTCTCACGTCACATACAGACCTGCTGTTCAGGGATGATGAGTAACATCAGAAAGGTGATGCAACAGCTTCTCTTCTGCGTCAGAAGGCACTTGGTTATTGGGTCTGGTTCTGTAGGTTCTAGAATCATCTGTCATTAGTCTACCTGTCTACAGGGTTGAAAAAACAGGCTGCCAGATAGTTTCCTGGAGATCTGGTCAAATGAGGTTGATATCTGATGTAGGAGTTTGTAACCTTGATATCTTCAGCTCGTGACGCAGCAGAAGGTGCCTACTGCTTTCCTTCTAGGGACAGCCAGAGTCCTTGGCTGTCTCCTGATTTCTTGGAGTTGAGGTAACCTTGCCTCTAACAAGTATCTTACTTAATGTCATCTTCCAAAGAATATTTGTTTTTCACTGTCATGAATTTCCTGGGACAAGCCGTTCAGAATCTCCAGATCTCTCTTTCTGCAGAAGCTGTTGATGTGTAAGGTGGTGTCATAGCTTAACCCCAGGCAGCAACTGGGACCACTCAGCCACTCGCTTATTCCTCCCCACCCCTGCCAAGTAGGGTAGGGAGAAGAGGGAGGGGAAGAAAAAAAGGTGTGGGTTAAGATAAAGAAAGTTTAATAGAACAGTAACAAAAGAGGGAAATAATAATAATAATGGTAAAAGGGTATACAGAATAAGATGATACAATACAAGTCGCTCTCACCACCTGATGATCGGTTGCCCATCCCATCCCAAGCAGTGATTGTGGGTTCCTGCCCTCCAGCCAACCCCATTTATATACTGAGCATGGTGTCTATGGCATAGAATATCCCTCTGATGAGCTTGTCCTGTCTGTGTTCCCTCTCAGTTTCTATGGGAAGCTGAAAAAGTCCTTGACTAATACAAACATTACCTAGCAACAGCTAAAAGAGTATGTGTTTTCAACGTTCTTCGACATTCTTATGCCAATCCAAAACAGAGCAGCTAAGCTTCTAGAAAGAAAATTAATTCTATCCTAGCTGAACCCAGGACAGTTCTGTGTAGTTCAGATGCTGTGTAACATTGATACTGGGGAGAAGCACGTTGTCATAAGAATGGGAGGTTCTTGGAAGGAGGAAGAAAGAGTCTGCTAGATGTATTCATCTGGCCAACTGGGTATGGTTAGTTGTCTTCCTGATGCTCTTCTGGAGCTGAGCTGACTTCATAAGTCTCAGTGCTTCTCATGTTGAACTGTCTGCATGAATCTGAGCGATTCAGATTATCCATTAGCTCTATTAAATTTTATTTGGGGGTAGGTCTTTCCAGGGAAAATTTCTTGATGTTTTTCAGTTCTGCTGCAGCCAATGTCGGAAGGCATGTAAGGAAGATAGCATCTCCAGGATGACAAGGGGGCTTTGCCTTTTGACATCGGCAGGACTGAGCCTCTCTCCCTAAGGTTGCTCCTCTCCGTTGTCGAGAGTCTGAGCATGGTTACCGCTGCACAAGTACCGTTGAGCTGGATGACAGATTCTATGAAGTTATACTATGAAACTGCTGAGATAGGTTTCAAGGAATCTGACCGATTCTGAGTCTGTTAGAGGTCAAGTTCTGTTAGTGGCCTTGTCTAAAAAATGGGCCTATCTTTGACATCTGTGGGCAGCTAACCATGGGGGCGTTCACCAAGCACTGCACTTTAAGTCTGTAATTTGCTTCAAGATAACTGTGTTTTGGGGGGAGTGCTGGGGCAAGTCTCCCACAGTTAAAGGTGAGCATATGAATTATCACTCAAAACTTTGGTTACTGGTAAGTAACTTCTAATTGTATACTTTTCAGTGTGTGTGGTGTGTCTGGACACATCATATAGCCGTATCGAAATATCTTATTTTGCAAACAAATAGGCAGGTTGAAGGAGATGCCTTTTTTCCTAAAAGAGCAGGTTAACACCGAGGTGTAATTGGTAGCTGAAATGCACGTCACAGTCAAGGAGAGGAGTGGAAAGGTGCCTTTTAAAATATTCCTTCTTTCTCTGTCTTAACCTAGATTTTTGTTGGGTAAAATACTAAAGTGCAGCAGAGAGTTTGACACCAACTTTGTTTTTTTCTGGATGCTATTGGCTTTCAGAGGTTGCTATTTGCTGGGGATCAAGGTAAGTGCTATCTGTGCCACTATGTCAGCTTTTATCACCAGTGGGGGACCTTTCACCAGCAATCCTCTCCAAGGTGGCACGTTTTAGTACCAGTAATTTGCTATAGTAAAACTTCAGCAGATCCTGCCTTTAAATAAAATTCTGGTAGGTCCAGCCTTTGAATAGGAATATCTCTCTTTTATTTTTTTAAACATACGACAGAACATACTGCAGAACATGTCTGCTCTTAAAAACTCTAGCACAATTTTGAGATAACACATTAACTTCATAATGTGTTAAGTATATGTAACTGAAATTAAATGTGAATTAACAGAGTGTTTTTCCCATGTGATTGTGTTTCTGTATAAAACAAAAAGAATCCTGAAATGGCTTCTGTTTCTTCATTGGTAAACAGATTTTTAATAGATTCAGGTTCCTGTTCTGTGATCTGACATCAGGGAATGGCTCTTGCAGCACCAATAAATGTTCTTTTGTTTATTTGTGTTTGGTAGAGAGAGAGAAAGCAGAAAGGCTATATCCGATTGAATTGGAGTGTAGAACAGCTAAGTAAAAGAACCTTAACCCATCAGCCTAAGGGAGGGTATTACCTGCGTTTGCTTTACAAGTAGGTACCTGTAAAATGGATCCATTCTGTGAACCTTTTTCCTTTTCAAAACCTGTTGTATGCACTGGTGACATGGGGACCAGACTTCTCAGTTGGTGTACACCTCTTTTAGTAAGTAACTGTCCTGCTGATGTTTGAATTTAGTAGATTTTAGCCAGTATTCATCTCCCACTGGCTTTCAGTGGAAAATAAAGCTTGTTTCCCTGCGGTTTGGATGCTCTGCTGTGTATTTGGCCTTGTGTCACTAGTGGGAAGTAGGCTCAGAGCTGTCCATGTGTTCGGTGGAGCCTCTTTCTTTCAGGTGGTGCTGATTTGGGAACTTTGTAAGAAATTAAAACTCATTTATAATTTGTGTGGCAGCATCCTCGGTTAGTTTTGGCAATTCAGGTTCTAGTCAGTTGGGAGAGGACTTTGATTCTCTTTTTTCCATTATTACTACGTGATGTGTCTCAGGCAAATAATCTTTGCTTTGTGGCACATAATACAAGAGGTTTCAGCTGTTTCAAGCCTTGAAGTTGCAGATTTGGTGGGGGAGAGGCATTTTTTTTGACTTTTGGAATTGTGCATTTCTCCCCCCCTCCCTCAGTCAGTATTGGGAGTGAATCTCCTGCAATGAATTTAAAATTACTGTGAACAGACTGCGTTTTCTTCCCCATTTTTTGTGAGTTCTTTTAGAAGTAGTTTGTGTCATTTCCAGTTTATGGCACTAAGGTTCAAAAGTGTTGTTTTGGTAACTCTTACATCTGGTTTGTTCATTATCGTAAGACTTGCCTCGGTCAGCTTTTATTTTTGACACCTTTAAAATAGCAGTACTAGAAAAGGAAAATGTCAGTGATATCTGACGGGCCAATATTGAGATTTTGTTGAAAAGTACTTGTGTACTCTTCTCGAAGTTTCACAAGCAGTATACAAAGTTACATTACTTATATATAAAAAAGGTAACATCAAATAGCCTGTGTGCATGTAATTTAATAGATGTATCTGTATACAAGAATATTTAGTTATCTTTTAGAATATAACTTAAAATGAAGAGCTAAAGCCAATTTGCCTCTGAAAGCAGGTGAACCTATTAAACATTGTATTGCGTAGCAAAACAATTTGTGAAGACAACAAACCACCTTTAAATACCTGTAGCCTCCCTGCAGTAAGTGAGAAAATTTTACATCGAGTACCTTTCTCGTGTTTACCTTACACCAGGTGGTGAAAACTTGGAAAAAGTGCAGGAAACCAAGTGGGGAGTAAAAAAGCAGGGAAGTCTGTTTCTCAGAAAGTGACGGTGTCCTGCTGTTTCAGGTCACCATGTAGTTGGAGGCCTTAGAACAAACCTAACAAACCTCTTCTGTTCTCTGGCTCTGAATAGTGCATATTAAAATACATAATTTAGTTTTCAATACTACAAGAGTTTGAATACATGCAGTCTTCTCTTTTAGCTGGCCTGTCTTAAGGTTAGTTTTATAAACACTTTAAGATGCTAATTTCGTTCCTTCTACATCAAATTTCTGTTTCTGTCCAAAAAACAGAACAACAGAGATTAGTTGAAATAAATAGAACGTTAGGAATAGTTTTGGCCAAGTTTCATGTGATATTTGAAAAAGGGCTTTTGCGTGTGCAGTTGCACAAAGAAAATGATGTAATTGCTTAAGTATTTGTGTAGTACATATTTCTGATTAGTAAAGAAAATTTTGACACTGAATTTGGTAATAAATCTGTGCTTGAAAGCCCAGCATGTTTTATAGTTGCCAACCTGTAAAAGTCAACATTTCTTCAGGAAAACAGCGAAAGCACAGAATTAAAAGCTTTCAAATAGAGTTCACAAACTAAAATTAGCAGTTTCAAATGGCAGTGATTTTTAAATCAGTATGCTCTGGATAGCATAAATTGAATTAACCAAATGTTGAAGTTCTTCAAGGTTTTACACAGTTGTTGCTGTCTTACACTGTTGCGTATCAAAATAGAAATCAACTCCACGTCTTGACCTCTTGCTTCGCACTTCCCCACCTGATTTCTCTTCCCAAAATAGCAATAATAAGGTGAAATAATCTGTCTGGGGAAAGTTGAAGACTCTAGGCTGTATTATATTGCAGAGTGATGAAGAAGCAGCTATGTATGCTAACAGCTAAAACCTGACTGGGTTTTTTTGCTCTGGCCGTGAAGCCAGCTGGCGCTGACTGGAAGTGTCTGACCTTCCAGAAATGGACACGTCCCAACTGCCCACTGGGTCCCAGGTTTGTGCTGATACCCAAAACGTGCTTGGGAGCAGCCCAGAGGAGTGCTAGGGGGCCTGGATCAGTGCTGCTCTCTAATGGGGAGATGCTGGAGTCCTTCGGCTCCGCTTCCCTTAGGAGCACAGCCTCGGCCTCGGTGGCCTCGGATGTGGTAGCTTGGGGAGAGGGGAAGCCAGGAGGGTGACACCTGCTGCTGCTGCCTGAACGTCACTGCCTGTCTTCTGGGTCACCTTTTCAGGTGCTGGTTGATGTAGCTGCAGAATAACTTATCTCCCCCACAAAACAAACTTGAATTAATTTCTTTGAACACCTTGTAAAATAGCAGGGTAATTGGTATCTCAGGGGCAGGTTATACAGAGGAGATTTGGAGGAGTTTGTTACTTTAGACCTTCTTACGCTCCAAACTGGTGTTTCAGTTTGCCTGTAATTGTGAGAGTAAAACAAAAAAGACTAGAATACTAAACATCCTTTTCATTGCAGAATCCATGAGAAACAGATAACTGATAAGTGTTTTAACAGGTACAAAAGTTTATTACAAGCTATTGCGTTAGCTGGAGCATGTTAAAAAAAAAAAAAAGTCCTGAATGTTCAAGATTTTAGGACAGACGTATAGCCAGTCCAGTAAAAATAAATCTCTTCTAATCCAATAAAGTAAAAACTATGTGTAGAAGGTTCCAATCCAGTTGAGTTTGTAGAGGTGCTCTTAATACTGCTACAATTGCATAAGTTGACAATTTCTTTAACTGTTTGAAAAATTGATTTTTTTGGCATTCAGTTATATGCAGACCTGCCTCTTACGTTATTGGTGGAATAATTTAATCTTCTAAATACTTTGCTGAGTTTATTTTAGTGAAATTTCACAAACTTTTCCTAAGGTATTAAGTATTTAGGTAAAAAAGTGATACCAGGATTAGTGAAGTGCATTTTTATTATCGCTAGTGTGGTTTAACAGCTGGAAACAAAGGGAGCGGCACGATCAAGCTGTGCAACGCTTTGAAGGCTAGTGCTTATCTTGAACCACAATTGTTAAAACCTTGGTATAAGATGTAAACAAGTTTATTTTGACAATTGAAAGAATTTGGATTCTGGATGGAAAGATGAGTTGAGGGGAGGAAGAAGCAGTTACTTTTTTCTTTAGGGTGAAAATGGTATCAGAAATTACTTTTTCATACTTTGTGTATGAAATATTTATGTGAGAGTACTTGGAGAGCTAGGAGTGGCAAGGTAGCTTAAATATCCGATTAAGTGCACATTAGCTACTTTTTTCCTCTCAGCTGGTGTAGGAAAATTGACTTCCTAGGTACAAATCAAAATGTTTTTTAAAAAAACCCCAAAACCAAAAAACAAAACCAAAACCCCCAAAAAACCTAACGAAGGACATTGTCTTCACCTACTGAAATTTTAAATATCATAAGGACATCATGGAAAAGGAAAAAAACACACCCAAATACTTATTATTTTGCAAGAAAAGATTGTGAAAATAGAAGAGTAGGTTTTGTCCAATACTCCCCCCTGCTCCCCAAGTTGATCTGGTCTTGTTTAAAGCTCGGAGAGACGCACTTGCAACTGAATTCTTCGGAGCCGCGCGCATGTAGTTTTTTGAACTGGCTTGAATGTAAGCGGTCTCAGAATAAAGGTGATCTACAGTTTTTCAGGTTATAAATAGAATTTGACAGAAGCATGCAAAATAGGAGCTTAGGTACACATTTTTGTTGTTGTTGTGGGGCATTTATGTCGCGTGATGCCCTCTTCCTTGCAGTCAGGCAATTATTTATAAGAACGTGTGAAGCACTAAGCACGCGATTAGTGGTTAGTGGTCTGCTCTTAATTTGTCTCAGCCGAAAGGCGGCTCTGCCGGCAGCTCTGCCTGTGGCTCTGCGGGCGTCCTGCTCCGTGGGCACAGCTGGAGTTACCTTCCTGGCCGGCCACCCTGGTGGCACCGACTGCCTTGAGCCGGTCTTCTCTGAAGCGACAGGCTGGATTCAGCTATTCCGTATCGCGCTTGGCTGCCGGTGTCGTCTAGGGCTTGCGTGCTGCTCCCGTGACCTCAGGGAATGAATTTGTCTCTGTTTCTTTGAAGTTTGGAGTGTCTGAAGCAGCCTACGTGGGTGATGAAATCAAGCATGAAATCAAGGATTGTGTGTCGAGTGGCGTGAGGATATATTCATTGAGAGCAGGAAGCCTGTGGAGGAGTTGGAAAGAGACTGGGAAGGGCAGACGGAGTTGCGATTGGTGCAGTCTTACCAGTACTGCACCGCTGGGAACAGTCCCTGGAGTGAAGCATTCCCCAAGCCCCGGCTTTGTCTTCGGAAAAGTGGTTTGGGGCAGTGTAGGTGGCTGCTCTTTGGTCCTCCGTGTGCGGCAGGTTAGGTGTATGCAGGAGGCACCAATGGCTCGAAGGAACTGGTATGCCATTATAGGCATGCCTATCTGGCAGACTGCTGTGCCTCACGGAATTCTTGCCAAGCTGGTCCTGGAGCTTCACTTAAAGGAGGTTGTGGAGCTGCCGTGCCGTCAGGTTCTAGGGCTGCTGCTGCCTGCTCAGTCAGGATGTACAACACAGCACCAAAAAATGTTTCTCATGGTTTTAAGGGATGATTTGGCAAAAGCGCAGTTGTGCAGTGATTTTTTAATTATTATTATTATTTATTTTCTCAGATTTGAAGGCATCTATTATTTAGAAATTATAATGAGCCTATACAATGCATAAAGTGCATGTGGACACCATCTTGTACCTGTGCAGTTCTCCAGTGCAATGGTTAACGATGTGTTTTACCATTTGGTGACTCTCCTTTGTCTTGCTTAACAGCCTTGCATGACACTTATATAGAAAAATACCCGTCTTTTCCCTAAGAAACAGGCAAGGAAATAATTTAAGTAATGTCTTTTATATTTTGACTTACTTTAAATTGCATTTATTTTCAGATGAGTTCTAGTCTTATGAACTTGTCATATCTCTCCTTGAACATCATTTTGTAGTTAATTTCTTTGTGAAAATACAGAGAAAGCATACTAGGCTTCTGAATCTTTACAGTAATATTTTCAGCTATTACTCTAAAGGATGAACCATTTCCTCCAGCTTAAAATATTAAGCCAGCATTGCTTCAGCTTGCTTTGCAAGGCTTAACTGTATCTGCAGTTATGTAAGTTTCAGTTATGTGATATTTCATGGGCATCTATTTAAACATACAACTATTATTTTTAGTTGAAATATAGACTATATAAAGACTTAAAAGATGTGGGATCAAGGTGGACAACCTTGGCAGCAATGGCCTTTGAACCAACAGCAGTGGATGCAGTCATTTCAGCACCAGCAAGATCCAAGTAAGTATATAGAAAGCTTTGTGGATTAACTTTTTTTTTTTTAATCTGTTGCCATTTAAATTTTTGAATCTTTGTTATAGAGCATGACTGATAGTTGCTTTTTTGTAGCTGCTCTCAAGATAATACATTTATGATGCTTTTCTGAACAACTAGAAAGAATTGAAAACATGCATTGATGCCACATGTTTTGACTTGGTTAATATTTAATATGCAAAACACAGGCAGGCAACCTGAGTTATCCTGGACAAATTATCAACGCTTCACCAGTCATACAGATCAGCATTTAGACATCATGTACTTTCACAGAATCTGTATCCCTGTCAGGTCTTTAGCCAAGCTGAATCATTTATTTGAGAAAACTTGCTTTTTGTCCAGTGTCTGTGTGGCAGAAGTACTAACGCAGATGTATACACAGAAAAACTCCCACTGGAAGATTAATATGATATTTTTTTTAGGTTGCAGCAGTGATGATCATGGTCTCTTGTTTGGATTTTTTCCTCCCACCAAAAAAAACCCCCAACACATTTTAAACAATAGAACATAATGTGCCTTAAATTGAGAGTGAGGCGACAACAATTCAAAGTATCAAGAGAAATACAGAAATGGATAAAGAGAACAGAAGTGTGTATTTAATACTCAGGCAGAGTGATAAGGCACAATGGTTTCACATTGCTTTCTGTCACATCAATTTCTGTAACCTCACTAGAGAGATTTCCTGACTTGATAAAGAACAGAAGACATACTAGTGTCCTCACCTGAGAGTAAAATTTATTTACTTACTGGTAGTAAAGAAAAAAAAGGGGGAGAGAACTGTAATGTGAAATAGCATTCCAGAAATCAGGGGTTATACCAAGAGTATATGTTGCAAAATGTACTTTTTAAACTATGCATCTTTCTCACACTTGAATCTTTATGAATTTAGGATTTAAGGCTATATAGATTTATTTCTGATATCAAAATGAGTTCGCTTACGAAAACGGTGTATTACTACCACCCATTCAGTGCTAATGTGAACCTAAAATAATCTGCCTTATGGCATTTTGATCGTATGCAGATAAAGTCTACTTCAGCAAGTATGTATACTGACGTTTGCTTTCAGTTTGTTTTACTGTACACTGTGAACAAGTTTTAATGGTGCTCATGGTACTTGCTGAAGGTAAAGATTGCCTTTTTCTCTTGAGCAATGAGACATGTAATTGAGCATCACCGTTAAACTTCAGACCTGTGAATACTAACCTTTTAAATTTCCTCTGTTTATTTTAGGCCAGATTGACTGGGCTGCATTAGCTCAAGCATGGATTGCTCAGCGAGAAGCCTCAGGGCAACAGAGTGTAGTGGAACAACAAGGAATGATGCCAAACGGACAGGATATTTCAGGAATAGAGTCTGGTCCAAACAACCATAATAATTTTCAGGGGGATCCCAACTTCAACAGAATGTGGCAGACAGGTTTGTTTTCCTTTCCCTTCATTCCCTTTTTTCATGTAATGAAATTTTATTTGTTGTCAGATGGTTTTGGGTGAGAATATGCCCTGTCCCTCAGGTTTCAAGATGCAAAACTACCAGCAGCATCGACTAATTAACTGTCTCACCTATTCCAGTCAGGTGTTCCACAAAATGGGTAACACTACAGACACAAATGTCTGATAACACAACAATAAATTGGTTTTGTAATATACATGTGCAAGAGATTTGTTCTGTCCCTGAACGTTGTAGAAAGATAAAGTGTGAATTGGCACCTACATATTTATTTCCATGGGTCCTATATCTTATGTGTTTTGTTGTTTTTCCCACTGCACTAGGAACAGCAGCACTGAAGGCAACAGGATGCCTCAGAATTAAAGAGCATCTATTGCACTCTCCTGTAGTGTAATACCTGCTTCTGACATGGTCTTAATATGTAGAATGGAGTTCATAGTATAACCAGCAGATGCTAGCTTTAGGTGTCTTAAAATCTTGAAAAAAGGAGATGAGCAAAATTCTGTGTGTAAAATATGTTTTTATTACATGTTTCATATACTTAATATTCACCCTTTTTGACCTACATATTGTCATCTGCTTAATTTTTCATTTATTGTAAGTTAAAGTTGGTTGAATTCTTCTGTTAGTGTCGATTATTTTCAGTTCTTTATAGCCTCGTCAAAACTTCAGTTTTGGCCAAAAATTCATTTTCTTTTAAAAACTTCATAAAACAACACTGGCAATAAATGTGAGGTAGAGATTCGGTATTTTCTGCTAAGAATTTTTCTGAAGCTGTTTTCTGAAAGGTTTGTTATGTCACCTCACTGCAATGCAATCTGAAATGTGTAAACAAGGTAGTTAGTAAGCCTTTGTGCCTGCCTCCTGTTGTCTTCGTGAAAACTTCACCTCATGCTTGATTCTGTTAATGATTGAAAGAATAACACCTCCAGTTTTCACTGTGACTATTCGTATTTGTGTAAGTAAGTGCAGGGTTTTATAAAAATAGGGTTAAAATGTCATTGGGGGTTCTTACATGTGCATAACAATGGGAAGTGGCCCTCATGTTTCACCTAAATTTCACCTACTTGCCCTGGGCTATAAGTTATTGTCACCACATGTAAGAATTTTAACTTTACTATGTGGCAGTATGTAGAGTATATTCTAGCTGTGTTTCTGTATAGTAAGTAGGTTTTCACAGAAATACTGTCAATATTGGACAGCTTTGTTTTTCATAGGGTCTTGTGGTGGTGAGTTCTTCCTCCTATGCTTTTTTGTCTGTGAGGTGAACAAGAATAATATCTTAAGTGGTAATTTTTGCAAATAGTCACAGAATGGTAAAACTGAGGAAGACGTTTCGCTGATAATTTTAAATGTTTGGTGCTCAAGCTAACCCAGAAGATGCAGAACAGGAAAACATCTTGGATCTAGGAGTGAGAATAATAGAAGACCTTTTGTTAACGGGAAACAATATGCCAATGCATTTTGTGATCGCTGGGTATATAATTCCAAGAATATGCTGGTTTTGCAATTGTTTTTGGACACTGATAAAGACTTTGCTGACGCAGATAGGAGCCAGCTTCCCTTAGTTTAGGAAATATCATTCTTACTATGTAAAGTTAGTCACAGCAGACAAACTAAATCATAGCATTCATGGCTAGCCAAAGTTCTCTTCGTGTATTTACTCTGTTTCCACAAAGCCTCATCTTTGTCCATATCCTTCCAAACTGATTTTTGGATCCAAAAGTCCTTTACGTGCTACTAATAAAAAAGCAGAATGTTAATCTGAAAACCAACTGCACAACTAGCAGACAATTCATTTTGAAGGGATTCGTGTTCCACGAGTGAAAACAGCATCCGTTGTGCGCGACTTGCAAGCTTTCAAGTCAGTTGACTTGAACTAAACTGGGTGTTTAAATAGTGTCAAATGTTAACACGTGCATTTATGAACAATAGCTCTTGTAAGCTGCACATAGAGGATTCTGTCCCTTAGAATACTTTAGGAATACTGACTCTGGAAAAAGATTTGACGAAACATGACCTACTAGGATGACAGTGAGAGTGAAAGGAGTGATACAGTCTGAACATACAAGAAAAAAACCCAACCAAGTAGAAAAACTATGTTAACCCTTTTTAGTCGCTACAGTAATGGATCCGGTTATGATGCAGGTGGGAAGAACAATAAAAATTAGAAAAATGGAAAGAATTATTCCAGAACTGGATGGAAGGTAGGAGTTAATCTGAGAGGCTAGGTATTAATTCTGTTACTGATGGAAGTTACAAGGTAGTTGTGTCACAGTCTATAAATACCTGTATAGTGGGCATAATTTTTAGACTGTCTTCTTAAGCTTATGGCCACGTGAGCCGTGGCTTCTTGAAGACAAAGCTTATGGCCACATGAGCCATTAATTCATTCATTATACCCTTTTCACTCTGTTAGCCAACTGTAACTTATGTTTGAGGTTTTATAACTGTGGCTTATGCTGGAAACTCTGCTAGATATTGGAGAATCCAGGGAATCATCCATTATCAAGACAAGACTTTGCAAAGCAGGTTTCAGTGGTTCTGCTGCTCACAAAACCATTTGCTTTCCATAATATGTCTTTTAAGTCTGCTGTGCAAAGGAATCATGGAATCATAGAATGGTTAGAGTTGGAAGGGACCTTAAAGATCATCAAGTTCCAACCCCCCTGCCATGGGCAGGGACACCTCTGACTACAGCAGGTTGCTCAAAGCCCCATCCAGCCTGGCCTTAAACACTTCCAGGGATGGGGCCTCCACAACTTCCCTGGGCAACCTGTTCCAGTGCCTCACCACCCTCACAGTAAAGAACTTCTTCCTAATATCTAACCTAAATCTCCCCTCTTCCAATTTAAAACCATTACCCCTTGTCCTATCACTAGA
>VZSF01002466.1:115487-133315 GCA_013398295.1 Chionis minor
CTCGATCCCACTGTCCATGTCTCCAACAAAGATGTTAAATAGCACTGGTTCCAGTACTGACCCTTGCGGGACACCACTCGTCACTGGATAAAATAGCTCATTATTTTGAAAGTTGAAAGAACCTAGAAATAGAGAAATAGGACCAGTTCTTTAACGGTTCATGCAATTTGTAAGTGCTGTGGTGGACTCAGTATCATTGGAAATTTATAAAAACAGATTTACGGTGTCTCTGTGTCCGTCCAGTTCTGCCCCCCCCCCCAATTTTAGTTCAGCTACAGCTAATTGTATTTCCTTTATTTAGTTAAGAAATTATCCAGGCAGTATAATACAGTCTGTAGATTGATGATTCTTCTTAACTTTACCATCTGTGTTGCTTTCAGGAACCTTGTGATAAATACAAGAACATTTAGTGATTGATGACTCGTGTAAATAGTACTAACTTGGTATTGAATTGTATTCTAAATCCTAAACAGAATGGGGAATGCCTCACCAACCCCCTCACCCACCTCCAGATCAGCAGTGGATGACTCCAACCCCCGGTCAAATGGAAATTGTTCCTCCATCTGAAGACAGCAACAGTCAGGACAGTGGAGAATTTGCTCCTGACAACAGGCATATATTTAACCAGAACAATCACAACTTTGGGGGACCTCCCGATAACTTTACAATGGGGCCAGTGAACCAGTTTGACTATCAGGTGAAACATATTTGTTGCTTTAATGTTGTAGACACGCAGAGTCCCTTCCGTGGATGTGTTCCTCTAATGTCATCTAGCGGCGACTTTCATTCTTCAGTTCTACAAACATCTACAGAATCTGTTATCTGCTAAGATGCATTTTTACCAAATATTTACAGAAGAGACTTTAGAATTTTCAGTTCTGTTCTGAGGCCAAAGAGGTTTTTCTCTACACTAGTAATGAGAAATGGCTGTTGTCTGCAATATTAAAATGAATCCCTGTGTTCCAGTATATAAATTAACATTATGTAGTTTTGTATTAAAAAAAAAAAAAAAAGGAAGAGGAAAGAAAAAAAAAAAGTTCAGAAATATATACCTAAATACACTAGATAATGTACCATAGGGAACAGTCTTGTACTTGCAGGGAGATAGACTGGATGATCCATTGGTCTTTTCCATATCTATCTACTGTGATTCTTTGAATAAACAATGGTATTTCTAAAAAATCCACATCCAATTTTTTCTTCATTCTGGCATGTAAGTTGCATAGCATAATAAATCTGTAGGTGGTTTTAGCGCTAATAGTAGCAGGCGGCATTGTACAAATCTTTAAATACAAAGAAGTTTTGGATCTTTCCCCTATTTTCAGCATTTTTCTTTCAAAACTCTTGATAAAAATGACAAACTGTACCTCTTAAAACACCTACCTCCTGTTCATAAACAAACCCAAGGGAAGATGGGTAGAAATGTGTTTCTATATTCTGGCCTACTTTTCTCTATTGTTAAATGCTCTTGTTCAGCAATATTGTTAGGAAGTAAATCAATATTTTCAAATACACTAGTTTATTATAATTTCCATTGTTTACTGTTGGGGGACCAACTCTTAAAATTAATTTTCTCTTAAGTACAACAGAAGACTTGGTTTGCAGTGAATAACAGAGGGATACTTGGCCTGAAATTGTAGTGGAAGACTGCTTCTACCACTACTGACTTAAATAGATAATCAATAGAATATAATAAAAAACCCACAAACCCAAACTATAACTTTCTTCCTAAACATTCCCTTGTCAAATAGTTTCATTAGGCATTTCTGGGCAGCGAATATTAAAAGAAAAACCCATTCATGTATACCTCAGCTTGCTCAGAACCCAGGGTCTGCACTAAACTTGCATATTTATGCATTTATTATTTTCATCAGCCATACTAATAACATCCATGAATGATTACTGGAAAACGCACAGTGCAAAATTCTTTTGTAATAAAAGCTTGAACTTTTTCATTTTTGTCCTCATGTTGCAGTTACAAGAAAAGACTGCTAATGTAGCTAGACTTTTAAACCTTTATTTTGTTTACTGTTCATTTAACTGCATGCTCTGTTGGTAAGCTGGCAAGAAACTACTGGAGATAGATGTTGATTAATAAGGCTTAATGTTTAGCACAATATGGAAGAAGATTGGTTGAAGCCATTTCAGCTTCATTAGTATCCTTGCTTCAATCTAAGTTTACTCATTAAATATTTAAGGGAAAGTTGTTTCTTGAGGACCACAGAAAGAGAGATTGAGAGATCTCAGTAGCCTAGAAATCATGGATTCCTACTTGCATGGGTTTCTGTAGACCGACTTGCGCACATGCTGTATTTAGTGTTACATGTAAAGAAAAATAAACTGCATTACTCTTTCAGCATGGGGCTGCTTTTGGTCCACCTCAAGGTGGATTTCACCCACCTTATTGGCAGCCAGGACCACCAGGGCCGCCAGGTCCACCAGCACCTCCTGCACCTCCTCAAAATCGAAGGGAAAGACCCTCATTCAGAGACCGACAGCGTTCACCTATTGCGATGCCTGTGAAGCAGGAGCCTCCGCAGATTGGTACATGTTAACCACTCCCTAATAAAAAAACATAAAAGCTGTGTTTTGAAAAGATGGGAAAATTTGAAGAGGTTTTTTTTTTTTAATAAAAAGGAGGGGGGGGAAAAAAGCTATTGTAAATGGTTTTTTCCCCCACAATCAGATGTGTGGCTTGTTTGGATTGGGGTGGAGGGTTTGGTGCTTTGTTGTTAATTTTTTTTTCTTTTGGGGGGGAAGGCTTTTTTCATCTTACAAAACTGTAAACCTTGCTTATGTAGATGCTGTGAAGCGTAGAACTCTGCCTGCTTGGATTCGTGAGGGCCTGGAAAAGATGGAACGAGAAAAACAGAAAAAATTGGAAAAGGAGAGGATGGAGCAGCAACGTTCACAGATGTCTAAAAAGGAAAAAAAGGAAAGTGAGGAGGCTGAAGAAGGGGATGGCCCACGGTTACCTCAGAAAAGTAAATTTGTAAGTAGAAAGGTTTGCTTTTTGCTCAGGTTTGTATTTCCTGGAAGGTATCAACTTTTTGGTCTCTTCCAAAGAGAGACTGTGTATTCCTGGTTATCTCTTTGTTTCTGTTGCTTAAGTTAAGCTGCTGCTTTGTTGATATTTACTTGGTGTTTTGAAGTTGTTAATGTCTGAGAGGTAAAAGTATATTATTCAATCTGTAGTAGCAAAGAAACAACAATGAAATTTTGTTGGCGCTTTTTCTTTTCTGTATTTTGGGAACTTACATGGTCTTTGAAGGTTTGAATTCTAAATCAGTCGCTGAACATATTCAGATGCCTGTATTTGCTAAACTGAGCCCATTTACAAAGCCTTGTGTTGCCTTCACTTTAGCAGTCACCTCACTTGTTTGCAGTTCTGAGTACCTGTCTGGCAGGGAACTGACAACTATGTATTTACACAAATCACAGAAAGTTAAGGGTTGGAAGGGACCTCTAGAGATCTTCTGGTCCGACCCCCCTGGCAGAGCAGGTCCACCTACAGCAGGTTGCACAGGATGGCGTCCAGGCGGGTTTGGAATGTCTCCGGTGTCAAGAGACTCCACCACCTCTCTGGGCAGCCTGTTCCGGTGCTCTGCCACCCTCAAAGTAAAGAAGTTCCTCCTCATGTTGAGATGGAACTTCCTATATTCCATTTCATACCCATTGCCCCTTGTCCTGTCACTGGGTACCACTGAAAAAAGACTGGCCCCCTCCTCCTGGCAGTATTTGTAAGTATTGATGAGATCCCCCCTCAGTCTTCTCTTCTCCGGGCTAAAAAGACCCAGCTCCCTCAGCCTTTCTTCATAAGAAAGATGCTCCGTCCCCCTAATCATCTTCGTGGCCCTTTGCTGCACCCTCTCCAGCAGTTCCCTGTCCTTCTTAAACTGGGGAGTCCAGAAGTGGACACAGTACTCCAGTTCTGGCCTCACCAGGGCAGAGTGGAGGGGCAGAATGACCGCCCTCGACCTGCTTGTCACACTCTTCTTGATGCACCCCAGGATGCCATTGGCCATCTTGGCCACAAGGTCACATTGCTGGCTCATGGCCATCCTGTTGTCCACCAGGACTCCCAGGTCCCTCTCTGCAGAGCATTTACTTACCTCGTGTGGGTAGAGAGGTACCTGTATGTTTATTAGAAGGGGAGAAAAGAAACAGAGTTTTATGATAAATCTAACAAATTTCAGTACAAAGTAAATCATGTTGACTATCGTAAATAGAAACTAATGAGCTTGACGTCAAAGTTTTTCCTGAAATGCATGACACTGTTCTTACAGGACAGTGATGAGGAAGATGAAGATGCTGAAAACACAGAAGCTGTAAGCATTGGGAAAATCAGCAGGAGTCCATCCCCAGCTCCTCAAGAGGAGCAAAGTGAACCAGAAATGACAGAAGAAGAAAAGGAGTATCAAATGGTATTAATGTAGTTCTCACTAAGTATTTCTATCTGTTTGCTCATATTTTTGGGGCATAGCAAAGTAAACCACTTTTTCTCTGTATGATACTGTCAGTAGAGGCATAGTGCGTATCAGACAGTAAAGCAGGATTATATTTGCGTGCCTCTTTGTAATGCTGTCTTTCTCATGTAGAGAAGGATACAGGTTACATAAATTTAGCACAGTAGTGAACAAAAGTAATGCCTGTGATCTTTACATTGAGCGTTATTAATTCTGTGGTTTGGCTTAACTTGTCAAATTCCTGAAGACTTTTAATGATTAAATGCACCCATCTGAAACCTGTGGTTCAACCTCAGCTCCTGTGAAAAGGAATTTAAGAAATGTATTCTTGCAAGGAAGCGCTAGAAACCTGAGTCCTAGACCAGCAACAATTTCACTGTGTATGCAGAAACTTTGTACTTTGAAATCGTAGTTGTGTGCTAACTGTAGAGTTGAAAACTTGTTAATGGAGGCCCTGAATTCTAAAAAGTTTGATGAATGTGTTTTTGTAAAGCACGTGGCCAGACTGAGCAGCTGGGAGAGCTCACTACCAACATTTCCATTATTGTAGTAAATATGTAATAATAAAATCCTATATAAGTAATCTCTGATAATTTTTGCAGGACTGGGGTCAGTGAGGCAGCATACCAGACAGAAATGTGCTCTTTATTTTTCAAAAGAATAAATGAGAGCAGTCTAAGTACATTTCTGATTAACATACTCATTTGTTGTGTCATCTCTGACATTGGGAATCAGTGCTCCGGATAGCTGTGTGTAGTACGTGTGGATACAGTTCACAGTCAAAATGCAAACTCTTCTGAAAGTTTTGAAATCTGCTCAAATTTAAACAATTTCAGACTTATGTTTTAAAGTCACGTCTGCTGAAAGAACAGGCATGTTTGTTCTAAAATGTGCAAGAGATTAACTTTCATAGCTGTCAAAAGAAGTGAAGCTCTATAGATATAATTTGAATACAGCATTTATTCAAGATGTTTTAGCCTTTAATTGTATATACAATTTTCTTCAGATGATGCTGACAAAAATGCTGCTGACAGAGATTCTCTTAGATGTCACAAATGAAGAAATTTATTACGTGGCCAAAGATGTTCACCGTAAAGCAACTAAAGGTATGCCAATTCTTTTTTTTTTTTTTAATTTCTTCTGTGAATATTCTATATTTGCATGTCTCTAGAGCATTTAACCTCCATAGTTATCCCCCAAGAACAATTCCAGTATAATGCATTCAACTTGGTAGAGTTCAAATCCAGTAATCATGTACTGTTGTCCTGTGCAGTGTATTGTGAGTTACTTCAGTTATTCCATTTCTTTCATACAATTCATTTATTTAGTTAAAATGGTACCCGCGTGTCAGTGGCTCTTGAGTTGTAGCTGTTTCTTAATGCTATTATCTTTATCTCAAGTTCTTAGCTGTTCAGAAGTGAAAAGAGACGAACTTTGAGTCCTCAATTAGTAATTCATTTGCTTTCACTATTAACATGTATTGTATTTCATAACGGATTTTTTTAAGCATAACTGAGTTAATCTAAGTATGTAACTACTGAAACTTGAAAAACGTGCAGCTGCTGTAACTTGGAAAGTGATTTATGAGCATATATGTTTTTTTTCTGTTCGCTATTAATTCTAAATCTTCGTGGTCAGAAAATCTAGAATTGGTTTTAAATGGATGATGCGTTTTTAATGTTTCTTCTCTCCCTCCAAAGAACAGCAATAGTAGTAGATTTAACAATACCATAGACTCATGACTATGAAATCGTGGCTATTTGTGTTAACATGTTGTTCCTGTTGTTGATGTGATACAAAGCTCCTGCAAAACAGCTGGCACAGTCCAGTGCACTGGCTTCCCTCACTGGACTCGGTAAGTATGTTCCTTATTTTTGAGAGGGCTTAAAGGGGGAGTTTCACTCTTGCCTTGCGTTTCTAGAAATTGCATTTTGAAACTAGATTTGAGTTGCCCAAGAGTATGGGTCACTTTCCAGTAACTTTATCAGCACCTTTGTTTGTTCCACAGGTAATCCTACTGATATAAGTGGGATGGTTTTTGGAGTAAAGGACTAGTCAGTGTGAGTTAGTGTATGAGCATCTTGCCCTAATTTTGAAAATACATAAAAACTTCAGATAAATTTATTTTTCAAAGTATGATTGTTTGAGAAGCACACTACAGTCTCCAGAGAAGGAATACTGTTTTACATTTTTCTCCTATTTTGATCCGTCCAAACAAGAAGGGGGAGTTGATAGAAGAATAATGTGAAAGTCTATAAGTAAAAATACTATAATCTTTGGAATTATTATTTTATTGAAAAGCTACGTAAGCACAGAGGCTCCCATATCATATATTACGAGAAACAACACAGAAAAAAGAGATTGAAATTCCAGGTTGAGACACAACAGCAAAAGATCTTGCCCAACATGCTTTTTATCGTCTAAAACGTACTACAGCAGTGTCAGTCACCAGTTATGTGCTTGTTGTGTGGAATTGCGATTAATTAGATTGAATGTTACCATCACAAGTATTCACATTCTAAAACTAACTCAATAAATATCATAAGAACCTCAGACTGAAAGAAAGTAAAATATCTCCATGTCAGATGTTTAAATTGACTTTATCTTTCTTATCAGTCCAGTAGTTGCTAATATCTCTAGGGGAGAAGAAAGTCCATTTCTGTTCCATCTCCATACCTGTCAAAGTACAGTGTTTTCTAAGTCACTATAGAAAAATTAATATGGCATTCAGGATTTCTGTAGCCTTGGACTACGGAGGCGGCTGAAGTCATTTCAGAGATGTCTTCTGGGGAAGGTCCCAGGCATTTTCTGTCCGGTTGCTGATACAGAGGCAGGCACTGTTACGATCTCCGCAGGGAGCTTTTTTACCCTTCCATACAATGGAAAAAGTACCGTGATCACAGTGGTTGTTTGCCGAAAATAGACGAGCTGTTCCAGAAGGAGTAGCACCAGACAGTGAGCATCAATGCAGATATGGGGGCCTTGATCACACCAATCAAACAACATTGGCACTTACCAGAATAAAGTGACTTCTTCAGAGAAGAGGAAGTGAAGGAAGGGCAATGTTACTCTCCTCTTTGCCCCACAGAAATATTAAGAACAAAGCTTAATCTTTCCTCGTGATAGACTGGACTTTATGCACGCAGGTGGACTGGGTGGTTATGGATCAGGAGACAGTGAAGATGAGAGGAGTGACAGAGGTTCTGAATCATCTGATACTGATGATGAGGAATTGCGACACAGAATCAGGCAAAAACAGGAAGCATTTTGGAGAAAAGAGAGAGAACAGCAACTACTGCTAGAAAAACAGCTAGAAGGTAAATCATGTAATGTCTTCTTACTATGCTGCTGTATATGGAGTTTACTACATAGTATATGTAAATTGGAGGGAGAGAAAGCGCATTTTAAGAATTTAGATTTAGAAATAATGTTCTTTTAATTAAAAGTTTTAACAAAGAAGATCTTTGAGCTACTTGATCAAAATGGGCTTTGCTGCTTTTCTTTCTAATAAGAAAAAAAATCCACGTAATATTTTCCCTATGCTATTCTACGTCAGTGTTAAAAGAGCAGACACGGTGCATATGTATCTATGTGCTGTAGATATTGTACCATATAAATAGTAATATCACTTTATAAAAATGTATGTGTGTGTATAAGAAATTTTTTAAAAATTATTAGTTATCTCCGTTGCGACTGGGGGATAAATTTCACCAGACTGCAGTTTATATAAACGTGATTCCTTGAAGTTGTATATGAAGCACATTTCATGTCATTTGAAAAACTTGCTTTTCTGTTACATAATCTTGCGCAGAGCCCCTTTCAGAATGTACAGTGGGAAGCTGCAGTTTCTTTCAAGTCGCTGTTCGCAGTTGTAGTTGAGGTTTGCATCCATATGCTGCATCTCCATAACTGGGTTTTAATACCTAATACCAGGGAAACATTATTGAACCCAGTCAGTTCACGGTTAGCCTCTGAGAAAGTGACACAGGCTTGATTTAAAATAAAAAAATCTGTGATTTACTTCTGCTTCTCCATACAAGGTAGGGTTTGTCCTTTTGTACTGATAACGTAGGTGAAAAGGGTATCACAGTTGTCGCCTTGCAGTGCTGAAGAGCAATCTAGATCAAGTGATGAATACAACGGTAAGAAGCCGTGATCTGAGTTCATGAGCTGGAGGAAAAAGAAAGTGCTGTTATGATAGCATACTTTTTTCTTATTTTGAGACAGATTATTTCCTCCTTCTACTTATTTTAAAGGCCAAGAAATAAGATATATGGATCCCTTAACAAAAGGCCGAACTAGCTAAACTTTTGGGTTCCTTAATATTCCTGTCTGTCTGTGGGCATTTTAAGATAGCCGTATGGAGAGTGACTGAGTAGTGGCCTGTGACCTCTGTCTTCCAAGAGGGCAGATGCCAGTTTGGGGACGTCTGGTTGTCCCCCAGCAGAAACAGAAATCTAAAGAAGCTGATGCTCTACATCCAAAATACCAAATAATACTAAGCGCAGGATCTAATTTGTAGCAGTGTTTAGGAAAGGCAGAAGATTTCTAATGTACAGTACAGCATCTTCTACTGTACACTGACTTCTGCCTGGAATACCTAATAACTCAGGGACCAAATGGAATTGTTTTCTGGGCTAGATTTGACCTGCATAGAATGGTTTGGGTTGGAAAGGACCTTTGAAGATCATCTAGTCCAACCCCCCTGCCATGGGCAGTTGCCCTTGGGATCACGCTGGCTTTCCAGATGTAATTTTATTCCCTAAGTTAATTCGGGAACTGATGGCCCGCATTGAAAGTCTGTTTTCTGTCTAAAAACATTGTATGTCAGATATTTTTTTTTCTGGGCTCAATTAAAAATGGGGAGGGGAGATAAACTTGGCCGGTGATGCAAAGGATTGTAGGTTGAGCAGAAATAAGTAAAACTTTTTTTAAGTTGGAAACATCTGGAAAATACTCGGTCTGAATTTCTTTATTTTGCTATATGAAAATCTTGGCCTGATGCTCATTAAGTTACTTTCAAGAAATGTATTTTTAATTTTTCTATTGTCTTCTTACCATGTTTATATTATTTGCTGACTATCAAGCTTACATATAATCCCAACTGACATTAACTTTTTGTTTTGTAAGAGCGTCGCCATCTATCTGTATTAAATGCTCTGGTCTTAACTTTTAAGCTGAGTCATAAGCAAAGAAATATTGCTAAGTCTCCTTTTTATACTATTCCTCTCTTGCTTGGAATTCCTTTTTAGCATTTAGGCCTAATCTAAGTTTTCCTTGAAAAACACCATAAACCTGCTATTTTCTTTCAAAAAACAAACTTGCGTCATTACAGCAGAAGGTACTTCTCTAAGACTTTTTTGTGTAATGAAGCCTGCAATGCAAAGTACACAGGTACAGCCAACATTGTTCCGAGGCTGAGAGGCCACCCGTGCACCGTCTGGGAATTACAGCTCCTTCAGACCAGCTGGTGATGACTCAGTCCCAGATGAATGGGACTGGAAGGAAGGTTGGAAGCGTTAGGTACAGCAGTATTGTAGGAGGGAGAAGGGAAGAATCAGCTGTGCCAAAAGGTTGCAGGAGGAAAAACTGTGTGTGTGTAGATGAATTTGGGAGTTGTGGTGCTCCAGGATATTTGTTTTGAGAACTTAATCGTATACCACTGAAACATGAAATGACACCAAGCGCTTCTTAAAATGTCTGGGTTATAATACTTTTTCTAAACCCGGAGGACAACTTTTCTAGAATTATTAAAAAAAAAAAAAAAAAAGAAAAAAGAAAAGTTGGTTGGTAGATTGTTGTATGATGGCAGACAGTCTGTTAATTTGTTAATTTATAAGTATTATAAAAGGTGCTTGGAAAATTGGTTTTGCCAAAAGTAACAGTATGGAAATTATTGACATACTACTCCAAATTAATAGCGTTTTTCTTTGTGTACTTTTTTTTTCTTCTCCCCCAGAAGAAAAGCTACAAAATGAAAAAATTTCCAAGGAAATGAATGACTTTCTCAACAAAGAACAAAACAGTAACTCAGCATTACAGGAGGCAAAAGAACTTGAAGCAGATATGGTTCATGAAAAGAAAAGATCTCCAAACACACTCGCACCCGATCTAGAGCTCAAAAAAGAGGGTAAAGAGAGGACAGGAAGGAGCGGGTCGCGAAGCTCTAGCAGCGGTAGCACCAGCAGCAATAGCAGAAGCAGTAGCAGCAGCAGCACTGTCTCTAGTTCATCCTATAGCACTAGCTCAGGTAGTAGTCACAGCTCTTCGCGTTCTTCCTCTCCTAAAAGGAAGAAGAGACACAGTCGTAGCAGGACGCCGTCACATAAAGTTAGGCGCAGTCGAAGCAGGAGTTACTCCCACAGAAACAGGAGAGAGAGGAGTAGGAGTAGGGAGAAAATAAGGGAGAGGAGGAGATCTAGCAGAAATCGCAGTGCTGAAAGAGGAGGGGAGAGGCGGAGAAATCGGAGTCCTTCTCGAGAGAGAAGCTGGGATAGACGTAGAAGTAGTAGCCGTTCGAGAGACAGGCGAGCCAACCGCGCGAGCCGCAGCAGAAGCAGGGACAGGCGTAAAACTGAAGACCAGCGTAGGAGCCCTACTGGAAATAGGCACAAACATAAGGGTGAGGGGAAAGATCAAGACAGGAAGAAGGAGCAAAGCGGAGGGGTAGATAAAGACAGAAAAAAGAACAGAGAAAGGGAGAGAGATCAGGAAAAAAGGAAAGATAAGCCCAAAAAAGAGGAAAAAGAGAGCAAGGCTGGCAATCATGATGACAGTAGATTAAAGAGAAAAAGAGACAGCGAAAGAACTTTCTCTCGCAGTGATTCAATATGCGTGAAAATAATAAGGCAGGATTCTAGACAAGAAAGCAAAAAAATTTCTACCAAAGATAGCAAAAAACGGTCAGGCTCCGAATCTAGTGCGAGGAGTAGTTCTGAATCGCCAGGAAGCAGTAAAGAAAAGAAGGCTAAGAAATCGAAGCATATTCGGTCATGCTCCATGGAGAAATCTCAAAGGTCTGGTAAGAAGGCAAGCCGCAAACACAAGTCTAAGTCACGATCAAGGTAGTATACTTTTTAAGTATTTTGTCTGACTTTTTTTTTTTATTATTATTTTTTGCTATTCGTCTTCATGTGTACGACATATGAACCTTTTTTTAATAAAGTATGGTATTTATTAAAATTCTTGTCTTAGGCAAAAGTAACTTTGGAAAAATCTTTTAAAGCTATTAATTACTAAGCCTAAAGTGTGTGTGGGTTTGGGGGTCTTCTGTTTTTTCCAATTAACTTTTTCCCCCTTTTCCTTTATTTTTCAGATCAACAACTCCTCTTCGTCGTAAACGCTGAGGAATTTATGGCACCAGTGCTATGACGTTTAAAAATTCCATGAGTTATAAAAGGCTTGTCTCATTATAGAGGCACATTGTGGCTATGTAGGTGAAACCAGAATCCTTTTTTTATCTGTAAATAGGTGTATTTTTTCCAAATGCTGCTCAGAATTAAATACCTAATAGGATTTCTTTGTATTACATTTTTTCAAGAACGGTAGTGCTTATTAAGAATATAAAACATGCCATTCTCTTTCAGCTGTAATGTTCTTAAAATTACTATTGAATGTACTGTGATGTCAATAAAGCTCTTTAGTTCATTTTTTGTTTAAAATTCTTGCACCCGAATTTTGTGTTAAATTGTAGAAAGTACCTTTCTTTTTTTTTTTAAAGAAAAGAAAAAGGCAGCTTTTTTTGGTATAACAGATTTTTAAAGTACTTGAAAAAGATTTTAACGTAAAACACTTGTCAAAGTATGTAATCCATGGACCTGATGAGATTTATTGATTGGCGGGGGGGGGGATGTGGAAGAACAAAGAAAAGACGACATATTTTTTCTTTAGATATGTGTAATAGATTTTTAATATTCCTTTTTATTTGGACTAGCAAGTAATATATGCTCTGTGTGTAAAATATGGGTCACTGTAATACAAGCTATACTTAAACAGACTGAACCCCATTAGGAATATGTGCAACTAACTGATCTTGTGTGACAGTGTTAAGCTCTGGAACTATATTCCTCACCCAGTTTTCAGAGAGGACTTTCTGGACGTTCAGGGATATTACAGGAACAAGACTCAGTATTTTAGGGGTTTTTATGGTATATATTTATAAATGGCACTCAGTATACATTAGAAAACTGACAATAGGTTAACTTTACATTTTGGCACATGCATTAAATGTGTAGTGAACATTAAAGCTGGTTATTTTTGCTAGTGTTATGGGAATTGTGATTCCTGCGGAGCTAATACATCGATTAGACAGCAACATAGCAAAATTCTTGTTCTTAATATCACCCTAAAGTGAAAGCGGTCACTGTGATTACCTCCTTCTTCAGGAAATGAACTACTGCTGTTCGTAACAAGAGTGTGGAAATAATACTAGTTAAAAAAGCCAACAATGCACAACCCTAGGCCAGTGACTGTTACAGAAGAACGTTAATTCAGGATGAGACTGGAGATCTGTGCCTGGAAGGTCTGGTACGATACCAGTTGTAAAAAAGATAAAAGGCTTAACGTCAAAGTAAGATCTCTTTCGCTGTGTCTTCTAAGAAAAAAATTTTAGTACAGGCAACTTGCAAAGCTTGCCTTCATGAACAGATTAATCCGTTTACTGAAATTAGAATTCAGCTACATACCATTTTTGCCAATGTAATTATTTTTTTCCCCCACAAATTAGATGCAGAAGTAAACTGCTTCAGTGCAAAGAATCACATTTTAACTATACATTTATTAAGCAGGCTAATGGCTGGTGAATACATGCATGTTAATCAAAACACTGTTACAGAGAAACAATTAGTTAATTGGTTATAAATAACATACTCCCCCTCCCCCCCCCTTAAGTCCTTTTACATAGAGTAAGCAGTCATACCTATTAGAAAAATAAGGCATAGTTTGCACCGCTCTGATTTTACTTGCATTGGTATGGATATAAATAGCAATGTATTGATCCAATCCCAGTCCGCTATTTGCCCTTGGTAAAAGTGAGGGGTTTTTGAAGAATAGGTAGCATAACACTTCAGATGCCTTAGAGGGATATTTTGAGAGAGAGAGAAAAATGAGGCTTAAGTTTAAGAAAAGCTATTGAGGAATACAGTTTCCATGATGCATTGAATTTGATTTTTTCAGTTCAGATTTTATATTCTCTGTCTAATAATAAAAAAGGTTGTGTATGAATAGCTTTATATACTCTGCCAACAACTGGAATTCTGTCACTTCCTGTAAATATGAAAATTATTTTTTTGACACAAATGCACTTATATGGGTAGTGACTGTATGCCAATAAAAAGAGCATACGATCTCTGTATTTAACTGTTTCAGAAATCTTACTAAACGGCATACTCGGCACACCAGTAATTAAAAATACATTGGTACTACGTCAGCTTCACACACATTAGACTTCTTGGTGTTTTAGTAACTCCCTTACAAATGTTTTTCAATGGTAAAGGCTAAAATAACATCCAGTCTTTAATTCCATACACCTGGAGTGATCTTAAATTAAAGCATGTGCAAATATATACAAAAATGGGAATGTATCATTTTGCAAAAGTCTAAATTGGGTGGTTGCTCTATTCTTTTACGTTTTCAAATAAACACTTGAAAATATTTCAGTACTTGTGCACTGTAGGAGGGCAAGACGTACGACTGTGAAGGTCATGCAGCCGCTCTGAGGCTGTTCCCTCGAAAATTTTTTTTTTAATAAATAAGGGACAGTGTGGAATCAAGTGAGAAGTGGTTTCCATGCAAATACTGTTTTGAAGATGAATACAGCAAAACCAGTGTGTGTACCCCGCGGTACCCATTACACCACCTAAGAACAGGAGCTGGTTGCAGCCACGGGTAGGGCAAACAAGAGCAGTTGGGTAAAATATTCTAACTTGAACAACCGATCAACTACACAAGTTTTAAGACGTGCCATGAGAACTGGTTTGGGAAAAAAAAAATCATCTATTTCTGTCTGAGGCCCTGTCTCACGGGAGAGGTTATAGAGTCTAAGCTGCTGCATTTAACGGCTGTTATCTTAAAATCTGTATTTAATAATAATTGAAAAATGGAATAACCGCCTCTTGTTTAAAACCAGCCTAGCCTGTTCAGTAAAATACTTGCCAGTGTGCATGTATTTAATTGCTTGTTGCAAAAATTTTTTAAATCACGAATATAAAAGCAATGGCGATGTAAGGAGTGGTTCTCTCCACATTTTGCCATTGCTTTGCTAAATAAATGCAAAGTCATCAATTAATTTGCCTAAGTAATATGCAGAAGCACGCTTTGAAGGAAGGCTTAGTTTTGTGTCTTGTAACTCCTTGTGACAGGAGACCGTGTGTCTTGGCACAAAGGACTACTTTGAGCTCCGGTTCTTTGGTAGCTCGGAGATGTTGCTAAAGGCTCCTAAATCCATGGCACCGTGAGCTTTGCTGGATGGAAAGTGAGCGAGTGGGGAAGGCAGCGGCGCACATACACACTGAGCAGGTTTGCCGTATATTTAATTGCTGCCAAGACAAGCTTCTTTTGAGACCTTTCAGTAATCCTTATTTAGGTTTTGAGGGTTTTTTTAAAAATAATCCAGACTGACTCCTAGATGAATTATACTAGATACACGAGAGACCTTGAAGCGTTCAGATTTTGAGCAGCGAGGGTGGTAGCACCGGGCAAGGTCAGTTAATAAAAAGGTCAGTTAATAAAAGACTGGCATTGGATAGAGGGAAGAGCGAGTCAAACCATGACGGGTTGTACTGCTCCAAGCCTCCTGCTGCCTGCAGGGTGCTCCTGCCCCTGGCTTTGTGTACGCCGGTGCCTCCTGCCTGTGGCTGCTAGCATCCTCGTGGCCAGACAGGGGACCCGGCTGCTGCCATCGTATTCCCAGAGATCACAGGAGGGAGCACTGCCAGCGGCTGCTTCCACGGCTTACCCCTGCCTTGCCCTGCACCGCTCCCTTCCAGCCAGATTTGGTTTTCACGGGACTTTCTCGTGAGACCTGCGGCTCAATAAAGTGTCAGAAAACTATTATTTTTTTTTTTTAACTGGCTTAATTCTTTACCATGTTAAACTAGCTCACTATGAGGATCTGAAAATGCCAAAGCCAGCCAAGGGGAAGGAGGAGGGGAAGAAGAGTTCCCAGTGCCTGTTGGCTCCCAACAGCCAGTGCTGCTCGCAGCGGCGTATGGATTCAACCCCCCCGAGCGGGCAGCAGTGCGTGGGCGAGGGAGTGGGGACGGCAGCAGCCTTGTCCCTCCTGGGCCGCTGCCCGGACTGTGCCCGCAAACCATGAGGCGGCAGGAAACCAGCCTGGAGGGTTCCCAAGAGGAAGCACTCCGGAGTTTGTCTTAAGCCTGGCCATCCCTGGGGCCCGAGGGATTTGCTTCATGCCACAGAGGTGTCGTGGGGGCTGTTGGGTGTCACTTCCCCCCCCCCCCACGAGTGAGGAGTCGTGTAATTTGGGCGCTCCCCTGCAGGTGCAGGGTGCTCCTTGGTAATAAAAGAGACTGAAAGTGGATAGCTAATCACTGTCATTCGAACAAGCCTCTGCCAACGGAGTGTTTCCTTGTTCCGAGACGTGCAAGGATCAGCTCCACATGCAGGAGTAAGGGGGCATAAATTTAAATAAAATCGCCGTGTTAATTTTCAGTAGCGCTTCCAGGTGAGGTCACGGTGACACGTGCCAGGACGCACCCGTGGGACAACGCGGGCTGCATCAGCGGTGTCACAGGGCAGAATGCATCAGGACACTGCAGTGCTCTGCGGTTGGGAAGGGAAAGGGAGATAAAGCAGTTTTTCTTGCTGCTTGTACCACATCTTCTTAAGCTAGAATATTTATTTTTTTTTAAAAAAAACCACTCAAGCTTGAATTGGTGCTTGTAATTGTCTGCCCAGCGTTTTGTTTTGCTTCCATTTTACAAAATAATTACCCGTAACATTTTAATAATAAATATTAGAATAATAGAAGGCTTTGGCCTGGAGTGGACCTTGAAGATCATCTAGTTCCAACCCCCCTGCCATGGGCAGGGACACCTTCCACTAGACCAGGTTGCTCAAAGCCCCATCCAGCCTGGCCTTGAACACTTCCAGGGATGGAGCCTCCACAGCTTCTCTGGGCAACCTGTTCTGGTGTCTTACCACCCTCAGAGTAAAGAATTTCTTCCTAATATCTAATCTAAATCTATCTGGTTTCAGTTTAAAACCCTTACCCCCCATCCTATCACGGTACTCTCTGACAGAGTCCCTCTCCACCTTTCCTGCAGGCCCCTTTCACATACTGGCAGGCTGCTATCAGGTCTCCCCGGAGCCTTCTCTTCTCCGGGCTGAACAGCCCCAGCTCTCTCAGCCTGTCCGCATAGCAGAGGTGCTCCAGCCCTCTGACCATCCTCGTGGCCTCCTCTGGACCCGCTCCAACAGGTCCACGTCCTCCTTGCGTCGGGGGCTCCGGAGCTGGAGGCAGTGCCCCGGGTGGGGTCTCCCTCCACCAGCTGCCCACGCTCCTCCTGAGGCAGCCCGGGACGCTCTTGGCCTTTGGGGCCGCGCCGCGCGCGCTGCCGGCTCCCATAAACACCTACAAACGCATTTTAGAAAAGCTTCTCAGCGGCGGCGCCGGCGGCGGCTGGCCCCGGGGAGGAGCAGCCCGAGGGCCGGGCCGGGCCCCCGCGCCGGGCGGAACCAACCTTCCGGGAGGCCCCGCGCGGCCGCCGGCACCCTGTGGCCGCCGCACGNACTGTCATTCGAACAAGCCTCTGCCAACGGAGTGTTTCCTTGTTCCGAGACGTGCAAGGATCAGCTCCACATGCAGGAGTAAGGGGGCATAAATTTAAATAAAATCGCCGTGTTAATTTTCAGTAGCGCTTCCAGGTGAGGTCACGGTGACACGTGCCAGGACGCACCCGTGGGACAACGCGGGCTGCATCAGCGGTGTCACAGGGCAGAATGCATCAGGACACTGCAGTGCTCTGCGGTTGGGAAGGGAAAGGGAGATAAAGCAGTTTTTCTTGCTGCTTGTACCACATCTTCTTAAGCTAGAATATTTATTTTTTTTTAAAAAAAACCACTCAAGCTTGAATTGGTGCTTGTAATTGTCTGCCCAGCGTTTTGTTTTGCTTCCATTTTACAAAATAATTACCCGTAACATTTTAATAATAAATATTAGAATAATAGAAGGCTTTGGCCTGGAGTGGACCTTGAAGATCATCTAGTTCCAACCCCCCTGCCATGGGCAGGGACACCTTCCACTAGACCAGGTTGCTCAAAGCCCCATCCAGCCTGGCCTTGAACACTTCCAGGGATGGAGCCTCCACAGCTTCTCTGGGCAACCTGTTCTGGTGTCTTACC
>VZSF01002466.1:133957-153560 GCA_013398295.1 Chionis minor
CTCCGCTCCGGCCGTGGGGTGTCCCTGCTTGCGTTTCTGTACCGGCCCACGCCACGCAAGTATTTCTTACTGCAATACTTCACGAAACGGGGGTGGCGTCAATAACCGTGCGTGTGTGTGCAGTCAGCACTTTGGTGGAATTCCCCCTGACTGAAACGCCTCAAGCTGCCCGAAAAATGCCCCTCTTCATTCAGGCTCTGCTCTTGGGAAGCGCCGGGGTGGTGAAGCGGCGTGCGCCGCTCTTTGACTTGGCCCCCCTGCGCTCCCCGAGTGCGACAGCAAGCGAACGCGTGGAGATGTGCGTGGTTCGCGGCGGCGTTCCACAGCTGCCTTGTTAAACAAGGCTTTTTGCCCTGTGAGCGCTCGTAAAGCTGGTGTTCCCCATTCGGTTGCCTTTCTTTTATTTATGTAGGTGACCGCGCTGATCTGTCTTTTCCGACAGGCTTGAGAGGTGCCCGTCGGAGCTACAGCTGGAAAATCCAGCTGAAATCCAGCGGTGCGCTGCCTGTCTCTCTGACCGAAACGAAAAGCAGCACGTAAGTATCGCATCTAAAATAATCCCGCCGGATAAGGACTGTCATTTTCTCTAACAAGTTAATTTAACTTTGTGCCAGCGTCACATGAAGTAATCTTTAAATCTCGCAAATGTTTAAACGTTTCTGTGTGGCCTATTTTTGTTTTATTAATTACTAAATTAAAAATTACAGGTATGCAGCCATCTGTTTCGGGAGCTACTTTATACATACAGTGTGTAAAATCTACTTGATATTAATCAGTATAACTAGTCTCTCTAAAGGAACATGAGTTCCATCTCCTTTTTCATTTTCTGATGCAGAATTTGTTTTTCTCATATTTCAGCTGCCATGAAATATCGGTACTAGTTTCATAACCTTCAGCTTTCATTCTTTAGGCCCATCGTGAAGAGACTTTTCAGCACTTCACACTCATCAGTGGATTCAAAGGAAACGAAAAAATTCCAGCTCCTCGCACATAAGTGGTGGGATGAAGAAGGAGAATACTCAGCCCTTCATTCTATGAATGATATTAGAGTGCCGTTTATTAGGTATGGTTATGAAGACAGACATTTTTTTTTTTAGAGGTACTATTTCTGCCTAACCTCCTAAAACATTGTAAAAGAGAAGCAGTCACCAGTACTTAAGATAACTACATATTGCATCTACTAAAGCATCTTGTGTGTTTGCCCTTAACTGCACCCCTTTTCTTTTAGAGATACTCTATTGAATATGAGTAGTAATTATCATTTGGGAAATCCACTTTCTGGAGTAAAGATTCTCGATGTTGGCTGTGGCGGTGGACTGCTAAGTGAGGTGAGAAACACTGTGCTCTGGTTTCTCTTGTTGATCATTTTACTATTACACTGCTTAATTGCTAATCCTCCAAGGAGGAGCTTTTCTATGATACGTTAATTACTGAATGTTTTGGAGTGGTTTACAGAAAACAAGGGAGTTTGTAATGAGACATTCTAAAATTCGGAGGTTCATCAGAAAAGTAAGATTTCAAACACTGTCAACAAAAGGAGAGGGGAAAAATGATGTAAAAGTCTTCAAGTATTTCTCTGGGCAGTCACAGTATGACAACTTTATTTGTTGTTGGGTTTTTTTTTTTTTTTTACTTTAGAGCCCAGGCAAGAGTACTTTAATCCTGACAGTCCTCATTACCAAAGAAGTATTTTCTATCACAAACTTCTTACATGCTCATTTCTTTGAATGGCTTATCTTCAGTTTTTGATACTGGGTGTGGGGATTCTTGCCTTTGCTTTGATCTCCTGGGAAAAGCATGGAATAATGTCAAACACCTGAACCATACTTCCTCTCTGTCAGGAGAGATTCTCCTGGTACAGGGGCTGATGTTGCAGCTGCTTCCTGGGGAGTCTGCTCAAACTTGGGACTGGGAAGTAATGATCTTTGGTGGAACCCTTTGGCCGCACACGCTCTGAACGGTGCTGTATCCTGTCAATAGACTTGGGATGATTTGTGAATTTAGGATTACAGATCTGGCTGAGTTACTCTGGGAACTTTGTCGGCACCTGAATGAGGCATAACAAAGGGACCTGAATCTCTTCCTGTGTTTTCTTTTTTTTGATTCTGGGCAAAATCCGGTAGTCTTGTGAGAGCCTGCTCTCCGACAAGGCTGGCAAAACCAGTGTGCTGCATCACCTTCTCGGGCTGAACAACCGGAGAATTTCAGGCTGGAATAACATACATGTGGTCATGTTCTGCAGCCTGTTTCAGTTTCAAAAGAGGTGATGGCTGAGGTGTTAACCTGTGAGTAAGAAGACACTGAAGAAACTTGAGTGACAGCCAAGCCTGATGCTATCCTAGTAAACATCAGTGTTTAGTTCTCAGCAGTGAGAAAGTCCCAGAGATAATCATATATTAAGTAACCATTAAAAAGATATGAGGATTTACCATTACAGGTGGATGTCGAAGAAAGTAATGACAGTAATTAATTACGGCATTGTTTTCCCCCCTTTAACTACTGGGTTGATTTTTCCCCTTTGTTTTTCCTCTATCAGAGGGTCATAGTGGAGGAAATCTTTATTTGGTGTAATAAAATGGATCCAGAACAATTTATTCAAAAAGGCAATTTAAAAGTGTATATTCTAGTGTATAATTTTCTAAGGAAATTAACATCACCTCCTCCAAATTTAAGGAATTTCCTGCTTTAACAAACATCTAAAATAAAACTGCTGGATCAGAGCTCATCGTTTACTGTTGTTTGACATTCTCTGGTGGATCTTTTATGCATGGTGTATGTACACTGCAAAGTTGCAGAAACCTTTAAGTAAATTGTTTTCATGCAGAGAATAAATTATACTCTGTATTATTAGCCTCTAGGTAGATTGGGAGCTTCAGTTACTGGAATTGATCCTGTGGAGGACAACATTAGAACAGCAGATCAGCACAAGTCATTTGATCCGGTCCTGGCCAAGAGAATACAGTACAAGT
Organism: Chionis minor; assembly: GCA_013398295.1. Lineage (NCBI taxonomy): Eukaryota > Metazoa > Chordata > Aves > Charadriiformes > Chionidae > Chionis > Chionis minor. The sequence continues at coordinate 136,927 of VZSF01002466.1, forward strand.
CCAGTTCACTGGAGGAGATTGTGGAAGAGTCTATGGAAACCTTTGATGTAATCGTAGCTTCTGAAGTAGTGGAGCATGTGGCTGACCTTGAAATGTTTATCAAGTGTTGCTCTCAGGTGTTAAAGGTAAGAGAGTTTTTGCTTTCGTTATTGGGGATATTTATTCTCTTTTACCATTAAGGCTTTCATTTTGAAGGCATGTGAAAACACCTACATCTGCGTTCGTTCCTCCACCTCAAAGTGCTTGATCTGAGTCACACTCCAGAGGTGCCTTCCATTCTCCTCCGTGTTGCAAGTACATCTTCCCAACTTCAGTAATTAAAGTTAGAGGAGATTTATTTCCCCAGCCTTGCCTTAGAAGACTGTTAGTGGCTTGACCTAAGCATTGCAGTTTTGCTTTGCATCAAGACCTTAAGAAATCTGATTGCATGTGATTTCACTTAAGTGAGAGAAAACATGGCAGTGCCGCTGTTGGATGGCTACGGCTCAGGCTGCATTGAAACTGACTGTACTGATGTTTCTGACTCACAGGATTCTATTCCGGCTCTAGCATCACATCCAATCTGCTCCTGGATTGCTTTTAAAGGGTCGTAGTTATGCTTGCAGATAATCGGGTGTTGTTTTACTCCTCCTGATATTAGTTCATTTGTAAAGAAGGATGGTAGGCCCGGTACACAAGCAGCAGCTGTCCTTTAATCTCTTGATTTATCTTTCTGGTCATCAGAAGGAATACAGTTTATTTGAATGGAATGCTCAACTAATTTTCAGCCTGCTGGGAACATAGAAATTATCCTTTATTTCTACCAAACAGTCTCTTAAGTGCTTAGAATTCATTTCTGGCTTTGTTTTTTGACCTTGTAATTGTTAAAATAAGCATGGTATTCAGCAGTCTCAAAAATTAGGCTGTATTGCACATTTTACTTTAGTTTTAATTTTAAAAAAGTGTTTCTTTTTACATTAGGTATGTATATACCCTAATACCTTTTATTTATCTATTTCCTGGGCAATTATAAGTGACTTTGTTAGATGTTTTTTTGGGGCAAGGAAATGGCTATCAGACCATCCAAGGCTTTGATTATGTTGACTCTTTGAGGACTGCTGAGTCATACTGTTAGAACATTATATTCTTTATGGTATTTGAATGGTATACTTGCAAATACCTATGCTGGGATGAAATTAGTTCTTACTGTTGCAGCATGTAGACTTGTAGATAGACCAATTATGTGTTTTAATGCAATTAAATTTACAAGTTTTTTATAAAAATTAAATATTCCTCTAATTGAACATTTTAATCTTTTACTTAGCCTGAAGGTTCTTTATTCATTACTACAATCAATAAAACACAGTTGTCCTATGTCCTGGGAATTGTGGTTGCAGAAAAAATAATAGGCATTGTACCAGAAGGAACACACGAGTGGGAGAAGTTTGTTCCCCCCGAAGAGCTGGAGCGCCTCCTGGAATCAAGTAAGTTCCAGGCCAGATGATGGGAATGAAGAGAGATATCCAAATGCTCCCTGTAGAAAGGGGATAAGCTAGGTGGGGTGAGTGCTAGCAACAATACGCAGCTTTTCCTGTGTCAGCTACCAGTCATAAATTATGAGTATCACTTCTGGATTAAAGACACTGCTGCTTACTGGATTTTGTGTATAATAAATTAAGTGGAGTCCTAAGAATGCAGAGATTACTCAATCAAAATCACGGTTACAGCTGCCCTGTGTTTTGCTAGCCTAAGCGAAAATGCCAAGGCTTTCCATCCTGTTCTGGTGACAGAATGTGTGCTCTGAAGTGGTTCATGTCTTCTGGGTTAGGTTTCAGGGGAAAAAAACCCTGTATTGGCACTCCAGAGCTTCACTGGTGCCACTGCATTGTTTGTCATCTTCCCCTTGGGAGAAGGTGTTTTTATTCTTAGTTCCATGCTCTTTATTCATATTATGTTACTAAAAGATTTCTTCAAAAATGTGAAGATGAAACCTACCAGAAGTTCATTAGTCAGTTCTTGAGAAACTGGGATACTGATGTGAAGAAATAATTAAATTGCCTTGGTTTCATTGCTTTTAAAATAGACAAAGCACTGAGCTGGGAAGAGTTCTGCCCCTTGCCCTCCCTCCCTACAGATGTTTTGAAACCCTCTTGCTGAATATTCCACTTTGCTTCAGTTCACTGTAAAGAAGCTGAAGTACGAGTTGATCTCTTGGCAAGGTCTTCTCCTGGCACTTTGAGGCGATGCTGTAAGGAACATGACTAATACCATGTCGGGGTTTAACCCCAGCTGGCAACTAGGACTATGTGGCCGTTCACTCACTCCTCCCCCAGCAGACAGATAGGTAGATAGATAGTAGATAGATAGGGAGAAGAAGGAAAAAAACAACCCAACCAAAACCCCAAAAAACCTTGTGGGCTGAGATAAAGACAGTTTAGTAGAACAGTAAGAGAAGAGAAAATAATAATGGAAAAAGAATATATACTATCAGTGGTGCAGTACAATTGCTCTCACCACCCATTGATCGATTCCCTAGCCTGTCCCGAGCGGCGACCATGGATTCCTGCCCCCTGGTCAGCCCCTATTTATATGCTGAGCCTGATGTCTATGGTATGGAATATTCCTTTATTTCCAGCCTGTCCTGTCTGTGCTCCCTCTCAGCTTCTATGGGAAGCTGAAAAAGTCCTGGACTTAATATAAGCATTACTTAGCAACAGCTAAAACAATATGTGTTACCAACACTATTTTCATACCACATCCAAAACACAGCAGCTACGAGGAAGAAAATTAACTGCATCCCAGCTGAAACCAGGACATACTGGTTCACATGCTAGTGGTTCTTTCCATTCTCCCTTCAAAAGGAGAAGCAGGTGTAGTAGAGCGATTTGTTTTGATGGGCTGTTTGTTTTCTGCCTTCCCTCGTGTATCCTGCTGGGACAGAGGACAGCCATGCTGTGAACTGAGAGCGGCTCAGCAGGGAGTGCTAAATCACTCTTTATTTGCACCGGGTCCTCAATGGCATTCTTCTGCCTCTTTCTTATATTTTCCCATTCCTGAGGGGAATCTGCAGAATCCTCCCAAAGACGTGCTCAGGTTTCCATTTCGAGACGTGGGCTGTCAGTCTGCAGGATGTCTCCACCTGCAGAAGACGTCCCCAGTCTCCCAGACGTGGCGGTGTGAAGTTGGGGTTTTTAGCGTAGCGCTTTGCTGTGGCTCACCGTAAAGCATGCCGATGGTGCACGGCCTGGCACAGAGCTATTGCTCCTGCTGCCAACAGCAGGACCCGCTGTCACGTCACGGGTGATGCCCGTTGCCACCGCGTTGTGGTGGTGTCTGGCGGAGGCCAGCTCGCCAAGCGCCGCAACCCAGCTCGGAGGGAGAAGCGTGTTTCAGACTTGCTGTTCTGGGGGGTTCGATGTTGCAGGGGCTGATGGTATTTAAGAACATCAGTTGCTTCATGGCTTCTTTGTTTTCTAGATGGCTTTTCGGTCAAGACTGTGAATGGGATGCTGTATAACCCCCTCTCGGGGTCATGGAGCTGGGTGGAAAGCACCAGCGTTAACTATGCAATGCATGCTGTGAAATCTGGGGCTTGGGGACAGCCCAGCCCAAGGGACACCCTGCTGGAGATGGGAAGGGAACAGCCCTCAGCCACAGCCGGCACTGCCATGTGATTGACCCAGATGGGCAGTGACAGGCTGCCACCAGGAACAGAAGAGAAGGTTTTGCCCAGATGGACACAATAAAACCTTTTTTTAACAACAAGCTTCCGGTTTGCATTAGTAACACTTGCGCTGCTTTTTGGCAAAATATTTTAGGGCAGTCTCAGAAAAAAAAACAAGCGCCCGCTCTCTCAGGAATCATTTAAGATTGAAATGAGCCAAGCTTTAACAGAGTAAGTATTTTTATAAATAAGTAGTTTAAAATTGTTGGACAGGAAAAGGCAAATTATTCTGTCAGTAGCTTGGAGGAAGCTCTTGTGTGATGGCATTTTCAGTCCTATTAAGAAAACAGATCTCTGTAGAATAATAGCTTAAATGCAGAATGAGTTTTAAAACACAACAGTGTAAATGATAAATAAAATGCCTTAGATGGCTAAGTTACTGAACTGAGTCAGTTAAAATATACAAAGCACTTAAAAACTACAACCACTTGTTTCCATATTATGCCTTCTCCCTGAGAGGAGAAAAAATAAAAAGAGAGCAGCAAACCTTTTCTGTCAGGTCATGGTATTTCTACAGTTATCGTGAACTAACTGTGCAGGGGTGGAAGAAGAGTGTCCTAGACCAGAGTGCCTCAGCTGTCAGAAGTCTCTCCGCCATAAAGGTACTTTGTGCCTATTATTTCAACTTTCTCACTCTACCCAAACAAAGGGAAGTAAAGTTGCAGGTAAAATTTTACTAAGCAACCAGAGCTTTATGCTAGAAAAATGATAGGTTAGCAGTCAGTCCTAGAATTGAAGTGCCATACCCGCTCAGTCTGATGTCCTAGCACCAGGTTAAGGAAGCGTTGATCTGCAATGAAATAGGACTTTCGAAATAAAGTGTCTTGTGTGTGTCCGTGGTTGTATCTCTTTTCTTCCTCTTGTATGCAGATAAAGAGGTGAGCTGGCTGTATTTTTCTGACTTTTAGTTTGCAGGGATTAAAATTAACTTTTTTTTTTTTTGGGGGTGGTTGTTGAGGGGGGTGGGGTTTTTTGCTACTACTGCATTTTTACTGCTGTAGAGTTTTGGTGGGCTGAATTATTGTATTACACATTTGCATTCTTGCTGCTTTGCTGCATCTGCAAATTATATAGTTAATAAATTATATAGTTAATTTATAATGAATAATAGTAATTCACAGGTAGTAAGGGTTATCTAGTGTGATCGCTTCATCACAGAGTAAATTCTGCTTTGGGCTGTAGCTTGGCTTTGGGAAGAAGGTTCATTTTCATGTAAAGAGTTGAGTGATGGAGAAGCCGCTATGTTGATAAGTAAATTATTCCTGAAGTTCATCAGTTGAAGTGGTCTAACCTCAGATCCCAGCCAGTGTAATGCCTTCATTTTTTTTTTTTTTTAGGTTAAGGACCTCTCTGCTATCAGCTGTCTCTGTCTTCTAAGCGTAGTTGCTGTAGTTACGAGTCAAGTCACTCCTTAATTTTCTCTTAGATAAATGGACTGAGATTCTCTCTACAGCTGTTTACTGCTGCAGTGTAAGTTCCTGAGTGCGTGTAAAATGTTGTGGCAAACAGCCTGACTGTGGAAAAGGATGCAGCATTTCAGTAACAGGTCTCACTAATGCTGGCTGTGGGAGGAACACTGTCATTCTGCGGCTGCCTGGTGTTCTTTTGCCCAGGTGGCGTCCCTGCTCCATCAGTCATGCCTGCCAGGCAGTGCCTAGTGTTCGGGAGAGGAGTGACAGTGGGAAGAACCAGCGTCTGGCTCTGCGGAGCCAGAGCAGATAACCAGCAGGCTTTGTTCCTAGCGGTGTGTTTGGGCATGCGAGCGAGTTCCCCTAGCCAAGTAATCGACTTCAGTCTAAGTTATTGTCCTGGTTTGAGGTAAAATGGGATCAGTTTTGTTCAGTAACTCTGCTTTTTAACTAGGCCTCTTCTAACCACTGAAATTAACAGCATGTTGTGCAGAAAACTGCTCTTTCTCAGAGCGATAAAGACCCATGTTTACAGCTGATGCCAAGGCACGGTACGCAGAGAGGCTCTTGCTTATACTCATTGTTGTAACACCCAAGGGCAGCCAACTTTGCTATTTGCCCCGTTGGAGGGTCGGAAACGGAAAAGCATAGAGGGGTGACACCTGCGGGGAGGAACGGACAGGACAGGTGACCCAAAACTGACTAAACAGCGTATTCCATCCCATCTGCCTCATAGTCAGTATAAAAGCTGAGGGATCGAAGTGTCAGCTCTCTTTCTTCAGTGGCCGGCGTCCGAGGAGGACTCCATCTGTTTGTCTGCCTTTGATCCCGATCTGCGTGTTCCTGAATCCAGATCTGGGATCCAGTTCCCATCCACCACAGAGTCCAGTCTGGGACTTCCCCAGTGCCTGCTGGTGATGTGACTGTCATCTGGGGAGCTCGATACAGTTTTGTATATATTTCATTACTTTCTTTTTATTATTTTATTCTTTATATTTCATTAAGGTAGTTTAGTTCTTACTAAACTAGTCTCTCTTCTCTCTCTCCTGCTCAGCAGGAGAAAGAGAACATCTGTTGCTCAGCTTGTTTGGGCCAATCCGGCCCAAACCACGACAGGTTTATTTACAACTATATGACTGGCTGTTTCAAATTTTACCAACAGTGAATTGAAAGAAATGGTTTCTGAAAAGCACTGAGACCTGGATGGATTCCTAGGATAGACGACCAGAAACATCCCTGAAGGGGGACCATTCCCCCCATTCACGTATTTCCTAAATCCAGATGTTTGTGTAACCAGCTGTTATGCTGGTTTTCTCATCCTTTCCTTCCTTTCCATTTGCTTGTACTTTTTCATTGAACTGTGAGCCGCCTGGGGAAGGAGCTGTGTTTTTTCACTGCTATTCCTATTGCACTTAGCACAAAAAGCCTTTGATGCCGCTTGGATTCTCTGTCCAGGCTCACAAGAGCGCTCATGTACCAAATTAACAATGGCTGGCATTTAAGCAACGAGCATGTGGACCTGGTTGTCCGTGGATACCCTTGTTTTGGACAAAAACCTTATTGCGAGCACCTGAGCTGCTGCTCCTACGTGCGTACAGGAGCCCTGTCAACCTGGGAGAGTCTAGTGAGTGGAGTGGGCAAAGGAGTGCGGGCTGCTTGAACAGGTCCTGGAACCCATGGCATGTCCCCAGGTGTCCTGATGTGCTCGCTCCTCAGTCTCTAGCCCTCAGTTTTCCTCTCCTGCTGGAGTATCCTAACTATTCTGGCTGTATTTCATCCCTCTGGTTAAAACAGCCTCTTTTTAAGCTAGAAAATAAGTGATTGCACCAGAGAGGATTTTAGTGAGATAACAAACACTGCAAGAATATCCTACACCTTGCTTTTTAGCTGGTGGGGTTTTGGGTTTGTGTTTTGTTTTTGTTTTTTAAAATCCTTGCATTATTCATAAATGTGCATTTCTGGCACAGTGTCCTCAAATTCAGTACTGTGCGCTGAATACTTACTATGTGTTCATGCTGGAGAAACTTTTTCTTTAAATTCTGTGTGTAGGAAACCAATCGGGATTTCATGCTTTTCTTAGCCTAGTTGCTGTGGAAATTTAATAGGTGCTACTGAAATGGACAGAATTTAAGTCAAATAAATTTGCCAATCTTTGGCTTTCCTGTTGCAAGTTGTTAATGAGTGTGGAGCCATAGCTTTGACGCTTACAGGAATAGTCGTGGTAGGAGGTAAAAAAAAGTAATGTTACAGCACCAGGCATGCACCTGGGACTAGGGGTGAGGCAAGAGGTGATTCTTGCCTTGAGATACAGAAAAAGTCACATTTGTGGCTTAGTCTTTTTCAGCCTCTGAGTTTATTTCTGTTTGTGGACCCTTGACTCTCCTGTTCCCAGCTATTTGTTTCTGCAGCACAACAAATCAGAGCGAGGAGCTGATCTGGCAAAGAAAATCCAACAGAGCAAACGATGGTGTTCTGGGTGCTCTCAGCTGTTCAGTTCTCTTGTGGCTTGTCGTGTTGTCTCATCTCTTCCCCCATTGCTCCGCACGGTCCCAGTCCCAGCCCTTTGCTGAGACTGATGCTTGTCCAAATTGTAAATCCTCTCTCCTCTCCTCTCTTCTCCCCTCTTGGGGTGCTCGTGGTGGTTGTGCTGTTCAGGGAGCTGAATTTTCCTACTGCCAAGGTCTAGTGATAGCCAGGAGGTAAGCGGTGGGAGCGCATGACCAGGGAGAAGGTAGGGCAGAACAGCCCCTTGAGGGGCAGCAGGCTTTTAGGTTGGCTCAACCCGTCTTGTGGAACAGCACTCTCAGATAATAATTGAAACATTAATTGCACTCAAGCCGAAATTGAGTAGTATAAAAGCCTCGGAGGAGATCTGCATTTAATTTCCTTTTCAAATAAAAGCAGAACTTGAAGTTTCCATGATGTTATGTTACACCATCTCATTGCCCACTGTTCCCTGGAGGTCAAGCGACATTTCATGGTGATTTTTGCAGGACTTTACAATTTCTTTACGTACGTTTCCACAAACACCCTGTGTCAGGTTTCTAGGGAATGGAAAAAAGGAGGGAGAAAGTAGTGAGAAAGGAAATGTGTAGTGGCTGTGAGTAGAGACAAGAATAAAGACTATCTTGTAGAACGTTTTTCTGAAAATGGCTTCTCAAATTCTTTCATTATGTTGAAATCTCAGCTTTAATTAAAAAAATAAAAGCTTGTTTTCCACATGCTTCTAAGAAATGCTTGAAAGGAATAATCGCATGCAATCGTGAGGTTCAGGCACCAAAAGGTGCAGCTTCTGTGATTAACCAGCCTGATGAACCAGACTGGGGGAGAAAAAGTGAGAACATGAATCATCCTGTGAGTGTTGATGCTGTAATTGCAAGGATCTTAGAGGCACCCAGGAGTACCCAGAATGGGGGACAGCACTGAAATTGTGGAAGGAAGAGCGATCCCTGGAAGATAGTTGTGATTCCAGTGGAGATGAGAAGTGTGAAATAGCAGTATACAGGGCAGTCAGGTTTGAGCGTGCCTTCAAAGAGGAACTGCTGATGGTTGGGAGAATGGGTCTATGTCAGATGGAAGCAGAACAGTTCAGGTATTCACAGCCTCCTGCTTGTTTCTGCATGTTAACCTCCCGTGCCTCGTTCCGAGTGCCTACCCCTCGCTGATGTCCTGCAGAGGAAAGGTGGCTTCAAACTGACTATTGGTCACTTAGTACTCGTGGGTAGCTGCCAGCTTCCTCGTTCGTGGTGCTCCCCATGTTTGTGTAGAGGATCTCTTACTCTGCTGCTTGCAGATGGATTCCCACTGTACTACTTTGCATTTAATTCCCTTTATCAGGAACATGAGCTAGATAATTTCTCTTCCCAATCACCCCATCACCTCCCCTTTGAAGTCCTCAAACTGCTCGACAGCCCCAACACCTCTGCTGGGCCTGAGGGAGCAGTAACACTTGGCTGTGTACAATTATCCTTCAGTACCTCTAAAGCAGACTTTGTGGTTTATTCGGTTCTGTGCTGCTTCAGAATAACTTTCCGTTTTTCCAACTCGGGGTGAATTTTGTTGCTTTGTCTCCTGCTTCATGATGGGTGACCAAAAATAGTTCTTTTTAGGTAATGCACTGTCTTACCATCATAACCGCGTAGTTTCCCCAGCCCTTTCTCCAATGGAAAGTAGAATGCTGCTTTTGTAACCCATTCAAAATAATTTGGTTCTGCTTAGGCTGAACAGTACTATAAATTTGAACAAAAATAACATTATTTTCAGGTGATGTTTTCATGATTAAAAATCAGCTTGTATTTCCCCTGGTTCTCCCAGCTTATAGGACAGAATCCTAATAATTTAAAGTTTGTGCTAACAGGAGACTTTATTTGTATTGACACACGTTCAATTTTCTTGAAGCAATATAAAATGATGTCATGTACAGAAACCCTAAAAGAGCTGGGATTTCACGTAGGATGTAAAATCACCTGACCTGTCCTGACTTACACATGCATTAATTGCACAGCCACCTTTCAATGCATTAGGAATTCAGGATATATACTTTGATCTGCATTTTATTGTGCTTTTCTTCCCGTGTGGAGTCACTCCAGAGATAAAATCAATATTCATTTTTTCTAAAAAATAAAATTGTTTTCTGCTTAAAAGGATTGCGAGGACCATTAGTGTTCCATTAATAAATCTGAAAAACCTCTGTTGTGTCCTCACGAGATGCGTTATCTTAAAAAAAACACAACCCTGAAACAACTTAGAGATTAAACTGCCAATTTTGCCTTGTACAGTAGTTGCGTTATAAAAACTTGCCATAATAGAAGATCTAGGAAAAGATCTGGTGTTTATTTTCCTCAGTTAGAATAAGCATATACAACCTGAAGACACATGAAAAGGAAACAAAACATACAATAAAAAGGAGATCTCGGAAGAATGTGTCCCGCTCCCATAAATAACTGCAAAAGTTAGCAGATGAACACCCTCTGATGAAACACAGCCCCAGCATTGAAACCTGGGGTTTAATTCCCAGCTTTGCCTTCCTGCTGTCAGAGAAACGGCAGCTCAGTGCCTCGCCTCCCGTGATCCACCCTGAAGTCCCGCTTTACAAAACGAATGGGACCTGGCCAGCCTGGGGGCTCTGCCCCGAGGGAGCTCCCTGCCCCGCTCCCAGCTGTGACTGACGAGATCCTGACCTGTATGTCCACAGCCACCCAGTGCCTGCCATGGTGCAGGAATGGAGGCATCGATAGCGGGCGAGTGCTTAGACAACCCACCGGTGTAGTTGCGGAGAAGTCAGTTGGGCACAAAATACAGTGGAAGATACAAACACAGCCCTCAGAAGGTAGCGATGTCTGCGGGCAAACGAGAATCTGCAGGCAAGTAAGAGGCAAGCACAGCTGTGACACGGGGGAAGGCTACCAACGAGTTTTAAAATGTTTTGCACGCTCAACATCTGTAACAGTGAGTATTGTGTTTCTGCCGCGCCCCCCCCGCGTTTCTGGGGATGTTAAAACCCAGTAAACCCCGATGTTGTTTTTAGTGAACAATGCAGTACCAGATTTCCTCTGAATGCTAAGGAAAAGAGTCCCCGTGTTCATCAACCTCCCTCTCCCCCCAAATCCTAATAGCAAGAGCATCTAACTCCTTGAGAGCGCAGAGCTTTTAAACGTTGGGATGGTTCCTTGATCATGGGCTTGCCCTGAGACCTCTGCTCTGCAGCCAGGAAACACACAACCCTTTGAATTCCGAGTCCCCAGAACAGCATTTCTCAGCACACCACAGTAAGGAAGGTCCTGCCAAAGCTGCCAACAAAAGGTGCCCGCTAAGGAGAAGTGTGGGAGGAGGAGGATGAGATCTGGTTCACCCTGCTAACGACTGCTGGAGACACCTTGGTTTTTTTCTTTCTCCAGAGGAAGCATGAGACCCCAGATGAACCTGGATGCTGAAGTTTCTGAAGCGGTAGCCAGGAGAGATGATATCCCATTGAAAGGATGAGACAGGGAGGAAGCTACATGGGCTGAAGGACTTCACAGCAGGTAATGGAAGAAACTTCAAATGGCCTGTCTAGGCAGGACAGCACTCCCATGTGCGTTGTGCAGCAGCTCTCCCTTATTGAATCCAACCCGCAACTACGGAAAAGGCTTCTGTCTACAGGACTACTCGATAAGCCCCTTTTTTGAGAACCAAATTCACAATAAACGGAAATCCTGCTACCTGCTGTGGTGCTCATCAGTTTGCCTTCTTAGAGGATGCAGACGGCAAGCAGGCCATCGGCTCTGCTGCTGTCTCTCCCATCTGTCTTTATTTCCAGAGCTCTTAGAAGATGAAAGCACAGCCTTGGCCTCAGGGACACATCCACGTCCTCTGGAAGGGGCTGTCCTCCTCCCTGTCTCCATCCCTTCTCGTTCTCCTCACGCTACCTTCATCTGGGAGTTGATTTGCAGACAAATGTGTCATGCTGGAATGATCTCCTCTTCTCATTTTGTGGTCCTATTGCCCTGGATCATCTCTGTCATTACCACCTTAGGCTAGTTGCCAGTGAATCTAAGGCAGATGCATTAAACAACTTGTTTCCCCATGAAAAACAACACCTCTTACTTAACAGGGTTCTATCTGAAGACTGTATACATCTTTTAAAAAGAATAAATGTGCTAAGGAAAAGAAATCTGCTTAAGGAAATCTGCAAAAACTTCATACATCTCTACTATTAATCAAATATGAACTGAGATGCCAACCAGGTCACAGCAGTATGTACTGCAAATCTTAATTCTTCTGACCAGAGGATGCCGTAAACGGGAAATGTAGAGCAAAGACTGGTTGCCACTGCACCGGGCTATGATAAGCAATCTGTAGCTGGTTCCAAGTGCTATTCTGATACTGAGCGAGTTTTCTGTGAAAGATGCAGCTATAATGTCACACTCCCGTGACATTATGAGGGTTGCCAGTCATCCAAAAAGCTTGTAATAAAATAAAAACAACTAAAGGAAACAACTAAAGGATTGTGAGACCGTAGGTCTGCCAGCTGAGTATCTTCTTCTGTTTCTCTGGATCTTTATTAATAAGTTATGGATGTGACCAACTTAGTAGCAAGCTGCCAGCGTGAATATTTCCACCTGCAGAAAGCAGGGAGTTTCCAGGCAAAGCCATTTTTTTTAGGCGAAAGCAAGGACTGTTGAGTTATTTACATCATTTGGGGCAGTCTCAGGGTATGTGTCACCTCAGAAAGTGGCTTTGTTTACCAGAAAGTGTAAAGTAAACTCTGGGGAACCGCTGGAATTGCACTTAATGTGGACTTAGATATAGGTACTTCTGTATAGCACTGAAGAAGTAGTTTGGCCTCTGAATGTTTTGCATTTCCTATGTATTTGTGCATTTGTATGTCATTAAAGTTATCATTAACCCCTTTTCTAAATCCAAATTGAAATGCATCATACCCATTTTGCAGCTTTACATTGTCTATTTTTATCTGAATAATTAAAAAGATGTCTATATGAAACTCAAGCTGCCCAGAGAGATCATTAATATTACAACAAAACCAATCCTGGCAGCAGTCAGCGATTATTTCAGAAGGATCTCGCAGAGCCTGCTGGTGATGAAAAAGCCTTTTTTCACCCTCTCATAGACTCAGCCCTCACCACAAAAACCTATTAAATTACGTCTTCTGCAAACAAGGGCTTGGTAAGTTTGGGCTATTTCAAAGAGAAGGAAAGCATTTCTGTATCACCAGAGGATGCCCTGCCAGCACATGAAGTGAGAATCGTACCTGAGCAGGGGTGTCACTTTGGCTGGGGATAACCTGTCACTGTGCATGGGGACCACGAGGCGCTTTCGCTTCAGGCAGAGCAATCTGTAAAAACAAACCATACTGATTAACGGAACTGTTAAAAGTGCCGTGCTGCCAAAATTGGCTGCTTGAAAGAGAGAGAGGCAGCGAGGGGAAGCCACGGGTGATACTGGAATGGGAGACGAGCAGAAAATGGGTGGCCCAAGTCCTCGAAGCCCCAGAGGAGATTTGGTGAGTGACGCTCTGCTGTTCAAACCCAGTTAGCAGCAGTACAGGAAAGCAAAACTCAGGGCAACGTATTCAGCAAGAGCCTTGCTTATTAAAGCCCTGATTTTTAAAATGTTTAGTCAGTTCTCAGACAAAATACAGATGGGACGGTTTCTGTGGTGGGACTCACAAGGACCCATTGCAACCACTGGGCTCAGCACGTGGTTTTGACGCCTGCCACCACCTCCATGGGCAGCCTGCCATGCGAACTGCAGGCTTTTTTAAAGAGGAGCTGAGGCATCACAGAAAAATAAAAGGGTTAATTTAATGAGCAACAAGAGTTTTCATACCAACATACAGAATCTAGTAACACTAATGAGTTCCTTAGTGCCCCCCTGCCCTCAAAGCAAACTGCAGACCTCAAAAGAAAAATTTGACTTCCTACGTAACAAAGTAGGCTTAAATTTGCGTTGACTGGAAAAATCTACATATTTTATTCTATTATTGTCTCTTCCTTTAGGCAGCCGCACTAGAACAGATTACAGATAAAAGCGTACTTCAGCATGTTAGATCTTGTTTTGCTCTGCACGATGTATCTGAGGGATGGCTGGGCCAGACTGCGCCGCGCTCGCTGCGTGTTTGCAGCCAGGCAGGCATGCGGGTGTATCACTGTTAGCTCTTACTTTTCCCACTCAAAAAAATGAAAAGCAGCAATTTAGCAAAGATGCAGAGCTGGATTCCCACCTTCCCTGAGCAAGAGAGCGAGGCAGCTGCTGGTCCGGCGTGTTATCACCTGTGAGCTTCCCTGGGGCAAAGGTGGGAAAACCCGAACGAATGCCAGGAACCAGTCCGAGACTGCAGCGCTTCCGATGGACAGGAGCAGAAAGCAGTACCCACCGCTGGATGAAGTGCTGCGGCTTGGCTTCCTGGGCACTACTGATGTCTAATAAGCCTCTCTAATACAAGTCATTGGTCACAGGCAACAGTGCTGCCTTGCGAGGCTGTGCACCTTCCCTGGAAGAACGGACACTGCCGCCTGCTACAGCCAGGGAAAAGGTGGGCTGAGGACACGCCATTTGCTGTTTTGCCTGCGGATAAGCTCAGCTACCAGACCGCCCGGCCAAACGGATTCAGTACCTGCTGGCAGGAGGCTTTGAAAGAGCAAGGAAGAGAGGCTGGCAGAGCACCGCTGGCGAGTCAAGTACGTGGAATAGGTACGAGGGTACAGAACTCCTGTTTTATCCGTATTCTTTATTTGCTTTATTTGCACTCTGGCTACCAAGATGTGACATTAGGACATGCACCTGTGTCAGACAAGTCTGGTCAGTGCCATGCACGTCATACCCACCCTCTTAAAGTCTGGTTTACAAGCAGGAACAGGTGTCTGCAGGGACCTGTATCCAACATCCCCCCTTGCGAGGCACACGGGATCTGCAGCTGGGGCTTCCTATGCTGTGGCATCACTGCGCACCGGACTCTTGCAGCCTCCGGGCAACACTGCACCCACAGCAGAAGTAACACAACATAAGGTCCTCGTCCAAAAGGAGGGTGGCAATCTCCTTGCTGAACAAATCTTAAACATCTGACTAAATAATCATCCTGGGGCAACCGGTCTGCCTTACTGTCTCCCTTGCAGCTGTACAGCAATTTAATGCCAGGGAAGGCACAGGCAGGACTCCCAACACAAAGCAGCAACTTGCAGAGCATAAATTAGCAGTAATGCTTCCTTTCAAACACCAGGTTTGCCTACCTTGTCCGGGGCGGCTCCAGGAGGTGAATGGTTTACTCTCTTCTTCCCACTCTCCTCTCCCTCACAAGTCTTCCCCACTTATGCTGGTCACTGATTCCAAACGCAGGTTTTAGGATAGCTCATTTGCCTCTGAAAGTCAAGCAGTGGCAGCAGCTGGGATGTAGATGCCCAGGACCTTTCTTTGCCCTCACAGAAGCCTAGATCCCATCTGTAACTGGATCCCTCTTATCTCTAACACAGCAATCAATTCCCTTGCGGCAGCAAAAGCAGAGACCAGTTACCAGGCTGTGACAGTCCAGATTTATTAGGCTGACTGCCACTTGAAACAAATCTTCAGCCCGAGATTTGCAGGTGCTGTAGCAGAGAAACTCTTCTTTGTCTCTTCACTGCCCTGTTGTAACAAATTTAACAAAACCTCATGCTGCAAATCATCAGCTGTGACACGAAGTGGCTACTACTCTCACTTTCCACTCTTACTTTTCATTACTTGTGTGTCATCTGTAGCGTGGAGTGGCCCAAAAGCTGTGAAGAAGGTGCTCAGCCCCCACCTCGCTAGGGAGGAGGGCAAAGGAGCTCAGCAGGTTTTGAAGGAAGCAGCCTGTTTGTGGAACAAGATTTACCGGGTCCCTGGGACCTCTCTGATCCCATTAATTCCTGAGAGCAGGGCAGCAGCACAGCATCAAACACACAGTACGTATCAAACATGGGGCTCTTGCGCTGTAGCCTGTGGTCACTGAATACCCTCAAACAACAAGTTAGAAGTGAGGAACAGAACAAGATGCTGCAAGGAGCTACAGCAGGGCAGTGTCTGAGCACAGCAGGAGGTAGCGACCATTGCTCTCACTTGATGTTGCCCAGCAAAACTAAACACAGAACTGGCCACCGCTGGCACTTGGACAAGTTGGCACATGGATCTGGACTCCAGGGCTTCGCTGAGGGCTCTCCTCTTCCTTGCCTTCTTCCTTTGTCTAATCTGTCCCATAACCTGAGTTAAAGCATCTACAAAGCCCTGGCCACAGACCTCATCTATCACCTGCTGGACACTGAAAGTTGCTCCATTTCTGTGAGGAAATTGGGTTGCTTCTATTGCCCCTGGCGGCATAATAAAAACGGGAGCTTTTTGGAGCAGCTCTGTGCGCACCACAGCATTCAGTGAAGGACGACGTTATTTGGGCAGTGGCATTAATGAGAAAACAAAGGGCATCGTTGGCATTTTAGGGTCAGTGTGGCGCAGATGTCGGGCAGAACATAACGTCAAGTCCTGCCCACGCCATCATGGGGCACCCAGGGAGGCGCAGGGGGTCCCTCGGTGGCAGATAATCCTGGCGGGATTTGCGGTGGGGTCACCTTGCTCCCCTTCCTCCGCACCGTTCTGCGGGTAGAGGTGCCCTCCCTCCGCCATCTCGCCTCATCCCGCACCACAAGTGCCGAGCAACGCCTGTGGTGGGGGGGATGTCCCGCTGGAGGCCTTGGCGTCCTCCATCCCAAATACAGGACCAAACACCGGGCCGCCACCCCTCCCTCCCCAAGGCAAAACAGGGCGGCGGCGCCGGGGACAGCCGGACACCAGCGTATTTTTAACCGGCCCACACGCACAACCCCGGCCTGAAGCGCGGCGCTGGCGGGGAGGGGAGGGGAAGGGCCGCTTTTCGCCCTCAATTTTGCACGGCGGTTTCGGGAGCCACCGCGCCGGCCGCATCCCCATGGCCGCATCCCCATCCCCGCATCCCCGTCCCCGCATCCCTCCCGCTCCGGGCCCGGCGGGGGGACGCGGACACCTCCGCAAGGGCAGGC